>CANXME010002061.1:0-541312 GCA_948144175.1 Closterium sp. NIES-65 | reverse complement strand
CCAATGTGTCTGCCCCAAGCCACCCGTGCGAAGGGACATCAGCAGCCTAGGCCCGGCCCAGGACTCACTCCCTGCCTCTGCCCTCCTCTGCCCCTCTTCTTTTCACCCTCCCAAAGAACCAACCGGATTGCCTCTTCCCTCTGTCCCTCTCGATTTCCCAGTCCTGCTGTCCCTTCCCCATTTCCCTTCCCTCTGTCCCTCCCCATTTCCCCATCCCCCTGTCACTCCATATTTCCCCTTCCCCAGTCCCTCAGCATTTCCCTTTATCCCTGTCACTCCCTTATCCCCTCCCCCTGTCCCTACCCATTTCCCCTTTTCTCTGACCTCCCCATTTCCCCTTCCTGTACAAACTCAATTCCCCTTGCCCATCACTCCCCAGTTCCCCTTCCCTTTGTCCCTTCCCCATTTCCCCTTCCCTCTGTCACACCGCTTATCCCCTTGTCCTGTCACAACCCTTATCCCCTTCCCCCCTGTCCCCCCCCCATTTCCTCTTTCTCTTACCTTCCCCATTTCCCTTCCAATACCAGCCCAGGTCCCCTTGTCCCTGTCACTCCCCGTTTCTCCTTCCCCCTGTCACTCCATTTTCCCCCTCCCCCAGTCCCTTAGCATTTCCCTTGTCCTATCACTCCCCTATCCCCTCCCTTTGTCCCTCCCCATTTCCCCTTTTCTATGACCTTCCCCTGTACTAGCCAAGTCCCCTTGTCCCTGTCACCCCATTTCTTTCTTTCCCTGCCACTCCATGTTTCCCCTTACCTCAGTCCCCCAGCATTTCCCCTTGTCTTGTCACTCTCCTTATCCCCTTCCCTTTTTGCTTCCCTTTCTTCCCATCTCCTCTTCTTTCTCACACACACAATTCCCCTTCCCTTTTGTCCCTCCCATTTCCCCTGCCATCTGACCCTCCCATTTCCCACCCCCCTTGTCCCTCCCATTGCCACTTTCCTCTGTCCCTCCCAACTCCCCTTCCCTCTGCCCTCCCCATATCCCTTCTCTCTGTCGCTCCCCATTCTCCGTTCCCAACACTGCATGTTACCCCTTCCCTCTGTCTCTCCCCATTTCCCCTTCCCTCTGTCCCTCCCCATTTCCCATTCCCAACACTCCATCCACCCTTTCCCTCTGTCCCTACCCTTTCCCCTCCCCTCCGTCCCTCCACATTACCACTTCCTCTGTCACTCCCTGCTTCCTTTCCAATACAACTTCATGTGTTCTCTCCCCTCCGTCACTCCCGATTGCCACTTCCTCTGTCCTTTACAAATCCCCTTTTCTATAACCCTCCCATTTACCCCTTCCCTCTGCCCCCCCCCCCTCCCCCCCCCCCATTTCCCCTGCCCTTTGTGCTTCCCCATCTCCTCTTCTCTCTCAAACCACCATTTCCCCTTCCCTTTTGTCTCTCCCATTTCCCCTGCCATCTGTCCCTCCCATTTCCCACCCCCCCTTTCCCTCCCATTGCCACTTTCCTCTGTCCCTCCCAATTCCCCTTCCCTCTGTCCCTCCCCACATCTCTTCTCTCTGTCGCTCTCCATTCCCCGTTCCAACACTGCATGTTACCCCTACCCTCTGTCTCTCCCCATTTCCCCTTCCCTCTGTCACTCCCCATTTCCCCTTCCCTTTGTCCCTCCCCATGCCCCTTCCCACTATCTCTCCCATTTCCCCTCCCCTCTCCTCCCACTTTCCCCTACCCTCTGTCCCTCCCCATTTCCCCTCCCTCTGTCCTGCCCCAATTCCCCTTCACTCTGTCCCTCCACATTACCCCATCTCTCTATCACTTCCCTTATTCCCTTTCCCATACACTCCATGTTACCCCTTCCCTCTCACTTCCAATTGCCACTTCTTTTGTCCTTCCTCAAATCCCCTTTTCCGTAACCCTCCCATTGCCACTTCCCTCTGTCACTCCCATGAATCCTTCCCTCTGTCCCTCTCCATTTTCCCTGCCCTCTGTCCTTCCCCATCTCCTGTTCTCTCTCTCACTCCCATTTCCCCAACCCTCTGTCCCTCCCCATGCCTTTCCCACTATCCCTCCCATTTCGTCCGCCCAGGATTCGGGCATCAGTTCGGTCACATCAGCTTAGCCACTCGTGTCCTGCATATAACCCTTTCACACCCTTGCTTGCTTCCTCATCTGACATTCCCCCTCTCTTCCCTTGCGTCCCCCCCAGCCATCACGGTCTGTAGTCGATAGCCTCTCACTGCTCGCATGGGTACTAGTAGTAGCACCAACCAGCCCACCTGTTAATCACAGCGATGTCCCCCAACCGCCGCCTGAATCGCCCGAACTGCCTCCCCCTCCTCTCCTCCCCCCATCCCTCCCCCCCAACACTGTCCCTCCCCATTTCCCTTCCCTCCATCCCTCCCCATCTTGCCTTTCCTCTGTCCCTCCCTAATTTGCCAATCCCTCTGTTCCTCCCCATTTTTCTTTCCCTCTGTCCCTCCCCATTTTGCCTTCCCCTCTGTCCCCGAATTCAGATACGCCTGCGGCCCCCCCGCTGACTTAGCCATCAAGGTACCTGACGGTCCTGATTCTGATGACACTGCACGTGTGTTCTAGTGTGAGTGTCCCCAACGTATGGTGTGTAGTGTGCCTGCTGTTCACCTATGCGCTCCCACTTACTCTCCTCAGATAGCCTCTTCACAACCTTCCCAAATCACTCGTCCTTCCAATAACCTTTTCACATCTCCCATCTTGTACACGACCTTTCCATGCATGAAAGTGGTGTGGATCTGCATCATGGCTCGTGGAAGATTGCCGTTCAAAACGCACGCCTGCCCATTTTCCCCACCTGCTTCTCCTCAATTCTGTCTCACGCAAGCCACCAGTGCGAGCGTGCATCACCAGCCTTTGCCTGTCCCGGGACCCATTCCTTGCCTCAGCCCTACTCTCAGCCTGTAATTGACCCATGCGTTGCAGTCCATAGCCCTCTCGAGCACATATCACAACATCGGCTCCAGCCACCCCGCCCTACAGATGACCTCTTCACACCCTTGCTTCCTCCCTCCGCGTCCATTCCCACTCTGTCCCCTTACGCCATGGGAGGCATCACGGTCTATAGACCACCAGCCTAGCCCTAAACGCGTGTCTTCTAGAAGCACCAGACAGCCCACCTGCCTCTCACAGCAATGCGCCTTCAAGCCGTTCGAATGATTGGCAATGCACATTGCTGCCCCTTATCGCCCCTCATCTCCCAATCATCCCAAATTACCTGTGCTCTTCACAACCTTTTCAAATTACATGTCCTCTTCACGACCTGCCCCCTCCCCCCCCCCTCCCTCCCCTCCCCTCCCCTCCCCTCCCCTCACCTAACCCACCCAGCTGCTACAAACCCCGCTGAGAAATCAAACGCTCCCGCTACCCTCGACTGCCGTCACTATCTCAACTCTGTCGTGCCATCTCTCTTGCAACCAGCATAGCACTCTTTCTCCATCGCTATTCCCTTTCTCACCCTTTTGCCAGGCGGAGCTCACATGTCTGGCACATAGAGGGAGGGTGGCGATGAGGGTACTCGCCGTGCTGCCTTAGTGCCGGATGGTGAAGCCAAGGAGACTGCGACATCCAAGGCATTGCACAAGTTGCTACACAAAAGAAAACTCACTCTCAAGTGTCACTTGACCATACCATGGGCCATCCTACGCTGCGGATTGGCAAGCCTCATGGGAGGTGGTTGCGTGCCGCGAGATAATGATATGGTATTCTTGTTCATCGAAGCCGCCCCCGCTCTTGTTGACTATTTACTTGACGCAGCCTCTGCTGCAGGTATGACAAACGAATCAACCATACTCTTTTGCCCCATCCTAATGTCTTTCCACCTCATCCTTGTCATCCAGTCGCCCAGATGCACATCTGTTTCAATGTGACTAACCTATCTGTTCATGTTTTTCCATTATTTTCAAGCACATATACATCGCAACCCATCCCATCCTACTGCCCGCATGCCCATCTCTTTCAAATCCTCAATCAGATTTGCATCACAATCTCACCCTAAATCCATCATGCTGATCGCATGCTCATCCCTGTCAATGTGGGTGACATCCGGCATGGGTGACGGGAGGGGCCGACACATGCCGACAAACAGGGGAGGTGCGACGAATATGGTGGACAAATCAGCTCCAACAACGACAGCTGCCACAAAGTGAGATGGACAGGCATGGTTACCGCAAATGACGTTTATGCGTTCATAACTTTTATCTACTATTTGGAGATGTTGTTGAACATGCTGGTTGGAGCAAGATTTCTAACGCAAACATCAATGTGTCCATGAGCCCCAAATGCCCAACAGTGAAGATCCCGGACATCAGGGTTTTGGATGCGGTGTCCCACAGGCTGGCCATCTTCACCAAGCCTTCTTAACATTAGTATGGGTACTATGTGCTACTTGGAAACTATATGGTTTGTAAGGTTGATGCTGCTCTTCTCTCTTCAGTGCACTACTGGTGTAGCGTGCAAGGGAACGATGCTTTTACAGTCATGGAAGAAGTCTTTGGGGGTATTTGGGTTGTTATGGAGGTGCTTGAGGTGTAAGCACACTAAAGTTTGGTGGAATTGTAATTGTGAGGTGGATGTGGGTCAGGCATCAATGAAATGGCCAAAGATGCCATGGCTCACCCGCACTGTGATGGGAGCATACGTGATAAGTGGTTGTGGGTACTAGACTCTGGAGTCCGTGTCACGCAACCTCGGTATCCCGATCCTTGCGGTGGGAAAAATCTATTGGTATATGAAGAGCCTGCATGGTCTTTGGGCTAGTATTGTGCGTCATAGTGAGTTATCGATGGCGAAAGCGAGAGAGGAAGTCAAGAAGAGGGGTGATAAAAAGTTATGGATCACCGCGGATGGAAAGTGGTCACAAGTGAGAGAGGGTGAATGGTGTATAGTATCGCTGATGGATAGGGAGACGCGCGAAGTACTTCACTGCGTAACAATCAACAAGCATCGGCACGGCATTTCCTCAACGGCAATGGAGAAGGTGGCTTTCGAGCAAGCGATGCGTGAACTGTCAGCGTTTGGGTTCAAGGTGGACGGAGTGATAACTTGTGGGGGAACTAGTTTCAAGACGGTGGTGGCTTCCATGGGGTTGGAGCATCAGCAGGACGTGTGGCATATGGCCATAACACTTATCAAGGCATTGCTGTAAGAGTTGGTGGATGCTCGCAAAGACGACATCATGACTGTAGAGGATGCACGGACCATAGAGGACCTTTGGCACATCAAGAAACCAGCGTTATTCAGATGGCTTGAAAAGACGGGGAGGAAAGGGCGGCTGATGGTGTTGTCCACCAGGGAGGCACTTATAAGGGCGGTGTGCTTCGGTCTTGGCACCATCGCTTTCAAGGTCATCGATCCTTCGGAGGCGTCCTATAAGTATCCAGAGTTGCGACAAGTGGTTGTACGAATGTCTGGGACAGACACTGCAACAAATCATCTTGCCGAGGCGATTCGGACACTTGATGATGCGCCGCCAGTGCCGTCGGAGTGAGATACAGAGGATGGCAGCAATGCGGTGGTGTTCGAAGACGTGGCTCAGATGTTTACCTGGGACCCACACCCAGTGTACGGGGCACGCCCATCCTCATACGCATCACTGCTGTTGGCCCAGGAGGTAGCTGGGCGATCGGACACGGTTGCGGCAGCTATAGATACTGTAGCTGAAATGACGGAGCAAGGTGAGACGCTCGACATTCTATGTGTGAACACATGCACATGTGTTTTTTATTCGCGTAGTCTCTGTCACTGATCTCCCCCTCCACCGCTTCACATTCATTCTTTTGTGTCTCGTATGTCAATGCGGTTCCACGTGGCGTTTGTTATTGCATTGTGCTTGCCTGACATGCATCTCCCCTCTTGCAACGGCCCGTGTGTAGAAGAAGTTACGGCCACTCTGGCAGAGATTGGGGAGGTCAGGGATCGCGGGTGGTGGGACAACACGGGGGAAAACATGGAACATAGTATTCAAACACCGATAAGTTGTGATGCCCAAGCCAATGTTAAGGCCAAAGAAGGGGACAGGCGGTGGGTGCGCAAGGCTAAAAGAAGTAGGTGCGCTAAACCTACGGAGACAGGGGGTACTGATGGGGGTATTGATCCACCCGAAGGCATGGCAGTTGTTGAAGAAGTCAGTGTTGCCCAACGGTACAACATACACTTTCATCATGTGATGACGCGGTGTGCCACACTTGCTAAAGAGGGCCGGCCCATGTCCCCGGGTAATGTAGCAGATGACTTGCTTTATCCGCAGAGCATTGGCCAGAGATCACTCAAGATGTGCACGGCATGGCATTGTCCCAAGATGTGTAGCCAAATCGTGGGGTCCCGAGAGTGCGGTGTGTGAAAGAACGAGGAATGAATGAACTAGAAAGTAGGTGGGTACAAATAGGAAAACCTAGAAGTGTTGTACCCCATATTGTCTACCCCACTACAGCCTACACAGACTATAGCATATGAGTTTGACACGGTGTACGAACTCGGTGGCACCACACATCTTGCTTTTCGCAAGTGGCTAAGTAAGCATTGCAGCGCGGAGAAGATGCAACCATTCG
This sequence comes from Closterium sp. NIES-65, assembly GCA_948144175.1. NCBI lineage: Eukaryota > Viridiplantae > Streptophyta > Zygnematophyceae > Desmidiales > Closteriaceae > Closterium > Closterium sp. NIES-65. The sequence continues at coordinate 534,787 of CANXME010002061.1, read as the reverse complement.
TGCTAGGAGCGTCGAGCTGGGTGAACGAGTCCTTTCACTTCGTCGTATGCAAATATGCGCCAAAGAGATTCGTGGAAGTATGTATGCAAGGATTGCGCTCTCCATGCTTCATTGGAACAACACAGTCGAGCGTCTTGTGAGAAGACATATTGTGAGGCTACGGCGTGCAACGCGTGTGCGATGAGGGAAAAAGGGTCGCGTGCTTGGGCCAATGAATTGGCAATGGACCAAAGATATTTTCAACGAGTGGCGTCTCTCCTCCGCCATCACACCTTAGAGATATTCAATCATCGGGTAAGTTACGTTGTTGTTATCATTGTTGTATAGAAGTGCGTTCATTGTACGCCGTAAAAGACACCATGTGTGTTCATGCCATTTCATGCATCAATCTTAACCATACTTTTTTAACCATGCTTTTGTGTAGGACTGGGTGCGGACATAATGGGAAGGTCATCCGTGTCATCACATAAGCGGCAGCGAAGCGTCCCACAAGAGAAGTGCATTACAAGGTACCTTTCACACAGTTTGGTGTCGAAACCACTCCGCACACACCCGTCCTCCACCCCCCACCCCTTCCCCCTTCCCTCATTGTCCCAAATTTCACCCCCCTCCATCGCTGTGTATGCAACTCCATCCCCCCCCTCTCTTCTCCCCCATCTCCCCCGTTTCCCCCTTACCCTCCGGTGCACATATAACTCTCTCCTCCCCATTCCCTCGCACTCACACCTCCACCTACCCTTGCTTCCACTCAACCCTGCTTTCACTCATATCCACCCCTGCTTCCACTCATTTCCACCCCTCCTTCCACTCATATCCACCCCTGCTTCCACTCATATCCACCCCTGCTTCCACTCATTTCCACCTAGCACCCTGTTCTTCACAAGGGTGACTTGCCGTAGTGCCGTCACCCAAAACGGATCCCGCAGCCCTACACGCCCAAGGAGAGTGCGAGCACCATCCTGCAGGTTCCGGTTGAACTTCTCAGCCACGCCGTTCTGCTGAGGGTAAAAGGGCACTGTGAGCTGATGTTGTATGCCCTTCTTCTTCAGCTCCGCCTCAAACTCAGCGCCGATGAATTCTCCCCCGTTGTTAGTGCGGATAACCTTCACCTTCTGTTCGCTCTCCCTTTGAGCTCTCGGCATCCACTCCTTGAGAACAGCCGTTGCCGCCTCCCCCTTAGTCTTCAGAGGGTACACCCACACCGCTCGCGTGTGGTCGTCCACAATCGTCAAGAAGTAGCGGCTGCCCGAGAGAGAAGGGGCCCTCGTAGGGCCCACCACATCCATGAGCACAAGCCCGGGCGGCGCCTTGGCTGGTCCTGTGCTGCTGCTTAAGGGAAACTTGGTGAATTTAGTCTCAAGGCATGTAGGGCAGCTCCCAATCTCCTTCGCTGCCCCCTTCACCTCCAACCCCTTCAAGCTCCCATCCTTCACCAACTTGTGCAGCCTAGGAATGTTGATGTGACACACCCTCTCGTGCCACGTCTCCTAATCGGCCTCACCACTCCCAGATGAAGCCTTTGCCCATGCAGCTGTTGCATCCACACCAGCAAGCACCTCATTGCGTGGTTGCTGTGGCTGCTGCACCTTCTTGACTGCATCCAGGGCCCCATCAGTTGGTGCAGTCTCCTCTCCTCCCGCAGTTGCTTTAGCCGTTGCTGCTGCCACTGCCATTGCTAGTGGTTTCTCGTTCCAAGGGATAACGGGCAGCTGCCTAAGGTCCTTGATGCAGCCGCTCTTCTCCTCCAAATCCCACAGAAGCAACTTCCCAAGCTTTGTACGACAGCTGATTGGGCCGAAGGTCACTTTGGCCTTGCTCTTCTGCAGCCGGCGCACAGAAAGAAGGTTAGCGGACAAACCTTCAACCAACAACATATTCCCCAGCCCCACAAGCTCCCCTTTAGCTCCCATTGCCTTGGCATTCCCCACACCATTCACAGGAAGCAAAGCACCTGAAGCGGCAGCCACAAACTTGATCTTCCCAGGAGGTTTTACCTCGTCAAGCACATCTGCCCGAGTGGTCATGTGACTTGTGCAACCTAAATCAATCACCCAGTGAGTGAGGGGGTGCATCACAACCTTCCCAACCGAACCCACATTACCCTCACTCCCTTTGACATCCTCAACCATGAGGAACATCCCAGGGTCGGCTTTACCCTATACACCATCACCTTGTGCACCTGAACCTTGCATAGCGCCACCTCGTGCACATTCACCACTTGGCGGCTTCATGCCTGGAGGCGCCCATCCCTCAGGCCGGCTGAAACACTTTAACCACGGGTGTCCAGCCTTCATGCAGTACCAACACGCACCGTCCATTTGGGTGCCCCCCCTGCCACCAGAGCTTCCATGCCCCTCGTTATAGTCACCTCCGCTTGTCCCTCTACCAAAGCCTCTCCCACGGCCTCGGCTTCTCCCTCCCCCTCTTCCTCTGCTGCCTCCTGCAGCTCCATACCCCTCAGCAGTCTTGTTGGCAGCACCACCTCCCATGTGGCACCTGCGGAAGTCCTCCTGTAGAATCTGCTGTTGTAGCCACTCAGGCGTCCACTGGTCCTACTAAGTGTTGAGGGTGGGGATGAGGTTGTCATACGAATTGTCGAGCACCGAGATGACCTTGATATGCTGGAACATGTCATTGTTGACCGATTAGAGGATGAGGTCGTACAGCACCGCGCTCTTCTCAATCCACCGATCACGGGCATCTCCTTCCTCCGGCATCTTCTCTTCACCCATAGCAATTTTCAGCAGCTTGTAGCACTTGAAGGCGCTCCGCATCCGCCCATTCCATTCCTCATAGTTGGAGTCATCCAATGCCTCGATCTTGGATGGTGGCGGCTCATTCCTCTTCTCAGCTGCATCTCCACTCTCTTAACTCATTTTCTCTGCTCCCAATCACAGGTTCCAGCTCCCCCTTTGCTGTCCACACCGAAGTCCCACACAATTTCCTCAAGTGTCGGCCCAACAAAATTTCGGCAGAGTTTCCCCTTAGTAGAAGTCACATCCAACCTCCAGAACTCCACTTAGGCACGCCCATTGGCCATGGTGGGTCTAGGAGGGTCTTCACACTTCAGTAGACTTCCCACAAAGTCCTTAAGCTGCTCTGACACCATTTTGTTAAATACTAAGGACAGAGTCCACGAAGATAAGGTGCCTAAATTTCTCAAAATCCTTGGCTTAAATTTCTGGGCAGAAACGTCGAGTTCATAAGAAGCGTCGTCGACCAAAGGCGCATGGATAAAACTTCACCAAACTCAGAAATGTTGTAGCCCTGAACCGTGGCTACAATTCCCATTTTGCATCGCACGCAAAGGTGAAGTATTTCACGAGTTATGAATTTTGGCGAACTAGGGGGTTAAGGAGCCATGGAAACTTAACTCAATAACAAAATTGTTCTCACAAGTTCACAAGAATATTAGAGTAGCAAGAGCCAGGTTGGAGGAGGAGGACAAGAGAGAAGGTCCCCAAGGGGTCCCCAACCAAGGAAACCCCATGCCACACAATTCCCCTCTCTATGGGTACCCCAACTTTGACATTTGTCACTTTCCCAGCCCCCACAATCCACCTAACCCAAGTTGGCCACACTTGCCAACCCAATTTGGTTTCATCCAACCACTTGGCAGCATCTACAGTGATGGGGACGAATTTCCCAACCCCTGAAAAGTCTGTACCCCATATTGAGTAACTTCACTGCCAGGCATATATGCTATAGTCTGTATAGGCTGTAGTGGGGCAGTTCATATAGGGTATAACACTTTAGGGTTTACTACTTGTACTCCTCATTCTGCTCAATGCATTCATTCTCGTTTCTCATCATGGTATCGAGCAGGTTCCCCAGTGGGAACGCTACCTAGGGCCCACTACGATACTTTTTTTTTCCTGCCCGGAGCGCGCTTCACTCCTGCCCAAGTCGCGCTTTGTGTGCCCTCCCTACCATCGAGCCGCCCTCAGTGGCCCCTCTCACGGCCCCTTTGGCCGCCCTTACGGACCCTCGCGCCGCCCTTACGGCCCCTCGCGCCGCCCTCTAAGGCCCCTCGCGCCGCCCTTACGGCCCCTTACGGCCCCCTAAGGCCCCTCGCGCCGCCCTCTAAGGCCCCTTGCGCCGCCCTTACAGCCCCTTACGGCCTCGCCTAGGCCCCTTGCGGCCCCGTCTAGGCCCCTCCGCGGCCCCGTCTAGGCCCCTCCGCGGCCCCGTCTAGGCCCCTTGCGGCCCCGTCTAGGCCCCTTGCGGCCCCCTCTAGGCCCCCCCGCGGCCCCGCCTAGGCCCCTTTCGGCCCCGTCTAGGCCCCTCCACAACCCCGTCTAGGCCCCTTTGCGGCCCCGTCGCCGCCACCTGCGGCCTAGTCGGCGCCACCTCCGGCCCCGTCGCCGACACCTACGGCCACACAGCCGCCACCTGCGGCCTCGCTGCCACCTGCGGCCCCGTCGCCGCCACCTGCGGCCACACTGCCGCCACCTGCGGCCCCGCCGCCACCTGCAGCCCCGTCGCCGCCACCTACGGCCCTCTCGCCGTCACCCGCGGCCCCGTCGCCCTCCCCTCGCCGTCACCCGTCGCCCTATAACCGCTCAGCCGCCCAGCGACCGAGCCGCTGAGCAGCCCAGCAGCCGAGCCGCCCACTTGCCGAGCACGCGAGCCCCCTAGCAGCTGAGCCGCCCAGCAGCCGAGCCGCCGAGCAGCCAAGCCGCCCAGCACCCGAGCCAACCTGCCGCCGAGCTGCCCAGCAGCCGAGCCGCCTTGCAGCCGAGCCGCCCAGCAGCCGAGCCGCCCTGCAACCGAGCCTCCGAGCTGCCCTACTGTTGAGCAGCTGTTGTTCCTACCGCTGCTTCCCGGCCCCTTCTTCCTCGGACTGGTGAGCTCACTTCCTACTAGGCCACTACAGTCATGGCTACCCCAAGTGTCCTTACTTTTGATGCTAAGGGCCGTGTCGTTGACTTTGAGGTCTAGGTCGATGACCTCCATGTGTTTCTCCAGTGCGATAGGGCAGACGAACTCTCTCTGTTCGATCTCACCTCTGGTGTCTCTCCTGCCCCGCCTGCTACTGCTGACAGCACTGTTTGCTCACAGTGGGCCACACGCGATGCTGGTGCTCGCCTTTCTGTTCGTCGCCACTTACCGACCACTTAGTGTGCACACTTTAGCCAGTACAAGAGTGCTCGGACCTTGTACGACGCTGTAGTTGCACGCTACTCTTCCCCTGCCACTGCTGCACTGAGCGGCCTCATGCTACCGTACCTCTTCCCTGACCTTGCTGCCTTTCCCACAGTCGCTGACCTTATTACGCACCTCCGCACTAGTGACACTCGCTACCACGCTGCGCTTCCTCCTGAGTTCTACGCCAAGAACCCCCCCCCGCCCATGTACATCACCCTCTACTACATAGTCACCCGGCTCCCTGACTCTCTTCGCGTAGTCAGGGACCACTTCCTCTCAGTTTGCCCCACCACTCTCACTGTTGACCTCCTCGAGAAGGGCCTCCTAGCGGCAGAGAAGAGCATAGTCGCTATAGGAGCCTCTCGTGGTGACTCAAGCACCCCCGTCTTTGAGGGGTGTTCCCCCTCCTCCCTCTTGTCCTCTCTTGCTTCTGCTGCTGCGACCGACCTCGTTGGTTTTGAGTCCGTCGGTGCTGCCTCTGCCCCTAGAGGGAGACGCCGCACCGGCAAGGGCAAGGGGGGCAAGGGCGCTGGAGGGGCTAGCGGGGGTGGTGGAGGTGGTGGTGGAGGCAGTGGAGGGGGTGGGGGGGGTGGTGGGAGTGGTGGCGGGGGTGGCGGTAGCGGCGGCAGCAATGGAGGCGGAAGAGGCGACGGTGGTGGCGGAGGGAGCGGAGGCGGCGGAGGTGGTGGAGGAGGCGGAGGTGGAGGAGGCGGCGGAGGCGGCGGCGGTAGCAGTGGACCTGGTCGCGGCTCTGCGCAGAGGAGTGGCTCCGGTGGTGGTTCGCGCCAGCAGCTGTAGAGCAGTCGTGAGACCCTGTCCCCTTAGCAGCTTCGTGAGTGGTACGCTGCACGTCAGCGCGGTGGGGGTACGGGTCCCTCCACCTACGTTCTCCGCACCGGCGATCGCGCAGGTGAGCAGTGCGGGGGCCCGCACTCCACCCAGCGCTGCTTCGGCCACCTGACAGACGCGTGGCGTCACCAGTTCCCTGGGGCCTCTGAGATCCCTCGCGGGGGAGAGCTGTCTAGGGTGGGGGTTGCTATCTTTGATCTTGATTTTGATGCTATTCTTGCTGCCATGTATGCTGTTGATGATAGTGTTGTGGGTGACTGTTACCTGTATGTACCGCCTGACCCGAGCATTGAGGCTACAGCTCTAGGTGCTGGTGAGGCTGTTGCTCTAGGTGCTAGTGCGTCAGCTGCCCAAGGTGCTAGTGCGTCTGCTGCCCCATGTGCTGGTGAGTTTGCGCTCTCGGGTACTACGTCGGCTCAGGCCTTACACACCTTTACCCCAGACTCGGGTGCGTCCCGCTCCTTTTTTCGAGACCGCACAACTCTTATGCCGCTCAGTCGGCCGGTTGTGGTCTCCCTGGCGGAACCCTCTGGGGGTCCTGTCCTTGCTAGCTTCTCCGCTGTCCTACCGTGCCCGCAAGCCCCCTCTAGCACCCTGTCAGGTCTCTACCTCCCCTCGTTCTCTACGAACTCGATGAGTGGAGCGGACCTACAGGATAGGGGGGTTGACCAGTTCACTCCTGCGAGTCAGCTGGTGACCCACTGCACGTGTGCTCGGACAGGCCGAAACTTGGCCACGTTCACCCGTCGACGAGGGTCGAGCCTATACACCCTTACTACTGAGTCTCCTCTGGCAGCTGAGTCTGGCCAGGTAGTTGCGTCGAGTCAGGTGTTTGCTGAAGCGTCCAGGTCTGGTCCTGAGTCTGCTCCCTGCTCGTGTCGTCTACTGTCCCACCAGACTCTCCTTTGGCACCACCGCCATGGTCACCCCTCCCTGCCTCGTCTCTGAGGCATGGCCTCCCGTGTCCTTGTCTCTGGTCTCCCTCGGTCTCTCCCTCCCCTACCTCCTGGGCCTGGCCCTTCCTACGTCCCCTATGTCGAGGGGCGACAGCGCGCCGCCCCTCACTCCTCCGAGTTTCCTCCGATAGAGGCTCCGCTGCAGACTCTCCACATGGACGTGTGGGGCCCCGCCCGCGTGAGTGGGCACGGGCACGAGCGGTACTTCCTGCTGGTGGTTGACGACTACTCACGTTACACCACAGTCTTCCCCTTGCGCAACAAGGGTGACGTCACTGAGGTGTTGATCGACTGGATCCGCGCAGCTCGTCTCCTACTCAGAGAGAGTTTCGGCTCGGACTTTCCTGTTCTGCGTTTGCACTGGGACAGAGGCGGGGAGTTTTCCTCTGCCCGTCTGGGAGCCTTCTATCGTGCACAGGGCATCCGCCAGACCTTCACACTTCCGGCCTCTCGACAGCAAAATGGGATTGGTGAGCGCCGCATTGGCATGGTCATGGACGTCGCTCATACGTCCATGATGCATGCGGCTGCCCCCCATTTTCTGTGGCTGTTTCCGGTTCAGTACGCCGCGCATCAGCTCAACCTTCAGCCTCGGGTCTCCTTACCAGAGACCTCCCCCGCCTTGCGGTGGACCGGGAAGGTTGGCCATGCGTCTGCGTTTTGGGTTTGGGGATCTCGAGCATTTGTCCGCGACTTGTCTGCGGACAAGTTGTCCCCCCTTGCTGTTCCCTGCGTCTTCCTTGGCTTCCCCCCTAACGCGCGTGGTTGGCAGTTTTACCACCTCACCTCGCGACGGGTTCTGTCCTCCTAGGACGTCACCTTTGACGAGTCGGTGTCTTACTACCGTCTCTTCCCCTACCGCACTGCGCCCCTCCCCCCGCTGCCGCTCTTCTTTGCGCGAGGTCCTCCCCCGGTAGACCCCCTCCTTCCTCAGGGTCCTGCCCCGTCAGGTTTCTCACACGTAGACACAGTCGACCTGTCGAGGTAGATGTTGACTCTTGTGCTAATAGAGGTGCTGAGCCTGCGGGTGCCGGGTCTGGGGGTGCTGAGACTGGGGGTGCTGAAACTGGGGGTGCTGAAACTGGGGGTGCTGAGACTGGGGGAGCAGAGACTGGGGGTGCTGAGACTCGGGGTGCTGAGTCTGGGGCTGTTGAGTTGGTGGTTGCTGAGCCTGGGGGTGCTGGGTCTGGGGATGCGAAGCCTGGGGGCGCCGGGTTTGCTCGTATGGCCGCCGGCGGTGCTTCGTCGAGGCGGGAGCCGCTCTCTCCGCAGGAACTGCGCGAGTGGTTTGCTCGCCGCTGGAGACGTGCAGCTGGAGCAAGAGGTGCTACTGTTGCTGTAGGTCCCGGAGGTGCTCGTACAGGCAGTCTTGGAGCTGCTGGTGGTGCTGGTGCTACCGGAGCTCGAGCTGCTTGGGGTGTTGGCGCTGGTGTTTCTACTGGCGCTGGTGCGTCTGGGGGTGCTGCTGAGGCTGCTCGAGTTGGAGGTGCTGGAGGTGGAGCTGCTGGGGGTGTTGACGCTGGCGGTGCTGCTGGCGCTAGTGCTTCTGAGGGTGCTGGAGTTGGCGCTGCTGGTTCTGGAGGCGGTGCCTGGCCGAGGCCGTACTTCGTTTCGCTCCTGGAGCAGGTTCTTGGTCTCCCACCCTCTAGTGGTCTTGCTCCTCCCTTAGTGTGTCCATAGCCTGTCCAGTCGGAGTCACAGCTACAGCCCACCTCCCCTCTACCTGCTCCTTCTCCCTACACTGGTCCTTCTCAAGGTCTTGCAGAGCGTCGTGAGCTTGCGTCTCGTCCTGCGTCGCATGTTTGTGCTGCTCACACTAGTGGTCGTACTGCACGTCCGCGTCCTCCTGCGGTCCCCGGCACACACCAGATGGCGCTGCGTCCTTCCACTGCTCCTCTGCGTGTCCCGTTGCCGTCTCCTCCAGAGTCCTCTCTTCCTACTCTTGCTGACCCGCAGTCTGACTCTCTTCGTGCTGCTTGTCCTTCTGTCACGCGTCTCCTGGCTACTGTTGTCACTGACCCTTCCTTTGAGTCCACTGCTGCGTCTGCCCTAGTTGCTGAGCTTGTCGACTTAGTTGCTCGCTGTTGTCTAGACTACGCTGCTAGTCTCATTACTGAGTCTGAGTCTATCTGTCCTCCATCCGTCGGGGGTGAGTGTGCTCTTAGCACGGTCGTCCTTGAGGATAGGCAGGAGGAGTTCTAGTGCTTTGCTGCTGCTCTTCCCCATCTCGTGTCCACGCTGATTGCCCCTGAGGGAGACCCGGATGCACCAGACATCCCGACTCCTCGATCGCCGGTCCCTACTCCTCTGAGTGGCAGTTGGCCATGGACGCAGAGATGGCTTCCTGGAAGTCCACAGGCCCCTACGTTGACAAGGTTCCCTCACCTGGGGCGAACATCGTCAGTGGCATGTGGATCTTCAGAGTGAAGCGGCCACTTGGTTCTCCGCCTCTCTTCAAGGCGCGTTACGTGGCTTGAGGCTTTAGTCAGCGGCAGGATTTGACTACTTTCAGACCTTCTCTCCCATCCCGAAGATGACCACTCTTCGGGTGCTACTGCACATAGCCGCTCAGCGCGACTACGAGCTTCACTCTCTTGACTTCAGCACAGCTTTCTTGCAGGACAGCCTGCACGAGGAGATCTCGCTGCGCCGCCCACCTGGCTTCACTGGGTCGTTTCCTCCTGGTACCCAGTGGAGCCTCTTGCGGCCAGTCTACGGTCTCCGCCAGGCGCGCTGTGAGTGGCTCGACACACTGAGGACTACGCTTGCGGCTCTTGGGTTTGCTCCTTCTACATCCGACCCGTCGCTGTTTCTGCGCACCGACACCTCTTTGCCGCCGTTCTACATCCTCGTGTACGTCAACGACTTGGTCTTTGCCACTGCTGACACTACTGGACTCGCCCACGTGAAGTTCGAGCTATAGAAGAGACACACGTGCACGGACATGGGTGAACTGTGTAGCTACCTTGGCTTGCAGATCACCCGGGACAGAGCACAGCGCACCATTACCCTGACTCAGTCGCACATGGTGCAGCAGGTCCTTCAGCGCTTCGGCTTCACGTACTCCTCGCCTCAGGCCACTCCTCTGCCTACTCGCCACTCGCTCTCAGCTCTGCCTTCGGATGAGTCCGTAGAGCCGAGTGGCCCGTACCCAGAGCTTGTTCGCTGCCTCATGTATCTGATGACCTGCATTCGACTTGACCTTGCATACCCTCTTAGCATCTTGGCACGCTTTGTTGCTCCTAGGAGACAATGACCAGAGCACATGGCTGCAGCGAAGAGGGTGTTGCGCTACGTGTGCAGTACGTCGGGCATGGGGCTAGTGCTTGGAGGGCGACGTCAAGTGGTCCTCACAGGTCACGCAGACACTTCTTGGGCTGACGACCAGGCTCTACAGCGGTCGTCCCAGGGTTACACCTTCAGCCTTGGCTCTGGCTCTGTTTTGTGGTGGTCTACCCGCTGTTTTCTGTTCTCAGCTCCAGCTGTGAGGCTGAGATCTACGCAGGGGCCATGGCTGCACAGGAGCTACGCTGGCTCACCTACCTGCTGATTGACCTAGGAGAGTCGCCTCGTTCTCCTCCAATTGTGTTCGTAGACAACAAGGCCATGCTGGCCTTGTGTCGGGAGCACAGACTGGAGCACAGAATGAAGCACATTGCTCTCTGCTACTTCCTGGCTCGTGAGCTGCAGCAGCGTGGTCAGCTGTGCCTCACCTACGTGGCCTCTTGGGCCAACACTGCTGATATCTTCACCAAGGCCCTTCCGCCTTGTGATCATCAACGCTTCTGTACTTTGCTAGGTCTTGTGCCTACTTGGCCTCACTTGCTCACTTCTTGATCTTGTTTGTACTGCACTCTTTCTATACCTGCACTTGGTTGTTTACCTTTATATATATGATCTTGCATGTAAACTGGCCTTGCGGCCTTGCTCTTGTGCTCGGACTGTGTGGTGACGTTGTGATCCACCTTGAGCTTGCTTTGCTTTGCTTGACTGGTCTTGTGACCCCTTGTTCTCCCCCACTTTGCCTATGGGGGTGTGTCAGGCATATATGCTATAGTCTGTGTAGGCTGTAGTGGGGCAGTTCATATGGGGTAGAACACTTTAGGGTTTACTACTTGTACTCCTTATTATGCTCATTGCATTCATTCCCGTTTCTCGTCATTCACAACTTCCCAAATTTGTCGCATCCCAATCAAAACTTTGAACGATCATAATTTCGCCGTTCTTGCTCTGATCACGACGATTCTTAGTTTGTCAAAAAGCTCTTGAGCAGAGGAGTCACTTCAGATATCTGGTTAGGCCAAATAACATTTACACACACTCAGAGAATCCAAACCACACCAAACAGAAATTCTTGCATACGCTCACACCACGCATGATGGGAGGCAGACAGACGTGAATGCATATGATAGCATCACATAACAAAGCCAAGAGCCGCAGTGTAGTCCTCAATGTGTCTTGCCACTCACGGGGCGCCTATTGCAGGCCGTAGACTGGCCGCCGAAGACTCCAATGGCTACCCTAAGGAAACGACCCAGTAAAGCCACGTGGGCAGCGCTACCAGATAGCCTCGTGAAGGCTGCCCTGCAGGAAGGCTATTGAGAAGTCGACCGAGTGCAGCTCGAGGTCGCGCTGTGCTGCAACGTGGAGTAGCACCCGAAGAGTGGTCATTTTCGGGGTGGGGGAGGTCTAGCAGAAGTCGACCCCCTCACGCTGACTGAAGCCTCTTGCAACCTAACGTGCCTTGTAGGCAGGCGGAGAATCTGACGGCCGCTTCACCCTGAAAATCCACATGCCATTGACTATGTCCGCCCCAGGTGGGGGAACCTCGTCGACGTAGGTACCTGTGGACTTCCAAGAAGCCATCTCTGCATCCATGGCTATCTGCTACTGAGAGGAGTACGGACCCGTGATCGCCTCTGCGTAAGAGCGCGGAGTCGGGATGTCCGGTGCATCCGGGTCTCCCTCGGGGCAAAGTAGCATGGACGCAAGATGAGGTGCAGCAGCCGCTAGGCACTCCAGCTCAAACTGCCTGTCCTCAATATCTTCATAGCCGAGGGTAAGCTCACCCCCGATGGTTGGAGGACCGGAAGAGTCAAAAACAAGACTCGCATCATAGTCAAGGCAGCACAAAGCAGCAAAGTCAACAAGCTCAGCAACTAAGGCAGTCGCAGTAGCAAACTCAAAGGAAGGTTATGTTACAACAATCGCAAGGAGATGAATGAGAGTCGGACTAGCATACGGAAAAGGTCAGACTCAGAGTCAGGAACGTGAGGAAGGGAAGACGCAGGAGGCGACGGCAAGGCAACACGCTGTGGAACAGAGGAAGGACAAAGTGCCATACAATGAGTGCCTGGCACAGCTGGAGCACGAAGACAGGCAACACGACGAGCACGAACAGGTGTATAAGAACGGGTCATTGACCCCAGTGTGAGGAGCACGAGCAGGCAGTGGGGAGCTAGGTAGTAGCTGTGGCTGAGAATGGTCAGTTGGTGGGAACAGAAACGGAGAAGTAGTACCACCAAACGGGACCTCAGTAGCAGCAGGCGGGAGACTAAGAAGGTGACGAAGCGCAGACGGCTGCGGTTGAGTAGTCACACCCCCAAAACCTCAAGCCCCAGCAGGAACAACACCCCCAGGACCAGCACCAACATCTCCACCACCAGGACTGCCCCAGCGGGCAGCCCACTCGTGAAGCTGCTGCGGCTAGAGCGACTCCTGCCGACTAGCACCACCAACTCCAGTACCTCCAGTAGCTCCTCTAGTGTCAGCACTACCAGTGCCCCCAACTAGAGGAACAACACTAGCACCTACAGAGCCAGCACCTCCAGTACCTCCAGGTCCAGCATGTCCAGCTCCGCCACCAGGGCTGCCCCACCGGACAGCTCAATCTCGAATCCTCTCTGGCAAGAGAGGCTCCTGGCAGCGTGAGCCAAGACTACCAGCAGCAACACCCACAGCAGCAGCAACTCCAGTGAGAGAGCCTCTTGCCGACGTGCACCAACACCACCAGCACTAGCACCACCAGCACCAGCACCACCAGCACCAGCACCACCAGCACCAGCACCACCAGCACCTCCACCGGCAGAACCTCCACCAGCAGCACCTTAAGCACCCCCTGCACTCGTAGGACTCGTAGCATCCCCAGAACCAGCACCCCCAAAGTCTGCACCCCCAGTGCCACCACCACCAGCATCACCAGGGTCCACAGCTACGGGCCACAGAGGCGGTAAAGACGGTCGTGGCGGAAAACCAGGAGGGACAGCCAAGCGCGCGGAGCGGCGAAGGGCCACGGTGTCGGTAGCAGTCTGGTCACCCCCCTCAGCTGGGCCAGAGTTTTCTGAGGAGACCTCCAAAGGCTCAACCAATGGAGGTGGGTCTACCCAAGACTCACCTGACGGAGCGGGACCGGGAGGAGGGAGGGGGGCTACCGGGGGGGGGGGTCGTCCACCAGGGAGAGAGGCGGGAGGGGTACCAAAGAACTACGGTGGGGGTGAAGATGGTAGAAGCAGGCGGACTCATTAAAGGTGACGTCGCGGGAGGACAGCACACGACAAGAGCTCGGGTGGTAAAACTACCAGGGTGGTGTGTCGGTAGGAAATCCAAGAAACACGCACCGGAGAGTGCATGGAGAGAGCTTGCCCGTGGGCAAATCACGAACAAGAAAGAGGGAACCCCATACCAACCTCGCCCGTCCACTATAAAGTGGGGGAGGTCTCCGGGTGGGAGACACGGGGCCAGAGGTTGAGCTGCTTAGCGGCGTATTGGACCGCAAACTCACCACCTCGGTCAAAGTGCAGCCGCAGGACTGAGAGGTCCTGAAGGAACCGAGCGCGAAGCTGGAGTAGGACACCGCGGATCCAGCGGATCAAGACATCGCGGACATCCGCCTTGCTCTACAAGGGGAAGACCATGGTGTAGCGTATGTAGTCGTTGACAACCAGCACAAAGTAGCGCTCGCCACCCTATCCAGTGATGCGGGCTGGGCCCCCCACACGTCTATGCGCAAAGTCTGCAGAGGAGCAATGGTAGGAGGAAATGAAAAGTGAGAAGCGGTGCGCTGCCACCCCTTGACACAGGGAAGGCGGGGCGGTGCAAGTGATTTCGGAAGCGAGGGCAGGGACCTGGGAAGACCAGAGGGAAGGAGACGAAAGTGCATGCCACGTAGGTGTGGCAAGGAGGGGTGGCCAAGTCGGTGGTGCGAGAGGAGAGTCTGGTGCATGAGGAGATGACATGAAGAAGACGCAGCAACCTCAACCAACGCAGCTACCTGGCCTAACTCAGCTACCAGTGCAGACTTAGTGGTCAGTGTGTACAGGTCAGACCAAGGCCTCGAAGTGAACGTGGCGAGGTGCTTACACGTGTGCGAGTTCGTACAGTCGCCACAAGCTCGCCTCCAGGTTGGATGACTGTGACCCACTGGTCCTGGAGGTAGCGACCAAGTTCTTAGCGAACGAGGGGAGGTGGAGACCTGTGAGGAGGCCAAAAGGGGTCGCCGGACAGGGGAGAACAGTAGTGTCATGCGCGACTACTGGGCCCCCGGAGTGGTCGGCCAGTGTGACAGGGACAGCGGTTGTGAGCGGTGTGACTTTGGTGCTATCGCGGAAGAAGCAGAAAGACGCACCTGAGTTTAGGGTAAAAGAGTGCAAGGCCTCCTCAGGCTCTGTCCATGCGCTAGCTGAGTCACACGAACCAAGACTAGTAGCCTCTACGCCACCAGGTTCCTCTACACAGCCAGTACGAGTACCCAAAAACCCTCCGCCACCGGGGCTGCCCTATCAAACAGCCCACTCATGAAGCTGCTGCAGGGAGAGAGTCTCCGGCGGATCCTGCTGCTGCTACTGTCCAACCCCAGAACCTCTGCGTCTAATAGCGGCACTACTAGCAGGAGTAGACTCATAGGTGCCTCTAGCAGTAGCACCCCACTAGACAGCCCACTCACAACGCTGTTGTGGCGAAAGCGCCTTCCGCCGATGAGCACGGCTAGCTCCGCCACCGAGGCTGCCCCACCAGATAGCCCACTCGCGAAGCTGCTGTGGCGAGAGAGACTCTTGCACACTCGGCTGCTGCTGACTTATGACAGTGATAGTGGCCATGGTAGGCAGTGTCAGTCAGCAGCAGCGGCGCAAGGTTTAAAGTAGCGACTGCAGAGGCGGTAGCTGGAACGGTAGGTGCAGTAGCAGAAGTGGTAGGAGCACTAGCGATAGCAACTGTAGGAGCGTGCGCAGGCGATAGTGGCAGTTGGCACGGGGCAGGGTAGGAGCGCGCAGGCAACGCGAGCACGTAGGGCAGGAGGGCACTCACGGTGCACTGGGCAGGGCAGCGTGAGGTAGGCGTGCGGGGCAGCAGTAACGGTGGGCCCAGGAAAAAAATTATGTCCTTAAACGACGGTCTTAGGAACCTAACCGCTCTATACCATATGAGAATCTAAGGAAATTAATGATGCATTGAGTAGGAATGTGAGCACACGTATGAAACCCTAAAGGGTTGTATTCACTAGAGTATGCCCCAATACAGCCTAGAGCATACAAACATCATTTGACAGTCCGCCCCCACATTCAGCTTGGCGGCAGCGTCCAACGTTGTATGGCAATTTTATGTTACATTATTGAAACTACGATCATGTGCATCTTGACACTAAAGATCTGACTAGAACAACCAGATATGCAAACAACCAGAAAATCATTCGAAACCAGACCTATGCCAAAGGCATTTGATTGACATAGATGGTCAGCAAACATCCAACCAAGGAAGCCACGCACACTCATGGCAAACGCTATCACACGCACCACCCACACACATGACAACAAGAGCATTTATGATCATCTGCAAAGCCAAAACCGACTTGACACACTGACCTTAAAGTCAATGAAGGTAGGGCAATGACGTCATTAGAAGCATCCACTGCTTCCAGGTGCATCTCCCGGGAGGCGGCGGTATCCTCGAGTGCGTTGGCAACGACGAACGAGTCATGTTGTAGGGGTGGATTGTTGAGGTTGATGTGCGCCCGACTAGCGTGCTCCAACCGCGATGACACTTTGGGATTGTTGAGATGATCCGAGCGATTTCCCTAGGAATAGTGGCCGTTGCGTGGGTGTACCCAATGAGAATCTCCGTTGCACGCCACGCAGCGCGGAGCCGCTCAAGAAGCTGGTTCGCGTCGGTGGGTGCACTCTGCTAAGGCAAGAGTGAAGGGCAGTCTCCGCGGCGAAGCGGAGGTTCGTCGACAAGAGGATCCGCGCCCTCCCAGTAGTACGGCGGCACATGCTCGTCTACGCAGTTGAACCCTACAACAGACATTGTCGCAGGCCTGAGTTGGAGCCTCTCAATCTACATAGCAAGAAATGCCAACTCCTCGGTCGTGTCACCCAGATCGGGCGCAACACGGCTCCCAACAGGCATTAGCAGGATCCGCGCACGAGGCAGAATGTGTGCGTGCCACCAACAACGCTAGATAGTCTCCAATTCCACATCATCCCACAAATTGAAGAGCTCCCACGAATGAAGTTCCCCGCGGAACCTCGTCCCCCTGGTTATTTGGTCGACCGGGACACCACAAGGTCGACGTTGTGCTCGTCAACCACACAAGTCGACTTTGCCAAGTCGACCATTCCCCAAGTGGACCAACTCCAGGTCCACCAGACTGGCTGTTAGCCGACTGCACCAAGTCGGCTTCACCACGTCTTCGTCACCAAGTCGACGCTCTCCGAGGGCGAGCTCCCAAAGTAAGCCTCCCAGAGTTGATGCCCTCCCAAGTCGGCGCCCTTCCAGGTCCACGACTCCCTTTGTCGACCACCAGGTTGATGTCAGCTGCCAGCTTCCCATGGTCGGCGACTTCGCAGTGGCCTCCCGTGCAAGTCGACCAATTCTGTCGACCAGCTCGCCAAGTCGGCATCGCCCATTGCAGTCGGTCATCTGCACCTCCCCGCACTCGACCACGAAGTCGGCTCCGCCCAACCGAGGACGGCACCAACACCCAACCCCCGTTGTCAGGTCGGGCTCCCATTGCGGTCCCATTGGTGCAAGAGCTTAGCCATCCACTTTTGCCTTCAGTGCCTGAATGGCGCCCTAATTGAGAGGTTGAGAGAAGGTGGTGGTGTTTGGGGGAAGGCAGACAATGCGCATGTTGCTTAGCTTCTCGATGCGGAAGTCGAAAACGACATCGCGAACAACAGTTTCCGAGGCAACACGGTGGCTCCAAGCATAGTTAACGAGGAGTATCGCATGACGCTCCTAGGCAAAGAACGATGCATTTACCGCTTCAATGAAACGGTAAAAAAACAGTCACAACTATTTGCAGCAGAATGGAATGAACTAGCAAGGGTTGGGTTCAAATAGCAAACCCAAAAAATGCTGTACACCTTACTACGTTCGTCACTGTAGCCTCACAAACATATATAATATTTGACACACCCACGTGGACAAAGTGAGGGATAACTAGAGAGAGCTTGAACCACAAATGTTCACAACATCGGTCAAGAGAAGCAACAAAGCAACGCTCAAGGTGAAAATCAAGATCACCCCACAGTCCGAGCACAAACAAGCGACCACAAGGGCAGTTCACATGCAGTATAATAGCAGCAAAAGCAATATAGTGGTCACAACCTAGCAAGTGTGCACGTGCAGATATATGTATATATACATATATCTCGAAGTAAAAAAAGTACAAGATGGGATCAAGAGGCAAGCAAGTGAGCCAGAGTAGGCATAAGGCCAAGACAGTGCAGAATCGTTGATGGTCACTAGGCCCAAGGGCTTGGTGAAATATCAGCAGTTTTGGCCTCGGAGGCAATGTAAGTAAGGCGAACCTAGCCATGATGCTACAACTCTCGCAGGATGAAGTAACAAAGTGCAATGTGCTCTATTTTTTGCTCGAGTTAATGCCCCCGAGACAAGTTATCCATGGCCTTATTGTCAGCGTATAGAACCGGCGCAGAACGAGGCTGCTCACCCAAGTTGGTGAGCAAATAGGTCAGCCGCTTCTGCGCAGCCATAGCCCCAACGTACATCTCGGCCTCACAGATGGAACTGAGTAGAGAAGAAAAATGAGTGGACCTCTATGAAACATAACTAGTACCAAGGCTGAAAGTGTAACCATGTGTTGACCGAGAAGTCGCCTGGTCGTCAGCCCACGAAGCGTTTGAGTATCTTGTGAGCACAGCTGGACTGCCTCCCGCACAGCCTCTGACATCGCCGCCCTCGGCCCCTGCACGAGCACATGCCATTACCAATGACCTTGGCACCAAGGAGACTACCGCCTAGGTAGACATCCCGCGGGGAGATGCACCCATGTCCGTCTAAAAAGTCTTGGGAAATGCAGTAGAAAAGCAGTGACAAGTTCAGCAGGAGGGTCTTAGGCACGCCGAAGTAGATTGACATGTCGAGGTAAGGCATTGCAAATTCGAAGTACTTGATTGGAACCAAGCGAGACGTTTCCAGCGGGATGCCACTGCGCTCCACAAAGTGGCTCATCCGAAACGCAATGACGGGAGTGAACACCGCCAGAACCTCGCGCGATATGCAGAAACGCATTTGTGAAGTTCTCATCCTCCATTAATTGCAGCTCCTCCATCCACTCAGCGATACGGCGTGTACAACGCTCCTTACGTGCACGCTGTCGTCGCTCGAGCTTCATGCGATGTTCGTCATCCGAGTCAGCAGCATCAGTTTGCATTGTGATCCACTGCATGGTGGCGCTGGCGGCCAGGCCCTGGAAGGTTTCTATGTAGAAACCAAACAATATATGAAGGGCTCTCATTAGGAGAAGACCTAGCCTGTGAGTCATGGCTGGCTTGTATAGCCACCTTGTTTTCTAAAGTGCTGCTCGTCGCTGCTCATTAACCCAAAGTGTAGCATTGCTGCAACGCATTGTTGCGTGATTGGTGCATTGCGAGCCTATCCTGGTCGCGAATTGAGCTGATGTACAGCTCAGCGCCGCATCACGGCGTGCGTGGGATGACCATGGTTTATTTGCAATAATAAGTCAATGATTCCCAACGTGCCGCTTTTTTACATGTTTCGTTTGAATGTCAAGCCTGCAATGCATGCTTTGGACGGTTGCAATGCTGGTACTAGACAGGGAACCGGTTGAGCGATCTGTGTTGTGTTTTGGGTGTGTTGTAAACGGTGCAGAGGTGACCTGTGCAATTGTCGCCCGATGATTTTTTTTTTTTTTGCCACCAACTTCGAGGCGCACGTGGCTCGGGCTCAAAGTTGGTGGCATGCGCCAAACACACATGCCACCAACAATACCATAAAAAATATTATGTGTATAGTTTTTGTTTAATGTAATATATCATTTACAAAAGATTTGTCATGCATGATTTGAAAATAAATAGGTTATGTTATGGGATATTTTACTGTTCAAAGGTGATTTACCCTAAACAGTACCCCAACCTCATCCCAACCTTAGGGTACATTCCGGGCTCTGGTCAAACCTCTAGTTATCCGCGGTGACCAGAAGTTCAATGACCAGAACCCTTTGGGCAGCGATTTTCGAAAGTGCAAAATTGGACGGGCAGGGTGCCTTTCCATCGCGCATCCAATCAGACCAGCATGTACGCAGTCGCATAACACCGTTGCACGACTAATACATGCGGTTCAGCATTTGGTCACGAAAGGTATTGCTGCAAAACAAATCCTGTTGCGAAAGCGAAAGTGAAAGCTAGCAGTGTTTGCGAGCATGAATCCAAATCGCATCGCCTTCTTTGTTGGTTGCTTTCTTGAATCACATCTATTCGTAACCATTTGTGACGATTGTAAACTGTGGAAATTGGGTCTACGATGCGGTGTTGTGGCTGTGAAGGGACACCACTCTGCTACTCTTTTTGTTGTCGCAATCGGTCGCCTATGCAATTGCTCATACTCGCCATGCTTGCTCGGGGGATCGCTTTTGCTCGCTACCGAACGCATACCGTCCGCACAACCAAAACGATCGCTGATCAGAGGTTAGAGATCGCTGACCAAAAGTGGCTGATCAGAAGCTATAACCAGAGGTTTGACCAGTGCCCGGAATGTACCCTTATCTTCATCCAACTCATCCACGATTTCCAAGATTTCCTAGTGCCACGTAACACTCTAGCTTTCTTGCCTTCTACTTTCTAGTCCCACGAAGTACTTTCCAACAATTGCTCTTGCATGTTACATAAACCTTGCTTGTATTCCCTCATATCAGTCAAATCTCGTCCAAATCTTCAATTACTCAGTTACTTCTTCGCCTATTTTGCCAGCAGTCTCTTTCGCCAAAGTCTTTCGACACATTTATCCTCCACTTAGTCGACCCCGCTAATCTTTAGCCGATTTAGGCCAGCGGGCCTAACACTTGGTATTAGGAGCCTTCGCGGGGAGCGACTTCCAACGAGCGACCGTCGACAATGAGACTACGACGGCATCGTCTCGCGGTGCCGACTTGCAGACTTGGAGTCATTGAGCCAACATGGACGAGACCATGAACGCTCTCCCCAACGACATGGGCAATGCGCTTGCCAAACTCATGCGCCAACTCGAAGCGTTCACGCTGGAAAATTGCTAGGTACGAGCTGAAATGCAACAGCTTCGTGAATTCGCGTCAATTTCCCATGGTCATGCGGCACCATCTCCTGCACCCAACACGTCGACTGGCACGGAAACGCTGAAGGAACGTCGAAGCGCACTCAAGCTGCAGAAACCCGAGTCATTCAACCCAAGTCAACATGACTCGAACGTGCACACGTGGCTCTTCATGCTCAACAATTACTTTGCTGCGAGCGGGGTGCAAGAGGCGGACGCGCCATAGCGGATCGAGTACGCCGTTATGCTACTGGGGGGGCTGGCCTTGGAGTGGTGGCGCCAGCTTACGCAGACTGCTATACAGAGGGCTCAGTTAGACGGGCGTCAACAAGGCGTGGGGCATGTAGCTGCAACTTCGAGCTTAGGGATTTTAGCTTTGGGTGTTACCACGGTTCCGACGACATGGGAAGGATTTGAAGCGGCGCTGAAAAGTAGGTTCGACTTGGTGAACGCCTCCGAAGGTGCTAGGAAGCTTCTGCATCATTTTCGACAGATAGGAAACATCCAGGAGTACATAGGACGATTCTTGAGCATCTGCAATGAGATAGACGACATCACGGAAGCAG
Source organism: Closterium sp. NIES-65 (assembly GCA_948144175.1). Taxonomy (NCBI): domain Eukaryota; kingdom Viridiplantae; phylum Streptophyta; class Zygnematophyceae; order Desmidiales; family Closteriaceae; genus Closterium; species Closterium sp. NIES-65. The sequence goes on along the minus strand of CANXME010002061.1, from coordinate 513,720 downwards.
AGATGCGCGATCGCTACCTTGAAGGGTTGAAGTCGGACATAGCGGAGGTTATAGCCATTCACGTGATGTCCACCTTCGAGACAGTTGTCGCAGCAGCAGAACGCGTTGATGCAGTACGAAGCCGACGGGGTCGTGACGATCATGATAGGGGATACAACAAAACGATCAACGACGCTCGATCGAGGGACGGACCATCGCCCATGGAGGTCGGTGCAGTTAACAGTGACGGCTTGCAGCGAAAGGGTTTTAGGGGGAGCTGTCAGTACTGCAAAAAGCCAGGACACATGAAGCAGGACTGCTCGTAGCTTAAGGAGCAGCAGCAGGGAAACAGAAACCGCCAGTAGATAGCGGGTTGCTAGCTGGTGTGGACGCTTTTGAATCCGCCACGTCTGCCAACGTAGAGGAGACGGCATTAGTGCAGTCATCTACGCCGAACGAGGTAGACACCGTTGATCGTCTAGTCGTGCTTCTAGGGAAGCTTCGTGGAGTTCCAGTTAAGATTCTCGTAGATAGCGGAGCTAGCCAGACGTTTGTCTCTTCATTGTTAGTTTCTCGTCTCCATCTCGAAGCAGATACGGCAATCAACTTCAAGAAGGCTCGCATGGTAGATGGGACACCACTTCACATAGGACCAGTCATTCGCAAGTTGCGCGTAGGTCTAGGATCAATCACAGTTAGGCGTGATTTCAATTCTGCAACACTCGACGGTTACGACTTCATCTTCAGTAGGGATTGGCTACGGACGGTTAACACTCAGTTCGATTGGGCTCAAGGAAGCTGCAGCGTCAAGGTAGATGGCGAGTTCCAAGAGCTGCCACAGTGGAGCGATGCGGCCACATCCTCAACAACTATTATTAATGCTGTTCGTGTGCGACAGTTAGTGAAGCGTGCAGCGCGGATTTACGCGGTTTTCCTTGAGGAGGTGGAAGCTGAGGAGGGAAAAGGAGGGAGTGCAGCAGTTGGCGATAAGACAACTCTTCCTACTGCAGTGAGTGCACTCTTAGTGGAGTTTAGAGATGTCTTCCTCGACGAGTTGCCCCCAGGGTTACCTCCTAGCCGAACAGTCGACCATCGGATTGAGTTAGAGCCGGGGAGCAGGCCAGTAGTGAAGCCGAAGTGGAGGTTGAGTCCAGTGGAGAGAGAGGAGATGACCTAGCAGGCTAGGCACTTTCTCGCACAGGGGTTCATATAGCCATCTAGATCGCCTTGGGCAGCACCGGTCCTTTTCGCGCCTAAGAAAGACGGAGGATTACGGATGTGCATAGACTATCGCGCACTGAACGCCGCCGCCATCAAGAATAGATTCCCAGTGCTGAGAGTTGAGGATCTCCTGGATGCGGTGCAGGGCGCTAGAGTCTTCTCAAAGATCGACCTTCATTCGGGTTACCACCGGATTTGCGTAGTTCTTGAGGATCAACACAAAACGGTGTTTTGCACGAAGTAGGGGTTGTACGAGTTTAGGGTTCTCCCGATCGGTTTGACCAGCAACATTCCACGCGCTCATGAACACAGTCCTCTCCGAGTTTCTAGGTTCGTTCGTTGTAGTTTGTCTAAAAGACATCCTCATATTCTCCAAGTCGAAAGAGGAGCACGTGCAACACTTGCAGAAAGTCTTCGAGGTCTTGAGGAGGGAGCGGTTGTACGCGAAGCAGTCGGTCTGCGAGTTCTTTCTCCCCGAGGTCTAGTTTCTAGGTCACGTCGTATCCGCTAGTGGCATTAGGACCGACCCGAAGAAGATCGCAGCCGTACAGGATTGGGTAGCACCGACCTCGGTCAAGGAGTTGCAGAGCTTCCTCGAATTCACTAATTATTACCGACGTTTCGTTCAAGGTTACGCTTCGATCGCTAGTCCACTCACCGACCTACTTCGGAAGGGTGTTGAACACGTTTGGGGTCCAGCGCAGCAGCAGGCATTCGAGTAGATGAAGCAGTCGCTCACATCTTCACCGGCACTGTCGTACCCATATCCCACTCGTTCGTACGTTGTAGTGACCGACGCATCAGATCGGGCCATAGGAGCAGTGCTTCTTCAGGACCAGGGACGCGGGTTACAGCCGATTGCATACGAGTCGCGTAAGCTTAGGGGAGCGGAGTTGAACTATCCGATTCACGACAAGGAAGCGCTCGCGATCATCCATGCATATAAGGTGTGGAGGTGCTACCTAGAGGGGGCAGATAGTGTTATACGCACGGACCATTGCTTGCTTCGTTTCCTCAAGTCGCAGCCGCAGTTGAGCCTTTGCCAGGCTGGATGGATGAAGTTCATGGAGGGGAGTTTCCACAACAGGATAGATTACAAGCCAGGAGTACGCAACCCGACAGATCCGCTCACTCGCCCTAGTTGCTAGCTCGCTAGTCTCACAGTCATTGCCAGCCATCCACTTCTCACAGCACTCTTCGAGCACGGATACACAGTAGATCCCGACTTCACACGCACCCGCCCGCACGAGCAGAGGTGCAGGGTAGTGTTTTCATACGGAAGGGTACAGCACGGATTTGGGTTCCAGCCTACCGCCCTCTTCAACAGCTTCTTCTTTCCGAGGCGCACGATGTGGTTGGTAGGTCCCTTTGGAGCAGATAAGACGACTAAGATGCTTAGTCGCACGTATTACTGGCCAGGGCTTGCAGTAGACGTAGATGATTACATTCGCTTGTGCGACACGTGTCAGCGTACGAAGTCCTCTCGCCAGCGCAAAGCAGGACTCTTGCAGCCGATTTCACCGCCCGACCGCCCTTAGCAGGTAGTTACAATGGATTTCATCATGGCTTTACCACGCACATTTAGGGGTCACGACGCCATCTTCGTTGTAGTCGACAATTTTTTCGAGCAGCACACTTCATCCCCACGCACGTCAAGGTCACAACAGAGAAAGTCGCGAGGCTGTTTGTAGATAACATAGTCCGTCTGCACAGGATTTCCGATTCCGTCATTTCCGACCGCGATCCTAGGTTTACTTTGGAATTCTAGAAGCAGCTTTTTGCGGTGTTTGGGACTCACTTAGCCATGTCGTTTGCGTACCATCCAGAGACAGACGGAGCGTGTAAACCAGACCTTGGAGCAGATTCTTCGCACCATCACGATGCACGACGCAACCGCATGGGACAAGAAGCTGAGCATGGCAAAGTTCGCATACAACAACACACATCACTCCGCCACGAGCATGTCACCGTTCTTGCACTGTGAGGTCAGCACCGCAATGTCCCCACTCGTGTGGAACTCACACCCACAGTCCCTCGTGCAGACAACTTCCACCAGCATCTCACATTTATCCATGATCACGTGAAGAAGCACCTTGAGCTTGCAAATGCACGCATGGCACGCACCACCAACCGCAGTCGTCATGAGGTGTCATTCGTAGTCGGCGACTATGTTTTTTTGGATAGCCGCAACCTCCGACTGCCACAGGACAGCAAGCTTCGCCCTCGCTTCATTGGTCCATTCATCATTGCGCGTGCATTAGGACCAGTTGCATACCACCTTTGCCTTCCTACTCATTTCCGCATGCACCCGTCATTCCATGTGTCGCTTCTTCGTCCTTACACCGATCCCAACGCCACCTTCTTGGGTCGTGATCGCACTCCACTGCCAGTAGCTGTTGACACCGACGAGCCCGATAACTAGATCCAGCGCATCCTCATTCACCATCGCCGTCTCCAGGGGGGTGTCTCTTTCTTGGTTCGTTGGCATGGCTACAATGCAACCGACGACAGCTGGGTTCCTTCGTCCTCGCTATCTCCCGACAACGCTTGCCTTTAAGCGGACCTTCAGTCTGCAGGCGCCGCGGACGTCGCCTCCTTGGGAGGGGAGTAGTGTTACAGGGTATTTTACTGTTCAAGGGTGATTTACTCTAAACAATACCCCAACCTTATCCCAACCTTATCTTCATCCAACTCATCCAAGATTTCCTAGTGCCACATGGCACTCTAGTTTTCTTGCCTTCTACTTTCTAGTCCCACAAAGTACTTTCCAACAATCGCTCTTGCATGCTACCTAGACCTTGCTTGTATTCCCTCATATCAATCAATTATCATTCAACTCTTCAATTACTCAGTCACTTCTTCACCAATTTCGCCAACACTTGCGGAGAGTCACTACATAACGGGAGTGGACTACGGTGGAGGGCATGGAGTTGTGCGAGTGATCGTAGCGTTGTACTAACATTCTTACTGCTTGCTGTGTTCACAGAGAAGTTTTGCAAGAGTTTCCACCAAGGAAATTGAAAGAACAACTTGCAATGAAAAGTAGATAGTACAATTGAGGCATGCAGAATAGAAGGAACTAGAATGGCATGCAACAACTAGCAAGGGGGACATCTGCCAGCGTAGCAGAAGAGCGGCTTGCCAACGCTACAGCAGAGTAATCTGCCAGCGTTGCACCGAGCACGTTCTGCCAACACTGCAGTCGCAGGTGACTATCTACAGTCGCACGTAGCTTTCTGGAGTCGCAGGTTGTCTATCTGCGCAGATGTGCGCACCTACCGAGTAGGTGCAGGTTGGCAGTTTCACCAACAGGCACATTGCGCTAGTGCCAGGTAGAAAACGTGTTGTCCGTTTTGCCAGGTGCGCACTGTTGACCACGTGATGCCGTTCTGCAGGTAGAACTTCGTCAAAATCTCCTGGGCGAAAGTTCGCACGCCTCCGCAGAGTTTCGCATAACTCTGCAACTTCGATCAATGAGTTCGGCATCGATCGGCAAAACAAGGTTCGCCGAGCAGAGCTACTCCACCCGAACGCTTTGACCAGAGTTCCTCAACCAGGGTCGTCGACCAGCGCTCCTCGATGAGAGCTCATCGCGCAGAGATTGTCGACCAGAGCTCGTCGACCAGATTCTGTCAAGCAGAGCCTGCTCGACCGAAACTTCCGTTAAACTACAAAAGCCCACTTCTTCTTGTGAAAGAATGAGGAATGAAATGACTAGGTGAAATGTGGGTACAAGTAGAAAACGTAGAAACGTTGTACCCTATAGTATCTACCCCACTACAGCCTAGATAGACCATAGCATATAAACTTGACACACCCCCATAGGCAAAGTGGGGGAGAACAAGAGGTCACAAGACCAGTCAAGCAAAGCAAAGCAAGCTCCGGGTGGATCACAACGTCACCACACATTCCGAGCACAAGCTCAAGGCCACAAGGCCAGTTCACATGCAAGATTGTATATACAGCTAAACAAGCAAGTGCAGGTATAAATAAATCACAGTACAAGCAAGGTCAAGAAGTGAGCAAGTGAGGCAAAGTAGGCACAAGACCTAGCATCGTACAAAAACGCTGATGATCACAAAACTGAAGTGTCTTGGTAAAGATATCAGCAGCGTTGGCCTCAGAGGCCACGTAAGCAAGGCGCACCAGACCACGTCACTGCAGCTCACGAGCAAGGAAGTAGGGAAGAGCAATGTGCTTCGTTCTGTGCTCAAGTCTGTGCTCCCGACACAAGGCCAGCATGGCCTTGTTGTCTACATAAAGGACTGGAGGAGAATGAGGCGGCTCTCCGAGGTCAGTCAGCAGGTAGGTGAGCCAGCGTAGCTCCTGTGCAGCCATCGCCCCTGCTTAGATCTCAGCCTCACAGCTAGAGCCGAGAACAGAGGACGAGCGGGTAGACCGCCACGAAATAGAGCCGGGACCAAGGCTGAAGGTGTGACCCTGTGACGACCGCTGCGTAGCCAAGTCGTCAACCCAAGAAGCGTCTGCGTGACCTGTGAGGACCACTGAAGGCCGCCCTCCAAGCACGAACCCCATGCCTGACGTACTGCACAAGTAACGCAACACCCTCTTCGCTGCAGCCATGTGCTCTAGTCGGTGTCTCCCAGGAGCAACATAGCGTGCCAAGATGCTAAGAGGGTATGCAAGGTCACGTTGTCTGCACGTCATCACGTACATGATGCAGCCAACAAGCTCTGGGTACGGGCCACTCGGCTCTACGGACTCATCCGAAGGCAGAGCTGGGAGTGAGTGGCGAGTAGACAGAGGAGTGGCCTCAAGCGAGGAGTACGTGAAGTAGAAGCGCTGAAGGACCTGCTGCACCATGTGGGACTGAGTCAGGGTAATGGTGCGCTGTGCTCTGTCCCGGGTGATCTGCAAGCCAAGGTAGCTGCGCAGTTCACCTAGGTCTGTGCACTTGTGTCTCTTCTGCGGCTCTGAATTCACGTGGGCGAGTCCAGTAGTGTTAGCAGTGGCAAAGACCAAGTCGTCGACGTACACGAGGATGTAGAACGGCGGCAAAGAGGTGTCGGTGGGTAGAAATAGCGACGGGTTGGCAGTAGAAGGAGCAAACTCAAGAGTTGCAGGTGTAGTCCTTAGTGTGTGGTGCCACTCACAGAGCGCCTGGCGGAGACCGTAGACTGGCCGCCGGAGGCTCCACTGGGTACCAAGAGGAAACGACCCATTGAAGCCAGGAGGGCGGCACAGCCAGATCTCCTCGTGCAGACTGCCCTGCAAGAAAGCTGTGCTGAAGTCAAGAGAGTGAAGCTCGTAGTCGCGCTGAGCGGTTATGTGCACAGCACCCGAAGAGTGGTCTTCTTCGAGGTGGGAGAGAAGGTCTGGAAGTAGTCAACTCTGTGCCGCTGACTGAAGCCTCGAGCCACGTAACGCGCCTTGAAGACAGGCGGAGAACCCGGCGGTCGTTCCACCCTGAAAATCCACATGCCACTGACGATGTTCGCCCCAGGTGGGGGAACCTCGTCGACGTAGGTGCCTGTGGACTTCCAGAAAGCCATCTCTGCATCTTTGACTGACTGCCACTGAGAGGAGTAGGGACCCTCGATCGCCTCGGCGTACGATCGAGAAGTCGGGATGTCTGGTGCATCCGGGTCTCCCTCAGGGGCAATCAGCATGGACACGAGATTAGGAAAAGCAGCAGCAAGACACTGGAACTCCTCCTGCGTGTCCTCAAGGATGTCTGTGCGAAGAGCACACTCACCCCCGACGGACGGAGGACAGAGAGACTCAGACTCATCAACAAGACTAGCAGCGTAGTCTAGACGACAGTGAGTAGCAAAGTCGACAAGCGCAACAACTAAGGCAGACGCAGGAGTGGACTCAAAGGAAGGGTCAGTGACAGCAGTAGCCAGGAGATGCGTGACAGTAGGACTGGCAGCACGAAGGGAGTCAGACTCTGGGTCAGCAAGAGCATGAAGAGAGGACTCTAGAGGAGACGGCAAAGGGACACGCAGTGGAGCAGTGGAAGGACGCAGTGCCATCTGGTGTGTGCCAAGGACCGTAGGAGGACGCTAATGCGGAACACGACGACTAGTGCGAGTAGCACGAACAGGGGACGCAGGACGAGACGCAGGCGCACGATGCTCAGCAAGACCTCCAGTAGGACCAGTTTAGGGAGAGGAGGCAGGCAGTGGGGAGGCGGGCTGTAACTGTGACTCCGACTTGACAGATGGTGGACACTCTAAGGAAGGAGCAGGACTAGTAGAAGGCGAGAGATCAAGAACCTGCTCAAGGAGCGGAACGAAGTACGGCCGCAACCGCGCAGCGCCTCCAGAACCAGCAGGTACAGCACCAGTACCCCCAGCGGCAGCACTAGTGCCAGCAGCACCCCCAGCTCTTGCAGCGCCAACTCCAGCACCCTCAAAAGCACCAGCGCCAGCAGCACCTCCAGCGCCAACACCCCCAGCAGCCCCAGGTCCAGCCGGACCACCGGAAGACTCAACAGCCCCAGCTCCAGCACCTTGAGAAGCACTTGCTCCAGAAGCACCTCTTGCTCCAGCGCCACCGACAGCTCTAGCACAAGGAGCACCTCCAGGCCCAACAGCTCTAGTACCTCCAGTACGAGCACCTCCGGGACATGTGGCACCAGCACCCTGAGCACTAGTAGAACCTCCACCTCCAGCAGCACCTCCAGCTCTAGCAGCACGGCTCCAGCACCAAGCAAACCACTTGCGCAGCTCCTGTGGAGAGGGTAGCTCCCGATGGGACGAAGCACCCAAAGGACCTCTAGGCCAGGGGAGGTCTTAGGCAAGGAGACTCGGGGCTGATGGTTGATCCGATGCGCCGCGTACTGAACCGCGAACGGCCATAGAAAATGGGGAGCAGCCGCATGGATCATGGACGTACGAGCGACGTCCATGACCATGCCAATGCGGCACTGAGCAATCCCATTTTGCTGTGGAGAGGCCGGAAGCGTGAACGTCTGGCGGATGCCCTCCGCACGACAGAAGGCTTATAGAAGGTCGGAGGAAAACTCTCCACCTCTGTCGGAGTGCAGACGCAGAACAGGAAAGTTTGAGCCGAAACTCTCTTTGAGCTGGAGACGAGCAGCACGGATCCAATCGATCAACACCTCAGTGACCTCACCCTTGCGGCGCAAGGGGAAGACTGTGGTGTAACGCGAGTAGTCGTCAACCACTAGCAGGAAGTAACGCTAATGACCTTGTCCACGGACGCGGGCGGGGCCCCGCGCATCCATGAGGAGAGTTTGCCGCGGAGCCTTTGTCGGAGGAAACTCGTAGGAGTGAGGAGTGGCGCGCTGGCATCCCTCGACGCAAGGAACGCAGGTAGGGGCAGGCCCCAGAGGAAGGGGAGGGAGGGACTTGGGGAGACTAGAGACAAGGACACGGGAGGCCATGCCTTGGAGACGAGGCAGGGAGGGGTGACCAAGGCGGTGGTGCCAGAGGAGAGTCTGGTGGGACAAGAGGCGACACGAGCAGGGGGCAGACTCAGGACTAGACCGAGACACTCCAGCAAACACCTGACCTGATGCAGCAACCTGACCAGACGCAGTAACCGAAAAAGACTCAGTCCTCAGTATGTACAAGCTCGACCCCGGCTGGCGGGTGAACGTGGCCTTGTGCCGGCCCGTGCGAGCACACGTGCAGTGGGTCACACGCTGACTTGTAGGAGTGAACTGGTCAACCCCTCCATCCTGCAGGTCTGCACCACCCACCAAGTTCGTAGAGAACGAGGGGAGGTAAAGACCTAACAGGGAGCCAGACGAGGCCGCCGGACACGGTAGGACAGTGGAGTAGTGACCAAGGACAGGACCCCCAGAGAGGTCTGCCTGGGAGACTGCAACCGGCCGACTAAGTGGCGTGAGGGTGGTGCGGTCTCGAAAGAAGGAGCGGGACGCACCCGAGTCAAGGGTGAAGGTGTGCAAGACCGCAGCAAGCGAAGCACCAGAGAGAGCAGACTCACCAGCACCTGGAGCAAGAGACTCACTAGCACCTAGAGCAGCAGCCTCACCGACACCTGGAGCAGGAGACGCACGAGCACCTAGAGCAGTAGCCTCACCAGCACCTAGAGCAGCAGACTGGATACCGAGGTCAGGTGGCACACACAGGTGATAGGCACCCTCAGCACTAGTAGACAATGCATACATTGAAGTTAGAAGAGCATCATAGTCAGAGCAAAGATATCTACCCTCTGCCTAAGCAGCTCCAGCTAGGAGGGGAGCTCAGCGTCGTCGCCAAACTCTGTACGCGAAGCGTCGCTCAGACGGGCGAAGCAACGGGATTCTGTGTGACCAGGAGTCCCGCAAGGATGACCAGTCCAGACACCCGTGCGAATGACGTACAGGCAGCGAGCACTACTCAGTGACCCTCTACTCTGAGCATATCACTCGCGAAGTTGCTGGGGCGAAAGGGTCTCGTGCAGACGACGCTGCAGCTGCACCTGGCCACTACAAGAAGCTCTCGAACTGCTCACTCCAAGACGACTCCCACTACGGCCGCCCCGACAACCCCAACTAGCGTACCACTCACGAAGCTGGTGGGGCGTGAGGGACTCACGCGGACGCCGTTGGAGCTGCATCTGGCCACGCCAAGAGCAGTAGTAGTAGTAGAAAGAGCAGTAGCAGCATGAGCAGCAGTAACAGCAGTACGGGCAGGGCAGTGCTGACCAGTGGCGAGAAGGGCAGGCGTGCGACGGCGGAAACGGCGAGGCCGCTACCACTACACGGCAAGGGCTCCGCGGTAGCTGCAGGGGCGGCTGCTCCAGGGGCGGCTGCTCCAGGGGCCAGGGGCGGCGGCGGCTGCTGCTGTCACGGCAGCGGCGGCGGCGGCAGTCACGGTTGTCAGATTATTATAGCTGATGCATGTTTGTAGGCTATAGTGGGGTAGCACATATGGGGTACAGTTTGCTAGGGTTGTATTTGTACCCAACTCTGACTTAGTCAATCCATTCCTGTTTATCACTTTCACATGGTATAGAGCGGGTTCCCTGTGGGAACTTCGCCTAGGGCCCACCGAAGCGCGCCCCGAGGCGCGCGACCCTTTTTTTTTTAGCGACCCCCCCGAGTCGCCCTTCCCCTGCGGCCCCGCCGCCCTTCGTTCGCGGCCCCGCCGTCCAGTCGCGGCCCCGCCCTTACGTCGCGGCCCCGCCCTTACGTCTCGGCCCCGCCGCCTGCTAAGACGCGGCCTCGCCGCCTGCTCAGCCGCGGCCCCGCCGCCCTCTACGACGCGGCCTCCGCCGCCTGCAGACGCCGCGGCCTCCGCCGCCTGCTCAGCCGCGACCCCGCCGCCCGCTACGACGCGGCCTCCGCCGCCTGCTCAGCCGCGGCCCCGCCGCCCTCTACGACGCGGCCTCTGCCGCCTGCTCAGCCGCGGCCCTGCCGCCTCCTACGACGCGGCCCCGCAGCCTGCTCAGCCGCGGGTGCTTCCAGCGGCCCTCCGCTGCATCCTGACGGCCCGCCGCTGCAGCCTGCGGCCCCGCCACTGCGCCCGTCCCGGCTCCGCCACTGCACCCTGACGGCCCCGCCGTCCCCTGTCTCGGCCCCACCGCTGCACCCTGACGGCCCCGCCGTCCCTTGTCCCGGCCCCGCCACTACACTGCAGCCGAGCCGCCCAGCAGCAGCCGAGCCGCCCAACAGCAGCCGAGCCGCCCAGCAGCAGCCGAGCCGCCCAGCAGCAGCCGGGCCGCCCAGCAGCAGCCGAGCCGCCCAGCAGCAGCCGAGCCGCCCAGCCGCAGCCGAACCGCCCAGCAGCAGCCGAGCCGCCCAGCAGCAGCCGAGCCGCCCGGTACCTGAGCCGCCCGAGCCGCCCGAGCCGCCCGAGCCGCCCGAGTCGCCCGAGCCGCCCGAGCCGCCCGAGCCGCCCGAGCAGCCCGAGCCGCCTGCTGCTGACCTACCCGACTCTCCCATCCCGGTGAGACTTTCAGCTGCTGCCATGGCCACCCCCAATGTTCTCACTTTTGACGCTGAGGGGAGGGCCATTGACTTTGCCGTCTGGATCGAGGACCTGCAGCTGTACTTACTGTGTGATGCGGTAGATTAGTTCTCTCTCTTTGACTTTGTCTCTGGCGCTGTCCCTGCCCCGCCTGCTGATGCTGACTCTGCCGTTCGCTCCAAGTGGGCGACCCGCGATGCTGCTGCACGTCTTGCTGTGCGTCGCCACCTCCCTTCCTCTGAGCGTGCCCACTTTAGTCAGTGCAAGACCGCTCAGGCCTTGTACGACGCTGTAGTTGCGCGCTACTCCTCCCCTTCCTCCGCTACCCTTAGCCGCCTCATGCTACCGTTTCTCTTCCCTGACCTCGCTTCCTTTCCCACTGTCGCTGACCTCGTTACCCACCTCCGCGCTAGTGACACCCGCTACCGCGCTGCCCTTCCTGCTGAGTTCCGCGCTGCGAACCCTCCTCCCATGTACATCACTCTCTACTTTCTCGTCACCCGTCTCCCTGAGTCCCTTCGTGTCGTTAGGGACCAGTTCCTCTCTGTCTGTCCCACCACTCTCACTGTCGACCTCCTTGAGGAGTCCCTGCTAGCGGCTGAGAAGAGTATTGTCGCTGTAGGGGCCTCTCGGGGTGACCCTCGCACCCCCATCTTTGAGGGGTGTGGTCCCTCCCCCCTGCTGCCCTCTGTCGCCTCTGCCGCTGCGGCCGACCTCGTTGGTTTCGAGTCGGTCGGCGCGGCGTCTGCCCCCAGTGGCAGACGCCGCACTGGCAAGGGCAAGGGGGGCAAGGGAGCGGGTGGAGCCAGAGGGGGCGGTGGAGGAGGCGGTGGGGGTGGAGGGGGGAGTGGGGGTGGCGGGGGGGGTGGTGGCGGGAGTGGAGGTAGTAGTGGCGGCGGTGGAGGCGGAGGTGGCGGCGGAGGTGGTAGCGGAGGAGGCGGTGGGAGCGGTGGGAGCGACGGTCCTGGTGGGGGAGGTGGCGGTGGCGACGGGGGTGGCGGTGGAGGCGGGGGTGGCGGTGGAGGAGGGGGTCGGAGTGGCTCGTCCCAGCGGAGCAGCTCTGGGGGTGGTCAGCGCCAGCAGCAGCAGCAGCAGCAGCCGCAGCAGCAGCAGCGCTCTCGCACCGTCCCCGGCCCTCAGCAGCTCCGTGAGTGGTACTTGCAGCGTCAGCGCGGTGGTGCGCTTGGTCCCTGCCCCTACGTTCTTCGCACTGGTGACCGTGCAGGGGAGAGGTGTGGAGGCGCCCACACAGCCCGTCGCTGCTTTGGCCGCCTGACCGACGCCTGGCGTCAGCAGTTTCCGGAGGCCGCTGAGATCCCCCGCTGGGGAGAGTTGTCTAGGGCTGGTGTAGCTATTTATGATCTTGATTTTGATGCTATTCTCTCTGCTATGTATGCTGTGACTGGTAGTGATGAGGATGACTGTTACCGGTGTTTCCCGCCCGACCCGGGCATTGGTACTGCCGAGTCAGGTACTAGTGAGGCTGCTGCTCTAGGTGCCAGTGCGTCTGTGCTTTCAGGTACTGGTGAGTCCGCCCTCTCAGGTACTGTGTCGGCTTCGGCCTCTCACACCTTCACCCTTGACTCTGGAGCGTCTCGCTCCTTCTTTAGGGACCGCACCACTCTCACGCCGCTGAGTCGGCCTGTTGCGGTGTCCCTGGCGGACCCCTCTGGGGGGCCTGTCCTGTCTCGCTTCTCCACTGTCCTCCCGTGTCCGGCGGCCCCCTCTGGCACCCTGACTGGTCTCTACCTCCCCTCGTTCTCGACGAACTTGGTGAGTGGTGCTGACCTCCAGGATGCAGGTGTCCACCAGTTCACCCCTGCTCGTCAGCGGGTGACCCACTGTACGGAGGCGGATACAGGTCGCCACCTGGCTACGTTCACACGTCGGCCGGGGTCGAGCCTGTACACACTGACCACTGCTTCTCCTCCAGGTACTGCGTCTGGTAGGGCCCCTTCGTCTGGTCAGGTGTTTGCTGCAGCGTCCAGGTCTGGTCCTGAGTCTGCCCCTTGTTCGTGTCGTCGTCTGTCTCACGAGACCCTCCTCTGGCACCACCGCCTTGGCCACCCCTCTCTGCTTCGGCTCAGAGGCATGGCCTCGCGGGTCCTTGTGTCTGGTCTTCCCCGGTCCCTCCCTCCCCTTCCTCCGGGCCCTGGCCCTGCCTGTGTCCCCTGTGTCGAGGGGCGCCAGCGTGCTGCCCCTCACTCCTCCCAGTTTCCTCCGACAGAGGCCCCGTTGCAGACGCTTCACATGGACGTGTGGGGCCCAGCCCGCGTCCGTGGACAGGGTCAGGAGCGCTACTTCCTGCTGGTGGTTGACGACTACTCGCGTTACACCACAGTCTTCCCCTTGCGCAGCAAGGGTGAGGTCACTCAGGTGTTGATCGACTGGATCCGCGCAGCTCGTCTTCAGCTTCGGAGAAGCTTTGGCTCTGACTTCCCTGTCTTGCGTCTGCACTCGGACAGAGGCGAAGAGTTCTCCTCTGCCCTCCTGAGTGCCTACTGTCGTGTGCGAGGCATCCGTCAGACCTTCACGCTTCCGGACTCACCACAGCAGAATGGGATCGCTGAGCGCCGCATTGGCATGGTCATGGACGTCGCTCGTACGTCCATGATGCATGCGGCTGCTCCCCATTTTCTGTGGCCGTTTGCAGTCAGGTACGCTGCGCACCAGATCAACCTCCACCCCAGGGTCTCTCGACCGGAGACCTCCCCAGCTCTGTTGTGGACGGGGAAGGTTGGCGATGCGTCGGCGTTCCGGGTCTGGGGATCTCGGGCGTTTGTTCGCGACCTGTCTGCGGACAAGCTGTCCCCTCGTGCTTCTCCCTGCGTCTTCCTCGGGTTCCCCCCCGACGCCCCTGGGTGGCAGTTTTACCACCCCACCTCTCGACGTGTTCTGTCCTCCCAGGACGTCACGTTCGACGAGTCGGTACCCTACTACCGCCTCTTCCCCTACCGCACTCCGTCCCTCCCCCCACCCCCGCTCTTCTTGGTACCAGGTCCCCCCCCAGTAGTCCCCCTCCCCCCTCAGGGTCCTGCCCCTTCAGGTGTGTCTCAGGTAGACGCGGTCGAGCCTGTCGAGGTCACGGGTGACTCCGGTGCTGCTGCGGGAGCTGAGCCTGGGGGTGCAGAGTCTAGGGGTGCTGAGCCTGGGGGTGCTGAGCCTCGGGGTGCGGAGTCTGGGGGTGCTGGGCCTGGGGGTGCTGAGCCTGGGGGTGCTGTGCCTGGGGGTGCTGAGCCTGGGGGTGCTGTGCCTGGGGGTGCTGTGTCTGGGGGTACTGAGCCTGGGGGTGCTGAGCCTGGGGGTGCTGAGCCTGGAGGTGCCGAGCCTGGAGGTGCTGTGCCTGGGGGTGCTTCGTCTCGCCGGGAGCCGCTCTCTCCACCGGAGCTGCGTGAGTGGTTTGCCCGGCGCTGGAGGCGTGCCGCTGGTGCTGGTGGTTCTTCGGCTGCGGAGGGCGCTGCTGCCACGCGACCTGGCGGTGCTCGTCCTGTGGGTGCTGGAGCTGCTGGGTCTGAGGGTTCTCCTGGAGCTGGTCCTGCTGAGGACGTTGGCGCTGAGCCTGCGGTTGGTGGTCCGACTGACGGTGCTCCTGGTGCTGCTGCTGGAGGTTCTGGAGCTTCTAGTGGTTCTGGTGGAGGTGCTGCTGGAGTGGGTGCTCCGGCCGGAGCTGCTGGTTCTGTTCCTGCTGTTTCTGGCGTCGCCGTGCGGTCTCGACCGTACTTCGTTCCGCTCCTGGAGCAGGTTCTTGGTCTTACTCCTCCTCCTCCTCCCTTAGAGGGTCCGCAGCCTGTCCGGTCACAGCCACAGCTAGAGCCTGCCTCCCCTTTGCCTGCTCCTTCTCCCTACGCTGGTCCGACTGGAGGCCTTACTGAGCGTCGTGAGCCTGCGTCTCGTCCTGCGTCGCCTGTTCGTACTGAGCGCGCTAGTGGTCGCGGGTCGCGTCAGCGTCCTCCTCCTGTCCCTGGCACGCACCGGATGTGACTACGTCCGTCCACTGCTCCTCTGCGTGCCCCTTTGCCTTCTCCTCCTGCTTCCTCTCTTCCTGCTCTTGCCGACCCGGAGTCGGACTCTCTTCGTGCTGCCAGTCCTACTGTCACGCGTCTCCTTGCTACTGCTGTCACTGACCCTTCCTTTGAGTCGTCTGCTGCGTCTGCCCTTGTCACTGAGCTTGTCGACTTTGCTGCGCGCTGTCGTCTAGACTACGCTGCTCGTCTTGTCCCTGAGTCTGAGTCCGCCTGTCCTCCGTCCGTCGGGGGTGAGTGTGCCCTTGGCACGGACGTCCTTGAGGACAGGCAGGAGGAGTTCCAGTGTCTGGCCGCCGCTTCACCTCGTCTCGCGTCTGTACTGCTAGCCCCTGAGGGAGACCCGGATGCACTAGACATCCCGACTCCGCGTTCTTACGCGGAGGCCGTAGAGGGTCCCTACTCCTCTCAGTGGCAGGCAGCTATGGATGCAGAGATGGCTTCCTGGAAGTCCACAGGCACCTACGTTGACGCGGTTCCCCCTCCTGGGGCGAACATCGTCAGTGGCATGTGGATCTTCAGGGTGAAGCGGCCGCCGGGCTCGCCGCCTGTCTTCAAGGCGCGTTACGTGGCTCGTGGCTTCAGTCAGCGGCAGGGAGTTGACTACTTTCAGACCTTCTCTCCCACCCCGAAGATGACCACTCTTCGGGTGCTGCTGCACATTGCCGCTCAGCGCGACTACGAGCTTCACTCTCTCGACTTCAGCACTGCGTTCCTGCAGGGTAGCCTGCACGAGGAGATCTGGCTGCGCCGTCCGCCTGGCTTCACTGGGACTTTCCCTCCTGGCACCCAGTGGAGCCTCCGACGGCCAGTCTACGGTCTCCGCCAGGCACCGCGTGAGTGGCACGACACACTGAGGACTACGCTTGCGGCTCTTGGGTTTGCTCCTTCTACTGCTGACCCGTCGCTGTTTCTTCGCACCGACACTTCCCTGCCGCCGTTCTACATCCTCGTGTACGTCGACGACTTGGTCTTTGCCACAGCGGACACTGCTGGACTCGCCTACGTGAAGTCCGAGCTGCTGAAGAGACACACGTGCACAGACCTGGGTGAACTGCGCAGCTACCTTGGCTTGCAGATCACTCGGGACAGAGCACGCCGCACCATTACCCTGACTCAGTCACACATGGTGCAGCAGGTCCTTCAGCGCTTCGGCTTCACGTACTCCTCGCCTCAGGCCACTCCTCTGCCTACTCGCCACTCACTCTCAGCTCTGCCTTCGGATGAGTCCGTAGAGTCGAGTGGTCCGTATGCAGAGCTTGTTGGCTGCCTCATGTACCTGATGACCTGCACACGACCTGACCTTGCATACCCTCTGAGCATCCTTGCACGCTATGTTGCTCCAGGGAGACACCGACCAGAGCACATGGCTGCAGCGAAGAGGGTATTGCGCTACCTGTGCAGTACGTCGGGCATGGGGCTAGTGCTTGGAGGGCGGAGTCCAGTGGTCCTTACTGGGCACGCAGACGCTTCTTGGGCTGACGACCAGGCTACGCAGCGGTCGTCACAGGGTTACACCTTCAGCCTTGGTTCCGGCTCTGTCTCGTGGCGGTCTACTCGCTCGTCTTCGGTTCTCGGCTCCAGTTGTGAGGCTGAGATCTACGCCGGGGCCATGGCTGCACAGGAGCTTCGCTGGCTCACCTACCTGCTGACTGACCTTGGAGAGCTGCCTCGTTCTCCTCCAGTGCTGTACGTAGACAACAAGGCCATGTTGGCCTTGTGTCGAGAGCAGCGCTTGGAGCACAGAACGAAGCACATTGCTCTCCGCTACTTCCTTGCTCGTGAGCTGCAGCAGCGTGGTCAGTTGCGACTTGCTTACGTGGCCTCTGAGGCCAACACTGCTGATGTGTTCACCAAGGCACTTGCGCCTTGCGACCATCAGCGCTTTTGTACCCAGCTGGGTCTTGTACCTGTCTTGCCTCACTTGCTCTCTTCTTGACTTTACTTGTACCTTGACATATATATACCTGCTCTTGCTTGTCTAGTTTTATATATATGTCTGTACTCCTGCATGTGAACTGGCCTCTGGCCTTACTCTTGTGCTCGGACTGTGTGGTGACTTTGTGATCCACCCTGAGCTTGCTTTGTTTTACTTGACTGGTCTTGTGACCCCTTGTTCTCCCCCACTTTGCCTATGGGGGTGTGTCAGATTATTATAGCTGATGCATGTTTGTAGGCTATAGTGGGGTAGCACATATGGGGTACAGTTTGCTAGGGTTGTATTTGTACCCAACTCTGACTTAGTCAATCCATTCCTGTTTATCACTTTCACAACGGTAGCGGCGGCGGCGGTTCTTGCTATCGGCAGCGGCGGCGGTGGCGGCCCCGGCAGTGGTGGCGGCGGCTGTTACGGCGCGACGGCTGCTGGTGCTTGGGCGGCGACGGCGGGGCGGCAGGGCCGTGAAGGAGCCGAGAAGGGGCTGCTAAGGGCTGCGAAGGGGCCACGAAGGGCCGTGAAGGGGGCGCGAAGGGCGGCGACGGGGCCGAGAAGGGGCCGTGAGGGAGCGCTAAGGGCGTCGACGGGGCCGAGAAGGGGCCGCGAGGGGCCGCGAAGGGCGGCCACGGGGCCGAGAAGGGGCCGCGAGGGGCTGCAAGGGGCCGCGAATGGTCGTGAGAGGGACCGCGAAGGGCCGCGGAGGGGCCGCGAGGGAGCCGCGAAGGGGCCGCGAGGGGCCGTGAGAGGGGCCGCTACGGGGCCATAAGAGGGCGCGACGGGCCGCTAAGGGCAGGGGACGCGACGGGAGGGCAGGCACACGGGGCGCGACTCGGGCAGGAGCGAAGCGCGCTCCGGGCAGGAAAAAAAGAATACGATTTTCGTGGTGGGCCCTAGGAAACGTTCCCCATAGGGAACCTGCTCTATACCATGTGAAAGAACGAGGAATGAAATGACTAGGTGAAATGTGGGTACAAGTAGAAAACGTAGAAATGTTGTACCCTATAGTATCTACCCCACTACAGCTTAGATAGACTATAGCATATAAACTTGACACTTCTACCAAACCGTCGAAAACTTCCCGTCGACGGCGAGATCGGCTGCGCCTAAGCGAGGGCGGGGCCTTTCTCTTCGGCAACACTATCTTTCGCCTTAGTCTTCCGCCGCGTTTATCCTCGACTTTGTCGACCCCGCTAATCTTTAGCGGATTTAGGCCAGCGGGCCTAACAGGTTAAATTGTTTTCATGTAGTCTTATTTTAGGCGATACAGCTCCGAAAAGTTCGCGTCAGCTGGTTCGGTCCAAACCATCCCCGAGTCACCCCCGCACCATTCGCCACACTTCCGAGCTCCGTTTCCCGAAGTCCTCTCAATTCATTATTTAGGGCGTGGAAGATCCCTACGAACATGTGTTTGGTTGCTCTTGTGGTCGAACATCTGGCCTCGTCAATGGCTTGCGACATCTTTCGCTGGGTAACACGTGAAACCCCACAGTGCAAATCAGAGAGGTTTTAAGGTTTCGGTGAGGGCCTTGGTCGCTCTCAAGCGAGTAGCTCTGAGTTCGTCAATCACTCGAAGCAAATTGGATTGCACCACATCACCCACGACAACACCTGGTTTCATGTCGCGTGATTCTTCTTACGTCGCCAATCTTTGTCTTCCCCTCGTGGACCCAAAAACGTGGGGCGACAAGGGAGCACGGGCTCTGAAACACGAGTGCTTCTAGCAATTTCCGTCACTCGATTAACGATGCTTAATGGCGAGAGTCGCAACCTGTGTTACTGTCGCAACTGCGCGACCAATGCCTTGTTCACAGGGATCTTCCACGCTCTAAGAGCACTCGATAATCGCTGATTCCGCGCACTTTCCGCAATCATAGGCCCGCTTCTAGCGATAATATCTTCACACTCCTGGCGAGCACAGCAGAGGATGGCAATCGACATGAGGAAAAAGCTGGCAGCGCGTTCTTTCGATTGATCGCAAACGACATGGTTAGTAGTTACGATAGACTAGGTTCAGTATCGTTGGGAAGTGTAAATGGTGCGCTGGTCCAGTCACAGCGGCAGCAGCGTCACGCGGTGCACGTCGGTGCTGCGTACCTCGCCTGGCGTGCGCCCACTGCCCTTCCGCCAGGCGCACCTGCAGCCGCCTGGGCGGAACTGAAGCGGCAGGTGTGCGTGTGACGAGGCGGGTGAGATGCGTGCATTCACGCGCGAGCACTGTTGGCGGCCGCCACCAGTGGTGACGGGATGCGTGGGACTGCGGTGGTACGGAGTGACGCGAGGTGGGTTGGTGAAACAAGTCTACGGCGCAGCGGCGCACGGCGCGGCTGGCCTGGCCGGCCTAGCAAGGAGAGCGGCGCCGTAGCTTGTTGAGTAGAAGAGAGGAGAGTAGTCGCGGCTGCAGGAGAGAGCTAGGAGAGTGACGCCGTGACTCAGAGATGTAGACGAGAGAGTAGATAGGAGAGATCCGAGCTAGGAGAGAAGTATCCAAGATTATAGAATAGAAGAAAGATGATCCAAGAAGAATCAGGAAGAAATATTTATGCTAGCAGAAGAGAAACGTGACTTGGATAGGAAAACCTTGTCGCTACGTCTTTGGCATAGGATCTTGGCATAGCGCCTCAATGCTATGCCCTGCTGGAGTCTAAGGTATGACTGGGATAGGAGAGTGTTCTCGAGGCTAGCAAGTGCAGAGTTCGGAGCTAGCTAAGAGATATAACTTCTCCCATTTGGCGATTCCCATGCATGCTCGCATGGCAAATCCCGTCTTGTTGCAGTGGGCCATCCCCGCGCGCACACACCCACACCCGATCACCGCCCTGCTCCTACCAACCACCGTGCGTATCATCGCGCCGCTGCCCATCTGCCCGCTATGACTCGATCGGGGGGGGGGGGGGGGGGGCACCAGTCCGCCGAACGCGCATTCACACTGCATCACCTCGCATCGTGGGACTGCGCTGGCACGGAGTGATGCGAGGTGATACGGGAAATAGGAACGGGAAATAGGCAGGCGGAAATAGGGACGATGGAAGTATGCACGACGAGAGTAGGGACAGAGAGCGTAGGGACGGGGAGAGTAGGGACGGGGAGAATAGGGACGGGGAGAATTGGGCCGGGGAGAATTGGGCGGGGGAGAGCAGGGACGGATAGATTAGGGACGGGGATAGTAGGGACGGGGAGAGTAGGGACGGAGAGGGTAGGGACGGGGAGACGAGATTAGGGACGGGGAGAGCAGGGATGGGGAGAAGACAATAGGCACAGGGAGAGTAGGGACAGGGGCAGTAGAGATGCAGAGAATAGGGACGAGGAAAGTAGGGACGGGGAGAATTGGGCCAGGGAGAGAAGGGATGGGGAGAGTAGGGACGGGGAGAGTAGGCACGGGGAGAGAAGGGAAGGGGAGAGTAGGGACAGGGAGAGTAGGGATAAAGAGAGAATGGACAGGGATAGTACTAGGGACAGGGAGAGTAGGGATTAGGAGAGAAGCTTAGTTGCGGAAGACGCATCTAGCGTCTTAGGCGCGTCCGTCTAGACGCAGCGTCTAAGATGCTAGACGCTAGACGCAAGACAGGTCAAGCGTCTTCCGCAACTGAGAGAAGGGATGGGGAGAGTATGGATTAGGAGAGAAGGGACGGGGATGGTAGGGACTAGGTGTGGGGAGAGTAGGCACTGGGAGAGAAGGCACGGGGGAATTAGGGACAGGGAGAGTAGGGATTAAATTGAGAAGGGACAGGGATAGTACTAGGTACGGGGAGAGTAGGGACGGGGAGAGTATGGATTAGGAGAGAAGGGACGGGGATAGTAGGGGCGGGGATAGTAGGCACGGGGAAAGTAGGGACGGGGGACTAGGCATGGGGAGAGTAGGCACGGGGAGAGTAGAGACGGGGAGAGTAGGGACAGGGAGAGTAGGGACGGGGATAGTAGGGACGGGGATAGTAGGGGCGGGGAAAGTAGGGACGGGGAGAGTAGGCACGGGGAGAGTAGGGACGGGGAGAGTAGGCACAGGGGGAGTAGGGAAGGGGAGAGTAGGGACAGGGATAGTACTAGGGACGGGGAGAGTAGGGACTGGGAGAGTATGCATTAGGAGAGAAGGGACGGGGATAGTAGGCACGGGGAAAGTAGGGACGGGGGACTAGGCATGGGAAGAGTAGGCACGGGGAGAGTAGGCACAAGGAGAGTAGAGACGGGTAGAGTAGGGACAGGGAGAGTAGGGATTAAGAGAGAAGGCTGGTGAAACCAGTGGTCACCTCTAGTGAGGATTGTTGCGAGTTCTCAAGAAGTTCCTCACTCTCCATTTCATGGGATGAGGGTGGACCTTAGGCTGGTGAAACCAGTGGTCACCTCTAGTGAGGATTGTTGCGAGTTCTCAAGAAGTTCCTCACTCTCCATTTCATGGGATGGGGGTGGACCTTAGGCTGGTGAAACCCGTGTTCACCTCTATCCCTTCTTACCGGTGTAATGCCTTTCTGCCAGTGCCCTTAAAGCTAACCCTCATCTTTGGTCTATTCCTTGATCTCCACGCGCTGAATGCCGGTTTGTGTTTGAAGGCGATTTGTGAGTCGACGTAAAATCATCTCAAGGACAGAATGATCTTCATTTCCCCGGGCGCCCTTGCAGCTCTTCCTCTCATCTGGCCTGTGCATTGACCTCTCATTGCAACATGCCCATTCCATCTTGGAGGCGCATTTACAGAGCATCTTTTTCCCTTCTTACCGCCGTCCCCCTGACGCCCTTGCACCTATCCCTTTCCTCTAGGCATTCCCTTGAGCTCTCCTTGCCGAATACCGTTTGTGTTTCAGGCCACTCCCTCTTACCAACCGCTAGGTCATCTTCCCTTGGCGACTTTGCAGCTCTTCCTTTTCTCCAGCTCAACCCTGATCTCACCTCACCACCTGCCACTTTGTTCATGAGCCGCCCCAGAGACTTTTTTTATTTCTTCTTACCACCTTTCTATTTGCCCTTGCGCCTTTCTCCCTCCTCGCCGCATGCCGGTTTGGCCTCTCGTTAACCAACTAGTGGCGCAGAGCTCGTGCTGCACGATAGGGGGAAACAGGGGCGAAGGGGGAGAAGGTGGCGGAGGGTAAGAACGGGGCGGAGGTGGAAAAGGGTTGTAAGGGGGAAAGCAGCAGAGCGGGCGATGAGGAACTTGCACGCTGACTGCAGCTGCAGGTATGTGGCATGTATGGATGAGGAATTTGTATGTATGTATGAGCATTCCTGCAAACTCTTAATTGCACCTATGTGCCATGCGATGATCATTGATGTCAGGGCTTTTTCCAGCCAATGCATGCTCGTGCAATTACTATGCATCTGAACATACACGTGCCATCTTCAGACCCTTGTGAACACCAGCCTCAGAAGTCGTTCGCTTGACATCTGAAACACACACATGTATTTCTCAACACCTTGTGCGCACCAGCCAGCCGATATCGCCAGTTCTTGTTGCTGCATCATTTGGGCTATGCATTCCACCGGCCCTTATGACCCCCCTCTTTATTATGCACGTTTCTTTGCCCGTTAATCACGTCACATGGCATCACGTGGCATAACGCATCATATGGACATGGCAGGCCACGTCATGGTGCATGATATGGTCACATCATGGCATGGCATGTCAGGGCATGACACGTCATGTCACGTCATTTTGCATCATCTTGTCACGGACCATTGTATGTATTGGCATGAGAGCAGTAGGAGGAGGATGCAGCATTGGCACAGCAGCTGCAGCAGTCAGAAGCGCATGCCATGCTGCAGCAGCTGAGTGGGCGACAGGCGCCACAGCAGCAGCAAGGGGGGATGGGTGGTGGGGCCCATGGTCAGTCAGCAATGTCATGCAGGTGAGTGGAGTGTGGTGTGGTGTGGTGTGGTGTGGTGCCATGCGTTGAAGCACCTGGTATTGTGTGCGGAACGAGCAAGGAGTGGTTGGTGGGAAACATACAGGCGAATGCGGTGCAGTGCGATGTGGTGCAGTGCGATGTGGTGTAGTGCAGCACGCTATCCTGGGCTGTGATGCCATCAAACGCTTACCACTTATTTCAGTGCTAGTAAACACCTCACTCATTCCGATGCACGAGTCGACCCCCTCAAGTACCTGTTCTCCTTTGCTCTCCTTGCGTAGCTTCATCCCCCTCCCATCCACCACACTCCACATTTCACCAGTACGAGTCAGGCCAAGGCATGCTCATTCATTCTCATGCCGCAGGTGACTCTTGAGTCTGCTAGATTTGTTCCTCATTTATCTCTCGTCCCCTCCACACTCCACACCCCACACCCCACACCCCACACTCCACATTCCATACTCCACACACTCCACACTCCAAATTCCACACTCTCCACACCCTACACTCCACACCCACTCCACCCTCCACATTCCACACTCCACACAATCTACACTCCACGCCCCTCCAGTACAAGGACCCATCACACCAGGCCAAGGCATGCTCGTTCATTCCCCTGCAGCAGCTCGAGAAAGTTTGCCACAGGGGGGATCGTCACATCACAGATCCTGGTTGGTTCAGGTCGATTCAGGTCGGGTCAGGTCAGGGGTTGGTTGATTCTCCTGACACAGCTCAAGGAGGCCACTGCAGTCTTGCTTGGTAAGGTTCACGTCAGTCCGCTTGGGGCATAGTCATAGGTCCAAATCTGGTTGGGTTGGGTCAGGACAGAACGGGTCAGGTCGGGCCGGGTTAGGCATGAGCAATGGGTCAGCCCGTCCCAGCCCGTCCCAGGGCGGGTGCTGTGCCGGTCGGGTCGGGTCAAGATTTTTGGGTGGCTGACCCGACCTGAGCTTATAGGTTTGCGCAAACATGTTTGAGTTCGGATCGTGCTCATATCTAGGGCCGGGTCACCAGTGACCCGAGGGCGGGTCGGTAGTTTGTAAGACGAATCAACGATTTCTCCCACCGATTCACGTGGTTTGGCAGATTTTGAGTGCTGGTGTGCGCGGATCGGCAATTTCGGTGGCCTCCGGCAGTACGGGAGGAGGGATTGGGGACAAAGGGTAACTAGGGTAACCCTAATGGTTGACTTCATTTGGCTTAGAATTACCAGAAAGTTGGAAGCAAAAACCATCTCAACATTCACGTTGCCCAACACCTACCGTCGACCACCCCCAACCGCACATTACCGCATTCTTTCTACCGAAACCAATATCTCCTCTTCGCCCGCGTGCCTGCCTCCCATGTGTCCCCTGCCTGCTGGAACCCTTTTCCTGCTTTCCTCATGAGCTCCGCTGGTTCTACCAGATGCTGAAATCACTAGTTTGGCAGCCGTTGCTCAGTACCCTCGAGTCAAATCAGCCGCACCAGGAGCAGCAAAGCTGCAGGCAGCACCCAGCAGCACAAGGGGCACGGTGGAGAATGGTGTGTGTCGTTGCCCACGTGTTCTGGGGCAGAGATTTCATCCCTTGTTCCATCTCCTCGCCCCTCCCTCCTGTGTTGAGGAGCTCTGCTGGTTCGCCCAGATAATGAAATCTCCAGCATGGGCCGAAATATCTGTCATGCAGTACTACAGTACCCTCGTATCAAACCAACCGCGCCAGGAGCAGCGGAGCTGCAGGCCATGGCGATCATAGCACACAGCAGTATGAGAAGCACGGTGGAGAGAAGATGATGTGTGTGCATGCGCATGTGTTCTGGGGCACCCCGCAGTCGACCTTGAGCAAGGATGTGATGCGGATGAGCTGGAGCATGGAGGATGTAGGGGTGAGCTGGAAATCAATAAGACGAGGGCATGAGCTGGCATGCCTAATCTGGAACTGTCCTCTTGTGGAATACTTGTATCAAGAATCGAAACGTCACAAAATTGTGATGTGATCCTTATGGCATAGCTAGCTAACTTGCACTGCCGTATTGCCATCTCAAAATGGTGAAACCCATGCCTAGGAAGGTGTACACCAGGACTAGCACAAGCCACCTCACAGATCAGGTATGGAACGGGGTTTGCGATTCACTGCAACATAAGAAGTGACATATTCACCTCAGTAGTTGGGGTATTGTTGTGCGATATCTCAGATCTGAAAGGGTTCGGGTCATACGACTCTCAAACCTCATACCGTCTGGCCCCGGATATAAGCGCATACGCGCTTATAATTGTTACGAATAGTAATACTTGAATATTACTGTGCACTCCTCACCGCAGCAAAGAGAAGCACGCAGTATCGCGAATGAACGCGAAGCGTCAGACGGTTGGAATCTACTCGAAGCGTCAGAAAGTTGGGACGCATCTGGACCGTCGGAGCAGATAGCATCAGGCAGCTGCAGGCAGGATGGTTTCGGCGGGAACAGTTTCGTAACTGTTCGCGCCGCACGGTTGGGAATGTATTTGAACAAGGGAATGTACCCCATAAAGTACATGGCTAGCTAGGCCGTTTCATCTCCCTTGTACTCATATTTATATTTGTTGTATTTGCATGTTCTAAATCATCTCAAAGCATTTTACATTCACTCTGCTGTTGAGGTCAAGGGCCCACCAACATCACTTCTCTACGTGCGAACCTTCCTGAGTAGATCCTAGGCCACGATCAACTTCTGATCGCAGCATGGTATGAGAGCGGCTCAGGAATCCTTCGCACTACCACTCTCGAAGATTACGACATTCAGAAAGTGGCGTCCGGCACACGCTCACGTGTCAGAATGGCCGGAGGATCTGGTGGTCAGACGAATCTGACGGCTGAAGCGCAGCCCAACCCGGCTGCGACAAGTGAGGAAACGAAGACAATCCCTTCCGCCGTCCTCGCACAACTGCTTCAGCAACTCACGAGTCTGGAGCAAGGACTCCAAACATTGCGGAACGGCGACGCGGGAACCTCGTCCCAACCCACTCAACCGGCGTCAAACGGCCAAAACTCCGCCCCGCAAGGCTTCTCCCTAGATACGAATGGCTCAACCCCCAAGACTCCCTGTCCCAGCAATGAAGCAATTCTCTCCGCGCAATCAAGGTTTTTGAGCATATCGAAAATAAAGGCAAGTGTGTGCTTTGACGGCAGAGACTTTTACACTTGGAGCTTCGAGCTGGAGTGCTGCTGCAAAACGCGCAGATTTATCATTATTTCGACGGGAGCTACTCGGGACCTGCTGAGGACACCGACGACGCCAGGACTCGCTATTATAACGAGTCCCTGATGGCATACGGGATTCTTATGCGTAACATGTCGCCGGCGGAGCAGCTGAACATTCGTTCATACAAGACATCAGCTGCCCCAGCCCTCGACGCTTGGCGCCACCTGAACGGCGTGTATCAGTCCAAGGACTCCGTCTCCTCGAGCCGACTAAGATTACCTCAGGGAAGAAGGTCAACAGCTACATCAACCGCTGTCGGAGCCTTCGCGATCAAATCATGAAGTTGGGAAGCTCGATTTCCGAGGAAATCTTCGTGAACATTGTGCTTCAAGGGTTTGGCCCAGAGTGGCGGCCCTGCAAGGCGCTCCTCCGACAGCAGGGGGTCATCTCGGAGGCCGCCCTTTGCGCCGCCCTTCTCGTCGAACAGCGGGATATGGATCAGCAGCGACCAGCGCCACAACGAGAACGCGAACGGCTCGCCTTCTACGCCGACAACAATGAAGAGCGACGATCGCGGCGCCTCTACTGCAAAATCTGCAGAAACTTCGGGCATTTCGCGGATCGATGTAAGTTCCGATCTCGCCCTCGCCAAACCAATCCGAGCAACTGGTCCGGCCGACAAGACGCACGAGGCGACGTGCGTCCAGCCCAAGGGTATCAACCCCAACCCGCGCGCAATCTGAACTCAATCATTCAGCATCAGCAGCATCAGCCATCAACTGCCCCTACGTGCAACGTCATGAGCAACATGGCCATGACAGGCGAGTCACGTCGTCGTCGTGTTCGCTCATCCTCACCTGAGCCATTACCGCACCCCATCGGCGCGTTCACCATCAAGAACCCGTTCAGCCCGCGCCGCGACTTCAACGACGACGACGACCAGGACTGGAACCTCCCAGTCCCGCTGCTTGAAAGTCCCCCGCACATACCAGACATGCGGGTGGCGCCACTTGATTGGCTCTCACGCGAGCAATTTCTGATGTTCGACACCCCGCACATCGTCACACCGCGATTGGCGCTGCTCGCACGTGACGACAACAAGCGCTACAACACCTAGTACCTGGACACCTGCTGCGGCCAGCATATGGTGGGCTCCGAGCGTTACATATCCAATGTCGTCCCTACCCGTACAGTCACGTACGTCACTGTGGCGAACAACACGCGCCTGCGCGCAAACGCACAAGGCATTGTCGTGCTCAAAGCACGTGGAAGCCGCACGCACATCACGCTTAACGATGTGCTGATCGCCCAGAACCTGCGCTTCAACCTCCTATCCGCCGCACAGCTCATGGACTGCAGCGTCGACCTCAGCACAGATCGCACGACGCGAGACATCCTACTGCACTACGAATCGCGCAAATTTCCCCGCAGGCAGATCGGACGAGCGCACTCCGAAAATGGAGTGTATGTCCTAGATTTCGACATTCCCGACTGCAGCGGCGACTCGCAAGGGTTGATTAATCTCGTGCCACTGCGCTTCGAGCACATCCACCGAAGGGATTGGAAGCACCCTGACGGCAGACCGTGGGTGCCGCATCATCCCCACCCACGCAAAACGACGTTACACAACCCCGATCCAGATGGCATCTGCAGGGATTGTTACACGCCGACGACATCAACGAGCGCGATTGGCGGCCGCGGAATCGCCGCCATCGCTGAAGCAGAGCGCCACGCGCCCCCAGACGAAGGGATGTCACAGCTCGAGCTTGAAGTTACTACCAACGGCATTTTTGGCACGCCAAAGCATCCCCTCATCGGTCCCCCCTCACAGCACCTTCAAGGCATGTTGCGCGGAACTGGCGTCGGCACATTTGATGCCCATGGCGAGCCGCGACCCTACACCTACGAGAAGTTTCTGGCCATCTACTCTCATCGACGCGACTTGTCGAAGAAACTCACCGTGGAGCAAGAGAAAGAATTGGCGCGCCGCGAAGCTGAGGAGCTTCGCCAGCAAAGCCCCGCAGAAGCACGTAGGACCTTTGCTTGTGCCACCTGGGGAGCTGAGGCTGAAGAAAGTGCCTCCAATGAAGGGGGGTGGGGAAGCGCTGGAGGATGGGTAACAAGTGACACTAGCGGCAGGGGAGACAACGGCGGATGGGGCGCCGCAACTAGCGCCGACAATAGCGGTTGGGGTACTTTCCGCGAAGAATGAAAGGGGGGAGAGGATGAAGCTGAGGAAACTGAGGCAACACCCGCAGTCGTTCCTCTTGGTCGTCCCCCGCGTCACATTCCACTCGCACCACCTCCTCCTGACAACCCCCCTTGTCGCGATCCATGGGACACCATCATCTAGGGCAACGAGCCGTCAACCTCGCGTCGCACCGTCTACGGACCTGCCCCTGAGCCTCACGAACCCACCTTCGTCCCTGGAACCATCCCCGGGACCAACATTCTGCTCTCTGAGATTCGCGACTTCTTGGCGCTGATGCTGACTACCGCGCCAGAAGAAGAAGTAGCAGAGGGAGTAGCAGCAGAATCTGCTCCTGTACTTGACGAAGACCCTGAAGAAGCGCGCACGCGCTACATGCGCACCTCCGGCTTACGCGCTGACGATACTCTCTGGCACCAGCGCCTCGGACACGCTTCACGCGCGACGCTGAAAAACTACATCGACGCAGGCGTCTTCGCCCCTGGCGCACTCCTGCGCCCTGATGAATCCGAAGTGAGAGGCGCGACACATCCGCGCAACTGCACCGTCTGCCCCAAAGCTGCGCTGAGCCACCAACCGTTCCCGCTGCTCGAACCTGGAACGAACCGCTACCCCAAGCTGCACAAGGTGTACAGTGATTTCCTGAACGTGGGGCATTGCGGAGTCGAGGACGAAATGTACACGCTCACCTTCATCAACGCTGGAACGCGCTACGTGTGGGTCGTGAACGTGGAGTCACGCGTCAAAGCCTACGAGGTGTTTCGCCTCTGGCTGGCGCACGCAGAACGATAGTCTGGGAAGAAACTGAAAATCTGACGGTGCGGCAGAATTCAGGAGCAACCAGATGCAAACCTACCTCATGCAAAAGGGGATCGAGCACCACATTTCTCTCCCCTACGTGCACCAGCAGCAGGGCGTAGCTGAGCGGACGAACTGCACGCTAATGACAAAGGTGTGCGCGCTGATGAAGTAGTCGAAATTGCCGCCGATCTACTGGACCTACGCGATGCACCAAGCAGTGCGGGTGCACAACCTACTTTCGACCACCGCCATCACCAGCAATCTGTCCCCACACGTCAAATGGACCGGGACCAAAGGGGATACCTCCATGCTGCACGTATGGGGGTGCATGGCTCAATACCGCCCGCCGACTTCAACCGTCGGCAAATTCGCCAGCCGCCCGCGCTGGGGGATCCATCTCGGCATCAGTCACGAGTACAAGGCGTGGATCGTGATGGACCTCCTCAGTCAGAAAATCACTCATGCTCGCGACGTCATCTTCTACGAGCGCCTCTTCCTCGACCAGTTCCGACGCGACGAAGAAACGAACGCGAACCGCGTCTACGTGAATGATGGGCACAGCAACGCAACGCTCGAAGACGAAGCCGCTGCAGCAATCTTGGAGCAGGACACGAGGGGCGAGTTCGTGTGGGAAGAACAACGCAGCAGGGACAACGACGATGACGATTCCGCGGGAGGAGGAATGGGCGCAGTAGGCGGAAGCGGAACAGGCGGAAGCGGCAGAGGCACAGCACCACCAGCGCCTCCTGAACCAGAAAGCGATACGACGACGTACAGGAAGTTCGCCCAGACGTTCACCCCAGACGTTCGCCCCAGTTAGCCGCCATACCTCCGTTCGAATCCGGCTCGCCATTGCAGCTACAAGGCACCTACCACTCCGCCAGATCGACGTGAAGAACGCGTTCCTATACGCGTTAGTGGACGCCGTGATCTACGTGGAGCAGCCGCACACCTACGGCGAAGGGGACTCGCGCGTGTGCCAACTGCACAAGTTACTCTACGGGATCAAGTAGGCTCCGAGGCTGTGGCAGCAGTACCTGCACAACATCCTGCTTGAAATCGGATTCAAGCAGATGCCGCACGATCCAGGGATGTATCGCCGCGAATTCTGTGGGGAATACATTCTCCTCACGGTGTACGTCGACGACCTGCTTTACACAGGCTCGAACAACGAGCTTCTCGAGCAGTTCGAGAAGGCCTTGGCGGGGCGCGTCGACATCACGTGCAACTACGAGGTGAAGCAGTTTCTAGGCCTCAACATCTCCTACGCGCCTGAGGCCATTCATCTCTCAGTGACTAAGTACGCAGAGGAGTTAGGGAAGCGGTTCAACATTTCACCTGCACCTCTCTCAACTCCCTACCGAACTCCCGGACCGAACCACAAATCCGACAAACCCCTATCCCCTGCTGGGATTCAGACTTACCAGCAGCAGTTGGGATGCCTCCTCTTCGCCTCTGTCACCTGCAGGCCAGACCTCTCGTACATCGACAGTCAGCTGGCGCTGTACTCACGCAAACCAACGGCTGAGAATCTTCTGGATCTGCAGCGCGCCCTTCAGTTCTTTGTTTCAACGCCCAAGATTGGGTTGTGCTACTCAACTGCACCAACTCCATCCTTCAACCTCATCTGGACGCCGATCACGCAGCAGACCTCGATAATCGACGATCCATGACTGGCTTCCTGTTCCGACTCGAGCCAACGGGACCAATCTCCTGGAACTCGCGGAAGCAGGAGCTGGTTGCCCTGTCGTCAGCCGAAGCGGAATTCATCGCAGCAACCGCAGCAGTTCGCGAAGGCCTCTACTTGCAGGAACTCCTGCAAGAGGCGAAAATTCCAGCCTTGCCCACATTTCGCTTTCACTACGACAACCAGAGTGCGATTCGCATCGCGAACGAACCTGGTTTCGTCAACCGCACCAAGCACATTGCGCTGCGGTACTTCTTCGTGGAGGATGAGGTGGACAAGGGCAAGGTCAACTTGACCTACTGCCGGACTGTCGGATTATTATAACTGATGCATGTTTGTAGGCTATAGTGGGGTAGTACATATGGGGTACAGGGTTTCTAGGGTTGTATTTGTACCCAATCTTTCCTTAGTCATTCCATTCCTGTTTTCCTTGTTTCACATGGTATAGAGCGGGTCCTACCTTAGGACCGTTTTTTTAGGGCCCACCGAAGCGCGCCCCGAGGCGCGCCCTTTTTTTTTAGCGACCCCTCGGGTCGCCTTTTCCCTAGCGGCCCCGCTGTCCCTCAGACGCGGCCCCGCCACCTCTCCTGATCGCGGCCCCGCCGCCTGTTTGACGCGGCCCCGCCGCCTCTCCTGACGCGGCCCCGCCGCCTCCCCTGACGCGGCTCCGCCGCCTCCCCTGACGCGGCCCCGCCGCCTGTTTGACGCGGCCCCGCCGCCTTCCCTGACGCGGCTACGCCGCCTTCCCTGACGCGGCCCCGCCGCCTCCCCTGACGCGGCTCCGCCGCCTCCCCTGACGCGGCACCGCCGCCTCCCCTGACGCGGCTCCGCCGCCTCCCCTGACGCGGCCCTGCCGCCTCCCCTGACTCGGCCTCGCCGCTGCACCTGCCGGCCCGCCGCCTCTGACAGCCTCGCCACTGCACCTGCCGGCCCGCCACTGCACCCTACGGCCCGCCGCCTGCACCTGCCGGCCCGCCACTGCACCTGCCGGCCCGCCTCTGCACTTGCCGGCCTGCCGCTGCACCTGCCGGCCCGCCGCCTGCACCTGCCGGCCCGCCACTGCACCTGCCGGCCCGCCACTGCACCTGCCGGCCCGCCGCTGCACCTGCCGGCCCGCCGCTGCACCTGCCGGCCCGCCACTGCACCGGTCAACCCGCCGCTGCACCTGACGGCCCCGCCCCTGGATCTCCTGGCCGAGCCGCCCCAGCAGCCGAACCGCCCGTGAGCCGGCCGCCCGACCCCGAGCCGCCCTGCCGCCGAGCCGCCCGGGAGCCGAGCCGCCCTGCACCCGAGCCGCCCAGCCGCCGAGCCGCCCGGGAGCCGAGCCGCCCGGGAGCCGAGCCGCCCTGTGCCCGAGCCGCCCAGCAGCCGAGCCGCCCTGCACCCGAGCCGCCAGGTCGCTGAGCCGCCTTTCTGCATACCTACTCGACCTGCCCTGCCTGGTGAGCACAGTCCCACTGACACGGCGAGCTCTTTCCCTGCTGCTTGCACTGCGTCGCTGTCGTCGCCATGGCTACCCCTAGTGTCCTAGCTTTTGACGCTGAGGGTCGCGCCATTGATTTTGAGGTCTGGTTAGACGACCTGCAGCTGTTCTTACAGTGCGACAGGGCTGACGACCTTTCTCTCTTTGATCTCACCTCTGGCGCCTCTCCTGCTCCTGCTGCTGATGCTGATCCCGCTGTCCGCTCTAAGTGGGCCACCCGCGATGCTGCTGCACGTCTTGCTGTGCGTCGCCACCTCCCTACCTCTGAGCGTGCGCACTTTAGTCAGTACAAGAGTGCTCAGACCTTGTACGACGCTGTAGTTGCGCGCTACTCCTCCCCTGCCACTGCTGCACTGAGCCGTCTCATGCTTCCCTACCTCTTTCCTGACCTCTCTGCCTTTCCCACTGTCGCTGACCTCATTACGCACCTCCGCACTAGTGACACTCGCTACCGCGCCGCCCTTCCTGCTGAGTTCTGCGCTAAGAACCCCCCCCCCATGTACATCGCTCTCTACTACGTAGTCGCGCGCCTCCCTGACTCCCTTCGCGTCGTCAGGGACCACTTTCTCGCAGTCTGTCCCACCACCCTCACCGTCGACCTCCTCGAGAAGGCCCTCCTTGCAGCGGAGAAGAGCATAGTCGCTGTAGGTGCTTCTCGTGGTGACCCTCGCACCCCCATCTTTGAGGGGTGCTCTCCTTCCCCCTTGCTGCCCTCTGTTGCCTCTGCTGCTGCTACCGACCTGCTTGGTCTTGAGTCGGTCGGCGCGGCGTCTGCCCCTAGTGGGAGACGCCGCTCCAGCAAGGGCAAGGGGGGCAAGGGCGCGGGTGGAGCTGGAGGGGGCGGTGGCAGTGGCGGCGGTGGCGGCGGAGGGAGTGGGGGTGGCGGCGGGACTAGTGGCGGGGATGGTGGTGGTGGTGGTGGCAGCAGCGGCGGAGACGGTGGTGGTGGTGGCAGCGGTGGTGGTGGAGGCAGCGGCGGAGGTGGAGGCGGCGGAGGTGGAGGCGGTGGAGGCGGCAGCGGAGGAGGCAGTGGTGGTGGAGGAGGTGGAGCTGGTCGGGGTGGTACCCAGCAGCGTAGCGGCGGTGGTGGTGGCCAGCGCTCGCACCGGCAGCAGCAGCAGCGCTCGCGGGACATCCCTTCGCCTCAGCAGCTTCGTGAGTGGTACGCTGGGCGTCAGAGGGGTGGGGGTACTGGTCCCTGCACCTACGTTCTTCGTTCCGGCGACCGCGCGGGTGAGCAGTGTGGGGGTGCCCACGCCACCCAGCGCTGCTTTGGCCGCCTGACGGACGCCTGGCGTCAGCAGTTCCCTGGGGCTAGTGAGATCCCTCGCTGGGATGAGCTTCTCAGGGCTGGTGTAGCGATCTTTGATCTTGATTTTGATGCTATCCTTACTGCTATGTATGTTGTGGATTATAGTGAGGAGAATGAGGGTTACCGTTGTTTCCAGCCCGACCCGGGCATTGGTACTGCTGCGCTAGGTGCTTGTGAGGCTGCTGCTCTAGGTGCCAGTGCGTCTGCGCTCTCAGGTACTGGTGAGACTGCGCTCTCAGGTACTGCGTCGTCCTCGTCCTCCCTCACTTTCACACTTGACTCCGGAGCTTCTCGCTCCTTCTTTCGAGACCGCACTACCCTTACGCCGCTCGGCCGGCCGGTTGCAGTCTCCCTTGCTGACCCCTCTGGAGGTCCTGTCCTGTCTCACTTCTCCACTGTCCTCCCGTGTCCGGCTGCCCCTTCGGGCACCCTGTCGGGTCTGTACCTTCCCTCGTTCTCTACGAACTTGGTGAGTGGAGCGGACCTGCAGGATGGGGGTGTTCACCAGTTTACTCCTGCGAGTCAGCGGGTGACCCACTGCACGGAGGCACGCACAGGCCGACACCTGGCCACGTTCTCGCGTCGGCCGGGGTCGAGTCTCTACACCCTGACTGTTGAGTCTCCTCCTGTCCCTGCGTCTGGTCAGGTGGCTGCGTCGGGTCAGGTGCTTGCTGCTGCGTCCCGGTCAGGTCCTGAGTCTGCCCCCTGTTCTTGTCGCCTCCTGTCTCACGAGACTCTCCTGTGGCACCACCGTCTTGGCCACCCCTCCTTGCCCCGTCTTCGGAGCATGGCTTCCCGTGTCCTTGTCTCTGGTCTTCCCCAGTCTCTCCCTCCTCTCCCCTCCGGGCCAGGACCTTCCTGTGTCCCCTGTGTTGAGGGTCGCCTCCGGGCTACTCCTCACTCCTCCCACTTCCCCCCAACAGAGGCTCCCCTGCAGACGCTTCACATGGATGTGTGGGGCCCAGCCCCCGTCCGTGGGCAGGGTTACGAGCGCTACTTCCTGTTGGTGGTTGACGACTACTCGCGTTACACCACAGTCCTCCCCTTGCGCAGCAAGGGTGCGGTCACTGAGGTGCTGATCGACTGGATCCGCGAGGCTCGTCTCCAGCTCAGGAAGAGCTTCGGCTCGGACTTTCCTGTTCTGCGTCTGCACTCGGACAGAGGCGGGGAGTTCTCTTCTCGCCTTCTGCGAGACTACTGTCGTGCACGGGGGATCCGCCAGACCTTCACGCTTCCGGACTC
Organism: Closterium sp. NIES-65; assembly: GCA_948144175.1. NCBI lineage: Eukaryota > Viridiplantae > Streptophyta > Zygnematophyceae > Desmidiales > Closteriaceae > Closterium > Closterium sp. NIES-65. The sequence continues at coordinate 478,930 of CANXME010002061.1, read as the reverse complement.
ACCACAGCAAAATGGGATTGCTGAGCGCCGCATTGGCATGGTCATGGATGTCGCTCGTACGTCCATGATGCATGCGGCTGCCCCCCATTTTCTGTGGCCGTTTGCGGTGAGGTACGCGGCGCATCAGCTCAACCTTCACCCCCGGGTCTCTCGGCCTGCGATGTCCCCAGCCTTGCTGTGGACGGGGAAGGTTGGCGATGCGTCTGTGTTCCGTGTCTGGGGATCTCGGGCGTTTGTCCGCGACTTGTCTGCGGACAAGCTGTCCCCTCGTGCTGCTCCCTGTGTCTTCCTTGGCTTCCCCACTGACGCCCCAGGGTGGCAGTTTTACCACCCCTCCTCTCGTCGTGTTCTGTCCTCCCAGGACGTCACGTTCGACGAGTCAGTCCCCTTCTACCGTCTCTTCCCCTACCGCACTCCTTCCCTCCCCCCTCCCCCGGACTTCCTTGTGCCGGTTCCCCCCCCGGTAGACCCCCTCCCCCCTCAGGTTCCTGCCCCCTCAGGTGTGTCCCAGGTAGACGCCGTTGACCCGGTCGAGGTTACTGGTGACTCTGGTGCTGCTGCGGGTGCTGAGCCTGGGGGTGCTAACTCTGGGGGTGCTGTGCGCGGGGGTGCTGAGCCTGGGGGTGCTACTGCTAGGGGTGCTGGGCCTAAGGGTGCTACTGCGGAGGGTGCGGAGCCTGGGGGTGCTGAGCCGGGGGGTGCTGTGCCTGGAGGTGCTGGGTGTGGGGGTGCTGAGCTGGGAGCTGCTGAGCCTGGGGGTGCTGCGTCTGGAGCTGCTGAGCCTGGGGTTTCTCCTGCTGCTGCGTCTCGCCGGGAGCCCCTCTCTCCACAGGAGCTGCGCGAGTGGTTCGCTCGCCGCTGGAGGCGTGCTGCTGAGTCAGGAGGTGCTGCTGGAGCTGGAGCTGGAGCTTCTTCGACCGTCGAGGGTGCGGGTGCTGCCGGTCCCGGAGCTGCTGGACCTGCGGGTCCTCCTGGAGCTGGAGCTGCTGAGGGCGCTGGTGCTGAGCCTACTGCTGTTGGTCCTGCCGCTGGAGGTGTGGGTGGCGCTGGTGCTGTCGCTGAGGGTGCTGGTGCTGTCCCTGCTGCGTCTGGAGCTGCCGCGCGGCCTCGGCCGTACTTCGTTCCGCTCCTGCAGCAGGTTCTTGGTCTTTCTCCTCCAGTAGAGGGTCCACCGCCTGTCCAGTCGCAGTCCTTGCTGGAGCCTTCCTCTCCACTGCCTGCTCCCTCTCCTTACACAGGTCCTACTGGAGGTCTTGCTGAGCGTCGTGAGCCTGCGTCTCGTCCCGCGTCGCCTGTTCGCACTGCTCGCGCTAGTGGTCGCAGTTCGCGTCAGCGTCCTCCTCCTATCCCTGGCACGCACCGGATGTCTTTGCGTCCGTCCACTGCTCCTCTGCGTGCCCCTTTGCCTTCTCCTCCGGAGTCCTCTCTTCCTGCGCTTGCCGACCCTGGGTCGAACTCTCTTCGTGCTGCCAGTCCTACTGTCACGCGTCTGCTTGCTACTGTCGTCACTGACCCCTCTTTTGAGTCCACTGCTGCGTCTGCTCTAGTCGCTGAGCTCGTCGACTTTGCTGCTCGCTGTCGTCTCGACTACGCTGCTGGTCTTGTTGCTGAGTCTGCGTCTGTCTGTCCTCCGTCCGTCGGGGGTGAGTGTGCTCTTGGCACGGACGTCCTAGAGGACAGGCAGGAGGAGTTACAGTGTCTAGCGGCTGCTTCACCTCATCTCGCGTCTGTACTGCTTGCCCCTGAGGGAGACCCGGATGCACTAGACATCCCGACTCCGCGTTCTTACGCGGAGGCCGTAGAGGGTCCCTACTCCTCTCAGTGGCAGGCAGCTATGGATGCAGAGATGGCTTCCTGGAAGTCCACAGGCACCTACGTTGACGCGGTTCCCCCTCCTGGGGCGAACATCGTCAGTGGCATGTGGATCTTCAGGGTGAAGCGGCCGCCGGGCTCTCCACCTGTCTTCAAGGCACGGTACGTTGCTCGTGGCTTCAGTTAGCGGCAGGGAGTTGACTACTTTCAGACCTTCTCTCCCACCCCGAAGATGACTACTCTTCGGGTGCTGCTGCACATAGCCGCTCAGCGCGACTACGAGCTTCACTCTCTCGACTTCAGCACTGCGTTCTTGCAGGGTAGCCTGCACGAGGAGATCTGGCTGCGCCGTCCACCTGGCTTCACTGGGACTTTCCCTCCTGGCACCCAGTGGAGCCTCCGACGGCCAGTCTACGGTCTCCGCCAGGCACCGCGTGAGTGGCACGACACACTGAGGACTACGCTTGCGGCTCTTGGGTTTGCTCCTTCTACTGCTGACCCGTCGCTGTTTCTTCGCACCGACACTTCCCTGCCGCCGTTCTACATCCTCGTGTACGTCGACGACTTGGTCTTTGCCACAGCGGACACTGCTGGACTCGCCTACGTGAAGTCCGAGCTGCTGAAGAGACACACGTGCACAGACCTGGGTGAACTGCGCAGCTACCTTGGCTTGCAGATCACTCGGGACAGAGCACGCCGCACCATTACCTTGACTCAGTCACACATGGTGCAGCAGGTCCTTCAGCGCTTCGGCTTCACGTACTCCTCGCCTCAGGCCACTCCTCTGCCTACTCGCCACTCACTCTCAGCTCTGCCTTCGGATGAGTCCGTAGAGTCGAGTGGTCCGTATGCAGAGCTTGTTGGCTGCCTCATGTACCTGATGACCTGCACACGACCTGACCTTGCATACCCTCTGAGCATTCTTGCTCGCTATGTTGCTCCTGGGAGACACAGACCGGAGCACATGGCTGCAGCGAAGAGGGTATTGCGCTACCTGTGCAGCACGTCGGGCATGGGGCTAGTGCTTGGAGGGCGGAGTCCAGTGGTCCTTACCGGCCACGCGGACGCTTCTTGGGCTGACGACCAGGCTACGCAGCGGTCGTCACAGGGTTACACCTTCAGCCTTGGTTCCGGCTCTGTCTCGTGGCAGTCTACTCGCTCGTCTTCGGTTCTCGGCTCCAGTTGTGAGGCTGAGATCTACGCCGGGGCCATGGCTGCACAGGAGCTTCGCTGGCTCACCTACCTGCTGACTGACCTTGGAGAGCCGCCTCGTTCTCCTCCAGTGCTGTACGTAGACAACAAGGTCATGCTGGCCTTGTGTCGAGAGCAGCGCTTGGAGCACAGAACGAAGCACATTGCTCTCCGCTACTTCCTTGCTCGTGAGCTGCAGCAGCGTGGTCAGTTGCGACTTGCGTACGTGGCCTCTGAGGCCAACACTGCTGATGTGTTCACCAAGGCACTCGCGCCTTGTGACCATCAGCGCTTTTGCACCCAGCTGGGTCTTGTGCCTGTCTTGCCTCACTTGCTCTCCTCTTGACTTCACTTGTACTGTGACATATATATATACCTGCTCTTGCTTGTCTAGTTTTATATATATGCCTGTACTCGTTCTCTGAAATTTCAGACTAAGTATAGAGCTTGCTGTGAAATATGAGATGAACTAAAATCAGTCATCTTACGGATCAGACGAAATAAAAAGCATCGTCTTAGAGATCAGATGAAAGCGAAAATCTACGTCTGAAAATCAGACCATCAGACCAATTTGGTCTGATAACGAGAGCCCTGGCTGGCGCTTATAAAATGTCAAATTCCAATTTTGTTTTTCAAAGTATTAAACTGAAGCCAGCAAAAAGGCGAACAGAACTGTGTACGTTACGCATGGGATCGTGCATGATAATCCGGCGAAAACTGCCGCGACTCGATTTCCCACCGCACAGAACCTGTCCTGGAGCAACGCACCTACCAGCGATGATGTGCATCCTGGCGTGCGGCCCAATAGGAACGTCATGCGCTGCCAGGGTGCAACATTACACCCGAACCATCTAGAAGGGGGTGGAATCTCCTTGCCAGCGCAGCAGATTCGTGCCGCGATACCCTCCTCTCCGGTTTCAAGCAGGGGGGCACCTGTGTATCCCCGATGAGGACCCCAAGCCGCAACTCAGAAGGGGTCCCCGCTAATCTTTCATTTCAACACTCGATTCATTCAGTTTTGGTAGTCCGATTCTTGTTTTTGCCCGCTTGGCTGCGTCAGCCATGGCCATGCCCTCAGATTCGTTTTTGGCCTGTCTGATTCGTCAGACTAGTACACAGTTTTAGTATGAAAATCTCAGAGTTGGTATAAAAAAAAGGCTGTCCTAAAAAAAAGTCGGATCATTCAAAAACAATGTATTCAATGTTTCATCGGAATGTAATCAATGTTTCATTCATCTGCTACCGAAACACACAGCACTAAGGGGATTTCCGATAAAACATGCTCTGACAGGGCGAATATATGTGTCAGGGCAAATCTTGTGGTGCGAAAGAGCGAATCTGCAATGTCAGGGCAAGTTTTCTGTGATTGGTCAAAAATTGTTGTGCTCTGACAGCGCAAATCTGTTGTGTCAGGGCGATTTTGCTATGATTGGGCGAAAATCTTGTGCTGTAAGGCTCGGATTTGCTGTGTCAAGGCGATTTTGCGTTGACATTGCGAATCTGTTGTGACCCGGAAGTCCGAATCACCACTCAAGGACGCATTTGTACTCTGAATGATCAGAGTACACTCTCGGAAAACACTGAACTCTCAGAGTTAGCCTTAAAAAAAGCCTAAAAATTATAGAGTTTGGGCCCAAAAAAGTCTGATTTTAACAGAGTACACTGGAAAAAATATCTGAAATATCAGAGTTTTTTTGTGCAAATCAGAGAAAAAAGTCTGACTTCGTAGGGCCTGGCCATGGCGGAATTCTCAGGCACACACTTTTTGTTCAAGAAGAAGCCCTCGCGTAGGCCCGCTTTTGTAGTCGACGCCGACGGATGGTACTCCCGTGTCCCAGCTGAACCACTAGAGCCACCACAGCCTCCGCCGCCTCCTGCGCCGCCTGCTCCTCCTGCTCCTCCTTTGCCGCCTGCGCCTCCTGCTCCTCCTGTTCCTCAGTCTCCTCCGATTCTGGGATCTCCTCAGCACTCCCGGGATCCACCCGTGCTCACGCTCCTGCATCCGACTGCGTTCGACGAGTGGCTGGAGGAACCGGAAAGCAACAAGGCCCCAGATGTTGAGGTACCCGGCACACCTTACCCTGGACCACGTTGGGGCCGGCCTGATGTGTCAGAATGTTATGTTATCTAGCCTGCAGTGGGGTGCTCCATAGCGAGTACAACCCAGTTAGGGTTTGCTATTTTTATCCAACTGCTTGCTAGTTTCCCCCTCCTTTCTTCATTCTTACTTTCTACTGTTATTTCTGACATGCTATCAGAGCAGGTCGATCCCTTTGGGTCGATCCTGTGGGTGGGCCCACCACCTAAAGCTTCCGCTGCTCTACTGCTGTGGCGCGCCCCGAGCGCGCTATCCTTTCATCCTGCCGTGCGTCTGCTGCGCGCGGCGGTTTTCCTGTGAGGCGCGCGCCCGGGGGGCGTGTGGCCCTTTCTTCTTCCTGGCGCCCCCTGGCGAGCCGCGCGCTGCCCCCGCCCGTCCGTCGCGACGCCCTGAGGAGTCGCGCACGACCCCCCGCTGCCCCGTCGCGCCGCCCTGGGGAGCCGCACGCGGCCCCGTGCTGCCCCGTGGTGGCGCCCTGGGGGCTGCGCGCCGTCCCCCCCGCTGTCCCCACGCGCTCCTGCCCCTTGCAACCCGTTTTAGGGTTTTGGGCTAAGGAGTGTGGGGGTGGCGGTTGTGGGGGTGCCCGTTGTGTGCGCCGTCCCCTACTCCTCCACCTCCTCCGTCTCCCGCTGCTGCAGCTGCCGCTCAGGGGGGTGTGTGTGTGGGAGCCGTGAGGAGTGGAACTATGGGGGTGATGTGGGAGTGGAGCTAGGGGTGAAACTAGGGGTGTGTGTAGGGGGGTGTGGGACTGCTTGGGGAGGTTGAGTGGAGGCTGCTGTCTTGTTGTCTGCAGCACCTGTAGTCCGGGGCGCACTGTCCTGGTAGCCCAGAGAGTCTGCTACGCCTGTCGCCCGAGGGTCCGTTGCTCCTGTAGCTCCTCGTAGCCCGTGAGCCAGTTACTCCAGTAGTCCGGGGCGCTGTCTCGGTAGCCACTGTGCCAGCAGCTCCTGTTGCCCGTGTGTTTGCAACTTCAGCCGTCGTCTCCCATCTTCTCTCCTCTCACAGTCCCTCCTCCTCCTCACTTGCACGCTGTGACTACCACTAGCTTTGCTCATAATTATGAACTTTAAACTGTTGCTTCTTGTAATTGTGCTCAGAATGTGTGGTGACATTGTGATCCACCCTGAGCTTGTTCTGCTTTGCTTACTGTGCTGATTACACCCCACTTTGGCTATGGGGGTGTGTCAGAATGTTATGTTATCTAGCCTGAAGTGGGGTGCTCCATAGCGAGTACAACCCAGTTAGGGTTTGCTATTTGTATCCAACTCCTTGCTAGTTTCCCCCTCCTTTCTTCATTCTTACTTTCTACTGTTAGTTCTGACACGATGATTGCACCACGTGGGACGAATCTGCACTCGGAGCTGACGACAACGTGGCTGAGGACGAGGAAGCGAGCCGTGCTGACGGCGACGAGGCAGAGGAAGGTGGCGCGCAGGGCGGCACCGTAGAGGATGTGTTTCCTGAGGGCGTACCTGGTGGCGACGACGACGACGGTGTCGAGTACTGGTCACGTGACGGGCTCCCCGAGGAACTGCCGATACCTTCCTTTCCACCAGCTAACCGCAAGCGACCCCACCCGTCTACCCAGAACCGTGATGCGCGCCCCCCCTCTCCCAGGCACAAGATCAGCAATCACAAGCGCAAAGGCTACACCGTTGCGGAGAAGTTGAAGTACGTAGCGATGCTGGATGTGGCAAATTCGGTGCGCGCACTAGCTCGGGAGTGTGGGATTCCCCGGAAGTGTCTCGCCAACTGGAAGGCGGCAGCGCAGGGCGGCACCGTAGAGGATGTGTTTCCTGAGGGCGTACCTGGTGGCGACGACGACGACGGTGTCGAGTACTGGTCACGTGACGGGCTCCCCGAGGAACTGCCGATACCTTCCTTTCCACCAGCTAATCGCAAGCGACCCCACCCGTCTACCCAGAACCGTGATGCGCCCCCCCCCTCTCCCAGGCACAAGATCAGCAATCACAAGCGCAAAGGCTACACCGTTGCGGAGAAGTTGAAGTACGTAGCGATGCTGGATGTGGCAAATTCGATGCGCGCACTAGCTCGGGAGTGTGGGATTCCCCGGAAGTGTCTCGCCAACTGGAAGGCGGCAGCGAGGTTTCTCAAAGAAGCACACTCCAGGCTGAAGCGCATGCACGGACGCGGGCGAGCCTCGTGGTACCGCCCTATGGAGTTGAAGGTGTACGAGCGGCTCCTGGACTGGCGCCGTAGAGGAACCGCCGTGTCGGTCGGCCGTCTGCGGGAGTGGTCGAGGGAGTTCATGAAGATCCTCTACCCGGACGACAAGTGGAGCGGGAGTCAGAGATGGTCGGAGCGGTTTCGGAAGCGGTGGAATCTGAGCGTCCGCATGAAGACGCGGGTTGCTCAGAAAACAGCCGCTCGTACGATTACGCCCCTTGCTTTTATGTCTAAGTTTCAGGTTCACTTACTAAACTGCCATCTATCCCGCCCGCTTTTCCCCGTCTCACAGATCTTGCGGAGCAGTGCCAGAGGTTTTGGCGTTTTGTCCAAGACATGCGTCGCGCGCGCGGCATCGAGATCTGCTGGATCCTCAACGCTGACCACACGCCGCTCTGGCTGGAGATGCCCGCCACCACGACCGTGGATCAGACGGGCGTACGGTCGGTGCCCATCCGGAGTGCAGGTTACCAGAAGGAGCGTGTGACCGTGATGCTGGCGTGCACGGCGGACGGGGCGAAGCTCAAGTCATGGGTATTTTTCAAGCGGAAGACGCTGCCGAAGGGCAACTTTCCTCCTGGTAATAAGTAGCAACTGCCGCTGTCTTACCGTGTCTTATTCTTTTTCATGCCGCGCTAACAGTTTAAGTGCCATTTGTGTGTGCAGATGTGGTCGTGGCTTGCCACGAGAACGGGTGGATGAACGCAGAAGGCGTCATCCGCTGGCTTGAGGAGTGTGTCAAGCCCTTCTTGAAGCCCCGATTTGGCAGGTGTGCGAAGAGCTCCATGCTCGTGCTGGATTCCTAGCGCGGCCACCTTACCGAGGGGGTGAAGGAGAAGCTCCGCGAGATCAACTGCGTGCCTGCTGTCATCCCGTCGGGCTGTACGGGTGAGGTTCAGCCGCTCGACTTCTCCATCAACAAGAGCTTCAAAGCATCTGTTCGTCAGCAGTACTAGAAGTGGTTTGAGGAGGAGGGCCAAGAGCAGCTGACAGCTGCAGGTACGTTGTTTTCGTTAATCACGCATGTTTATCCCCCTTTCACCTTTAAATGCTGACAGGGATTTCCCGGGTGTCTCTGTTGCGGTGCAGGGAATCTGAAGAAGCCCCCCCCAGAAGTGGTCCTTCGATGGATTTCACGAGCCTGGAAAGCAGTACCCTCCGACCTCGTCAAGCGCGCCTTCCTCACCTCCGGCATTAGCAACGCGCTTGACGGCAGTGAGGACCATCTCGCCATGGCGCACAGGCGGAGCCAGCTGACGGCGGAAGTGGATGTAGACGACGGCATCATCGCCGACGGCTTCTTTGGCAACAACTGCCAGGAGCCCGAGTCTGACGAGGAGTAGTTCCGGTACTAGCACCTAGGTAGAATAGGAGATTAAGTCTAAAATTGTGTACCAACTTGTAGTATTCGTTGAAGCGAACGATGTTATAGTTGTTTGCTTTTGTTGTGGTGGTAAAAAAGTGTTAATATTGAGGGTGGCGCTTATAATAAGGAAGGGTACAAAAGGGGTGGCGCTTATAATAAGGAAGGGTACAGAAGGGGTGGCGCTTATAATAAGGAAGGGTACAAAAGAGGAATGGCCATAAGCGCCATGCTCGAGATAGAAGCGCCGGCGCCTGTAATAGGCCGGCGCCTATATCCGGGGCCATATGGTAATTACACAAATCCTGGCTGTACAGATATGTGCAAGTTCACAAATTCCTGATCCTGGCAACCACGAATCTCCTCAAACTCCCTCCCAACGCCCTCTAAACTCCTCCAAGCTCATCAAACCTCTCTCCACTCCTCTACGCGCCTGGGACAAAGTTCTGCGCGTACGCCCACGCGTTGTTGGCAGTGGGGTCAGCGAGGTGGTCCGCGAGGTTCTCGAGGGGCCCCTTGCCCGTCACGATCGCCTGCACGAAGAAGCCCAGCGCGGACACCTGCGCGAGGCGCCCGTTCTTGAGCTCCTTCACCTTCAGCTCCGCCGCCGCGTCGGGATCGTCCGCCAGCCCCAGCGGGTCGAACGCGCCGCCCGGGTAGATCGGATCCTCCACCTCCTGGAACCCCTCCAAACCGCCCACGCGGTAGCTCTCCACCGCGCCCTACAGTACCACCTGTGGCACGCGGATACGGGTTACCACGGTACAAGAGTGAGATCCCGTCGAACGAGCTAACGAAACTGAAATCGACGCAGTAATTGGCGGCGAAACATGGCGTGGGATCTGTGTGAGAAATTGGACGAACTTTTCTTCACATGGACGCGAGCGAAAGAAATAATAAACAGAGAAAAATGGATTTTGGAAGCCTTTGCAGCGCGACCCGCACGGCGAGCACAAGGAGAGTGGGTCAGACGTGAACGAACGCACCTGGACGGCGAGCGTGGCGAGGATGCTCTGCGCGTGGATGAGCGCGGGGTTGCCCAGATAGTCGAGCCCGCCCTCGGAGAAGATCTGCGCGCCCGCCTTGAACCACACCGCCTCTTGCAGCGGCACGCCGTTGCGCGCCAGCAGCTCGGGGAAGACGATGCCAAGCGCGCCGAGCATGGCCCAGCGCGAGTGAATCACCTCCAGCTCGCGATTCTTGGCGAACGTCTCGGGGTCCGACGACAGCCCCGCCGTGTCCCACCCGTAGTCACCGGGGAACTCGCCTTTCAGGTACGCGGGCGGCGCGCTGAACGGGCCCAGGAAGAGGCTGCGATCCGGGCCGTACCACTGGCTAAGGTTGTCAGAGGGTGCGGCCTTGCGCATCGTCACGCGACACTCCACGTTGCGGACCTTCGACGCGAGCTCCGCGCTGGAGCCGACAAATGCGGAAGCAGCGGATGCTGCGGTGGCGGAGGAGAGAGTAGCCATGACGCTGGAGGGAGAAGCTGAAGATGGCTGCACTAGTAGTGAGTGTGGAATGAACTAGTTCGACGATTCGTTACGTCTGTTGGGAGGTATTTGTGTTGGAAAATTGGGGAGACTGAAACTTGAATTCTAGTGCAAAGCTCAATGGTCGAGTGTGAAATCGAGGCGCGGCTGCTACGCGATTCGGAATTGGGAAAATGCGAAGTTTTTGTTAGGCAATTTGCAGATTGTGAATTACCGAATTAGAGTGCACCACGTCAGCTCGGGGCTGTACATCAGATGTTTGTGCTCGGGAATGCTTCGAACTAGGACTGGTTCATCCGGTCCAGCGAACTTGGTCCAGCTAATTCAACATTGTCCAACTTGAGAATTCGGTCTTCGATACAGGGTCCCTCGATGATTCTTCTGGTTGGAATGAGAACTTGTGAAGTTGTAACTGTTTAGTAACAATGTGTTAAGAACGAGAAGCTAGTAGGCCGAAGTAGGGTTCTCGTCTCGTTCTCCCATAGCTTCCCTAAATTAGTGCCTGGTCTAAAAATAGGAGGTCGAGTTAGGTTGTGTAGCGAAGGGGGGGGATCTCTTTCGTTACACAGGAAGTAATTGTGTAGGCGAAGTTAAAATTCGCTGCACTTCGCTCAATTCGATTCGCGAGAGGAAACCAGAGTTGCGATTTGCAACTCTTACTTTGCATTTAGGGTCAAAATAGTTTCTTCAGTTCACAGTCTGCTGTCCCGTTGCGCTACTATTTCAACTCGCTTTTACGTTTTCTTTTCTAATCAACTGAGTCGCCAGCCAGTTAGCTCGCTTCATGGCGGAGGTTAAAGTATCAGAGTAAGACCTAGCGCGTCGAGCGAATCGGCGCGCTCCCTCCCCTCCTCTTCCCACACCAGAAGCTCCTGCCCTGTAGTAGCAGCGAGGGGACCAACCCATGGCTGGAGCGCACAGCCTGGCAGCCGGACAGACAGCCACGTGCCGCAGGGACGGCGGTGAGCAAGGCCACGCGGTGAGCAAGGCCACGCGGTGAGGAGCGGGTGGAGGAAGGCGAGGAGGAAGGCTTGAAGGGTAAGTGGGAGGCAGCAGAATCCATGACATTGTGGGCGTTAACTGCATGCTGGTTGCGCGGGCTTGCTTCCCGCTCGCTCCACATGAGGGATGACGAAGTGCAAGCGTAGCCCATGAGGGTTCAGTATATGCCTTTGTTGCTCCACCTGCAGAAAAGGTCACCCAGTTGGTTGAAGCTGATAAGTAAAACTTCTCAAGGTGCAATCCTGTTATCAAACCCTAGTTTTGCAAGCACCTACAAGGTCGCGAAACCATTTTTGAATGCAAAATGATTTGAAGATGACTGAAAAGGCTGATTGTGTGTTAACTCCAAACTGGCCTCCTGGATGTTCCCCCAGTTATCCATCCCCACAGAATGCACCACCCAGCCAGGTGGCCCATGGAAGGCAGTACAGTCACGCCCTCACGTGTTCGCCCTCACGTGCTCGCCCTCTCCTCCTGCAGTACGAGGAGGCGTCACATGCACTAGCTCCGCCACATTCTTTCGTCTCTCATTGAAACATTTTCCTAATTTCTTTTCCTGCATTCATTCCCTCGTCTTCTGTCCAGTCACCCCTCCAGTCCTCACAAACTCCTTCCGCCCAAATTCTCCCTTGATCCACCTCTTCCCTCCCACTTTTTTGCGCCAACAGCAACTTTGTCGCACCTCCTAGTCATTACGGGTGCTTCAGCCGCCCCACATACCTTCTTCTCCTCTCGTCCTCATTCTTCTTCTCCCCAAGTCCATTATGTTTCCCTGTACATCCTCTTCTGCTCGCCCCCTGTCATCTCCCATTTCTACCTCCTCCCTCCCTCCCTTGCTCCTTAGATCCATTTTGTTATACCCGAAACCCCTCACCACCCCATGGATCCCATTGTACCATGCCCTTCATCCCATCATGTCATGCCCCTCCTTATATCACCCCATGCATGCGTTAAGTGTCCCTCACCATTCAGGTTATCCTCCTCTGCCCTCCAACACCCTCCCAACTGCTCCACGACCATCCCAACGAAGCAGCAGCACCACTTCAGTCGCACCCTCTAGAGGAAACTCTCCCTCCTTCCCAAACCACAACCGCCTGATATGCCATCAATCGATTCCCTCCTCCACGCCCCACTCCCCTTCTTGTGCTGTGCTGTGTATCTATAGATTTCCCCGTTATCTCGTAACGATCCCCTCCCCCTCCTTGGAGGGTGGTTGATGGTGGCAGCAGAGAGATACCAAACGTTTTTCAATGATCTTTGCTGTCACATTTCACCCCCTTGACCCCACCTTCCCCTCCCCTGCCCCGTCCCCCCCTATCTCCCCGCCGCTGCTTCTGGCAGTTGCCGTGCCATCATGGCCTGTGTGGGGGGAGGTGAGGCTCGTGGAGAGGGCAGAGCCAGAATGCTTGGAGAGGGATAAGTAGCACCCCAAGTTGAAGTAGGAAAGGATGGTGTTGGGACAGCGGCGCAAGCACACCTCATCCCATGCCTTATTTCTAAAACACATCCGATTGCTTATAACTTCCGTACCAGTCACTCATCCATGGCCTTCAGTCATTCCTGCTCTTCACCCATGCCTGCTCTTTTCTCATGCCTAGCCTTTCTCTCTTGCCTTTAACGCTGCCTTGTGCAGTGATTGTAACCAATTTCGAATTTGGTAGCCAAGTATGAAGCAGATTGGTGCGTAGTGGTGAGCAGTGGTGGCGCACAGCGATATGCGAGCAATGCTTTGTAGTGCAGTGATGAGTTGCGTGCATCGTTGCAGGGCAGTGAGACAATTGCGGTGAGATGCTTGTCGTGATTTTCTGTATGCCACTCGATGTCATTTTTTATACTCCATGAATTATGCTCCTCTCATTGTTTTGCTAGCTTTTACCGTTCACATCACATCACAGCATGTGCTTCTGAGAAAGGTGGTGGGAGAAGCATCGATGCATCGATGAACAAAGGTGCAATTGTGAGGAGCAAAAGGGCAAAAGTAAGAGAGCCGGCTGGTGGGCGGCAAAGTAGGTTGGTGAGCGGCAAGAGCAGCAGGGCGCATTTTGTAGGGCGAGACGGTGGGAGAACTTCAGAGAAACCGTACCTGGAGTGCGAGCAAGTGGCAGTAACGACCGATGCAGCAGGCGGGCGGAGCAGGTGTGCTGAGTGGCAGCAGCGAGCTGTCAGCTGCGGGTGAGGCGCTTCAACGGAGGGCGACAACAAGTGGCGAGTGGCCGCAGTAGCAAGGTGCCAGGCACCTGAGGCAAAACTGAGGGACGGAGGGAGAGGGGGGGGGGTAAGAGGAAGGGGGATGTGGGTGGGGAAGGGGGGGTTGGTTGAAACGGGGATGCAGAGGAGCGGGAGGGAGGAGGGGAGGACAAGTGAAAAAGTGGCGTGGGGGGGAAGGGGCGGAGAGCAGGGGAGTGGTGAGGAGTGATGGGGGGCGGAAAAGGGGAAGCAGGAGGGATTGGAGGCAGCGGGAGGAGGGGGATGGAGAGGGGGGCAGCCGGGGGGTCGGGGGGAGGGCGGGGGGGGGAGCCAGGGGGGGGGGGGTGGGCGGTTAGAGCTCAGTGAGACAGTTAGAGTGCTGTTTGCTACAGTGGGAGGCGAATGAGCTCAGTGAGGCAGTTAGAGTGCTGTTTGCTACAGTGGGAGGCGAATGAGCTCAGTGAGGCAGTTAGAGTGCTGTTTGCTACAGTGGGAGGCGAATGAGCTCAGTGAGGCAGTTAGAGTGCTGTTTGCTACAGTGGGAGGCGAATGAGCTCAGTGAGGCAGTTAGAGTGCTGTTTGCTACAGTGGGAGGCGAATGAGCTCAGTGGAGGGGGCAGTGGAGAGAAATGCGAGGGGAGGGGAGGGGAAGGGGAGGGAAACGGGAGGGGAATGGGGAGTAAATTGTAAGGAAATGGGACGGGAAGGGGAGTGGAACGGGAGGGGAATGGGGAGTAAATTGTAAGGAAATGGGACGGGAAGGGGAGTGGAACGGGAGGGGAATGGGGAGTAAATTGTAAGGAAATGGGACGGGAAGGGGAGTGGAACGGGAGTGGAAGGGGATGCCAAGGAGTCAGGAAGTAAAGGGTAAGGAGAGAGGATAGGGAGGGAACGGGAACAGAGGAATGAGAATCACGGGGTTGTTGTCTGATGTATGAAATGAAAGGAAGGTACCTCCCACTCAACCATGCACTGGTGCCATATGGCCACCACAATCGCCATGCAAAACCTTGCAGTGCAAACCGTGCATACGAATTACACAACATGCACACACCATGCATCCATAAACCATGCACACACCATGCATGCACACACCATGCACACAGCATGCACAATCCATGCACAATTCATGCACAATTCATACACATGCACGAATCGCCCCTACCCCGTTTAACATGCCCATGCGCACATAGCATTCAGCCTTCTACCGATCCCCCCACCCAGTTCATCATGCATAGGAATGCAGGTGATTCATGTCTCTTGCTGCCTCTGCTGCACAACAACCCCCCTTTTTGCTCGCGCCTACATCCCCTCTTCCTGCTTGCGCCCACACTCCCCCTTGCCAAAGCCCACACCCCTCCCTGCTCGCCCCAACACCCTCCATTCCTGCTCCCTCCCACACACCCCCTCTGCTCGCACCGACACCCCAACATTGCTCGCGCTCACACTCCCGCCTGTTAGCAACCACAACCCCCCACTCCCCCCTTACTGTGCCCACAAGACGTGGCACGTGTAGCGCGCAGCTCGGCTCGCAAGCATCAGTGAGTCACTGACACTGACCTGCCCGATTCGAACTGGAATCTGGCCTGGACCAGCCCGGCCGGACCACAGAAACCTCGAACCACAAACCGGGCCACGTCTGGCCCGGAGTGCTGGGCCGGGCTAGCCCAACGCGGGCCGACGGTTCAAAATCTCAGCCTGGCATGGGTCGCTACCTGGCCCGGCCCCTTGTTGCTAGCACCCACACCCCTCGTTGGACATGGGCCGCGAGTCGCAACAGGCCAGAACCCCCGACCGCAACTCGGCCAACGTCTGGCCGGGCCAGCCCAACGCGGGCCGGCAGTTACAAAATCTCGCCGCAGCCCGGCCCACGGCCAGACCCATGCTCATGTATCTCATGTATCATATGTATCATATGCGTCACACCCCATACAGTGCACGTCCATAGCTCTCCTTACTGTAACCCCGAGCCACCACCACCCCCTGCCCTTCCCACACCCATTTCTCCCCAAATCTCTCCCCATCCAGCTGAAACCTGGGGGAGGGCGCAGGTGAGACGCACCTGAAAGCCCTGGCGTGCTGGAGGGCCGGTTGGAGAATGGAGGGGGTAGTGGAGGAGCAAGAGAGCAGGTGGGGTGCAGTGCAGCAGCTGGTGGGTCACTACTGTGTGAGTGAACTTGATTACGTTGGACACACGATGCGGAATAGTCTGCCGAAGCATCCCAGTTGAATCAGCCTCCCTGCTTCCCAGCAGCCCTGCAACTTAGCATCCTCAGATCAGATGGCCCGGCCTGAATGGATTGATGCACGTGCGAGGCGATACAACGGGGGCGGGAGGAGGGGAGAAAGAAGGAAGAGTGGGGGGGGAGAGAAAAAAGGTAAGAACGAGTGAGTGGGGAGCAACTAAGAAGTGTTGAAGGTCGCAATGGGGAGATGAGTCATGGCATGTGCGAGTTGACGTGACTGTTTGCTTAACTGGGTTGGAAGGGAGGGGAGTTAGGAACCTGAGACACGAAGAAATAATGGTGAGAATGGGGGGGTGGACAGCTGGTAAGGAAGCGCGAGTCTGCCCTTCAACGGTCCCTCACATGAACGCCTTCGACGGGAGTTTCAAACAATGACTCACATGAAGGCTAGCACACCTCACTCACCACCACTGCTGCTCAACACCACCCCTTTACACCCACCATCAACCCCCATGCACATTCACCTGAACGCCCTTCTCCGCTGCAGCAATTTAGAGCTGACCTCTGTGACAGCTCCATTTCAAAGAGAGTCGCTCCCCCAGGCAATGGCTTGTCAGCACTTCCCAACAAATCGATCGACAATGGATTCGCTTGCATTCCGGGTCATCTCGCGCGGCAAATATTTATCGGCAAATTCTCGGAGCTGTGCGTGGCGTGGCAGCATCGTCCTTTGCAGCGAAACGCGTTTCGCGGGGCACTGGAACGGGCGGCATCAGTTCAGATCCGCCGGTCGTCACAGCGCTCGATACGGCGCTCAATCTTCTGACTGAGCATGCGGAGTGGAGCCGGCCCAAATGGCGCACACATCGCTCCCACCTGCCACCCCTTGAGCGCCCTCCCCCACGCCTGCTGGCACGCCTGCAGCACGGTCACTAGGAGGGACAAAAGGCAGAGGGGGAGGGTTCTGAGTCTCCTGAGCAATAGAGCAGCAATGCAAGATGTTCCTTACTTTCCCGGCCTGGCGATTGCCTCGTTACAACTTCCACGCTGCTGCCAAATCACCTCCGAATCACTCCTCCCACCTGCGCCCAGCAAGCAAACATCAGAGCAGAGCGGACACGACTAGAGTGGACCAGACGAGACCAGATCCGAGCAGAGCAGAAAAGACCATAACGCCGGACCACCAGGCCATGGCATGGCCACACGCCAGCACACAGCGGACTCCAGATGCAAGCTAGTGGAATGGCGGCGGGTGGAACGAGAAGAGCTGAAGGGAAAGGATGGTTTACGCTCGGCGCGACAACGGCCAGCGTTGCTATGAGGGGTGGAGGATAGCTGCCATTCGCCAATCTCTAGACAATGAATGGCGGCACGACGAGGCGAAATGGCGGTGCGACGTAGGGAAGCGACGAGGCGAACTGACATGGCGAAGTGGCGGCGTGACATAGTGAAATGGAGGCTTGACATGGCGACAGGGTAGCGGGACGCGGCGAAATGACGATGTGACATGACGAAATGGCAGCGTGACATGTCAATTGGCGGCGTGGCATGACGACATCGCAGCGCGCCGCGGCGGAATGACGGTGTGACATGGCGAAATGGCGGCGTGGTATGGCGAAATGAAAGCACTACACGGATCTTGGGAGGGGTGCAATAGTCACACTGCGGATTGCGGCGAAACACACCGGCAGGAGGAGCGTAAGCGCGCCAAGCCGATACCTCAAAGCACCCATCACGGCGACTAAACCTGGTAGGACCGACAGTGAAGCATATCGTTTAAGTTTCAGGCGCCTCGAAATAGACCGACGACACACAGCAGAGCCTACTTCTAAAACCTCGAACGTGGACACCACGAGTGTGGGTTGATGAATTATGCTTGGCTTTCCGCTTGAGCAGCGGCTCCTAAAGATTGAGAGCAGAGACCACTTGACGGTTTGCTTTGGATTTGGATCTGCCAGCTGGAAGCATGATTTATAAAGTTTCCGACTTCGTTCATGTCGCTACGGCATTGAGCGAAGCTTCGAACACTGCGGGGTTCCGTTCCGAGTTCGCAAAATACGTGCCAAACCTCAACGCAACGGTCCCTAGAGGGGACGTCAAGTTTGGCACGGCTACCCCAGCTTTTCCGCGCCGAAGCAAACGGCGTAAGTCTGGCACGCCAGGCTCGACCGGGAAATTTGTCAACACGCCACGCGTCCTGGGGAGCCGAATTGAAGTGGAAGGCCGGGACTTCGGTTCGGAGATCTACTCGTTCGGAATTATAGCGGATGCCGAACATGACGGGGATCAGGCTCGGGCGTTTTGATGAGACCGAAGCTGACACGTGTCGCTTCCGAACTTTTTCGATTTCGCCTTTCCCCAAACCTTGGTTTCCGAGGGTTTCGCCTGCCAAGGTTGTGCTCGAGTATAGGAGGGCTTCTCAATCACTTTTTCGTCATTCAATGACAAAGACTAGACCGCCATGGATAATTCCGCGGACTTTCGACAGCCTGTCACGTGAAGGTTACTTATCAGCCGGTAACATTGAGCCCAGATCTGGAATCCTGAGTTCGTTAAAACCGGCGGCCCAAATTGTTCATGCTTTTAAAGGGCAGAACCCGAATTGCTCAACGGAAATCAAAGCTGGAAAATAGGTTTGGAAAAGCAGCTAAAATAGGTTCGGAAACCTCCCCTAAACCCTGCTATCCCGAAACCAGCAGGAGTGCTTCACAAACTGGCCCCAGTTTGTGAAGGCTTCTTTGTAATTCGGGGGCTGGGCTTTAAAAGTTAACCAGAGGGAGTTTTTCTGGTGTGGGCTTTGGCGAGAGTTTCCGATTCCGAGACCCAGCCAACCCTCGGTTTTCCCCCTGGTGAGTGAATCTGTCTTCGAAAGTCCAAAATTGCAAGTGCGTGACTTTCAAAAGCTTGGACAATCAACTTCGTCAAGTTTTAAAAACTTGACCCTCCCGGCCCGCAATTTGGGACGCGGGCTTTAAGAAGCAGAGGATACATTTTTAATGTCTACTGCGCGGACATTCTATCTTCAGCTACTCGGATTCAACTCACTGTTTCCCTGCACATTCCAAGCTAACCAGTGTGAAGATAAGAACGAGAGAATGATTGAACTATGAAACAGTTGGGTACAAGTACTAACCCTAATTGGGTTGTACCCCTTGTGGTCTACCCCACTACAGCCTACACAAATGTATAAGCTATAATGTTTTGACACACCCCCATAGTCAAAGTGGGGGAGAACAAGAGGTCACAAGACCAGTCAAGCAAAGCAAAGCAAGCTCAGGGTGGATCACAAAGTCACCACACAGTCCGAGCACAAGAGCAAAGCCACAAGGCCAGTTCACATGCAAGATCATATATATAGAGGTAAACAAGCAAGTGCAGGTATATAAAGAGTACAGTACAAACAAGATCAAGAAGTGAGCAAGTGAGGCCAAGTAGGCACAAGACCTAACATAGTACAGAAGCGCTGATGATCACAAGGCGGAACGGCCTTGGTGAAGATATAAGCAATCTTGGCCTCAGAGGCCACGTAGGTGAGGCGAAGCTGACCACGCTGCTGCAGATCACGAGCAAGGAAGTAGCGGACAACAATGTGCTTCGTTCTGTGCTCCAGTCTGTGCTCCCGACACAAGGCCAGCATGGCCTTGTTGTCTACGTACAGAATTGGAGGAGAACGATGCGGCTCTCCTAGGTCAGTCAGCAGGTAGGTGAGCCAGTGTAGCTCCTGTGCAGCCATGGCCCCTACGTAGATCTCAGCCTCACAGTTGGAGCTGAGAACAGAAGACGAGCGTGTAGACCGCCACGAAACAGAGCCGGAGCCAAGGCTGAAGGTGTAACCCTGTGACGATCGCTGCAGAACCTGGTCATCAGCCAAAGAAGCGTCTGCGTGACCTGTGAGGACCACTCGACGTCGCCCTCCTAGCACTAGCTCCATGCCCGACGTACTGCACACGTAGCGCAACACCCTCTTCGCTGCAGCCATGTGCTCTGGTTGGTGTCTCCGAGGAGAAACATAGCGTGCCAAGATGCTAAGAGGGTATGCAAGGTCAGGTCGTGTGCAGGTCATCAGGTACATGAGGCAGCCAACAAGCTCTGGGTACGAGCCACTCGGCTCTACGGACTCATCCGAAGGCAGAGCTGAGAGCGAGTGGCGAGTAGACAGAGGAGTGGCCTGAGGCGAGGAGTACGTGAAGCCGAAGCGCTGAAGGACCTGCTGCACCATGTGTGACTGAGTCAGGGTAATGGTGCGCTGTGCCCTGTCCCAGGTGATCTGCAAGCCAAGATAGCTGCGCAATTCACCCAGGTCTGTGCACGTGTGTCTCTTCTGCAGCTCCGACTTTACGTGGGCGAGTCCAACAGTGTCAGTAGTGGCAAAGACCAAGTTCTTGACGTACACGAGGATGTAGAACGGCGGCAAAGAGGTGTCCGTGCGCAGAAACAGCGACGGGTCGGCTGTAGAAGGAGCAAATCCAAGAGCCGCAAGTGTAGTTCTCAGTATGTCGTGCCACTCACGGGGCGCCAGGCGGAGACCGTAGACTGGCCGCCGGAGGCTCCACTGGGTACCAGGAGGAAACGACCCAGTGAAGCCAGGAGGGCGGCGCAGCCAGATCTCCTCGTGTAGACTGCCCTGCAGGAAAGCTGTGCTGAAATCAAGAGAGTGAAGCTCATAGTCGCGCTGAGCGGCTATGTGCAGCCGCACCCAAAGAGTGGTCATCTTCGAGGTGGGAGAGAAGGTCTCAAAGTAGTCAACTCCTTGCCGCTGACTGAAGCCTCGAGCCACGTAACGCGCCTTGGAAGACAAGCGGAGAACCCGGCGGCCGCTTCACCCTGAAAATCCATATGCCACTGACGATGTTCAACCCAGGTGGGGGAACCTCGTCGACGTAGGTGCCTGTTGACTTCCAGGAAGCCATCTCTGCGTCCATGGCTGACTGCCACTATGAGGAGTAGGGACCCTCGATCGCCTCAGCGTACGATCGAGGAGTCGGGATGTCTGGTGCATCTGGGTCTCCCTCAGGGGCAATCAATGTGGACACGAGATGGGGCAAAGCAACAGTAAAGCAGTGGAACTCCTCCTGCCTGTCCTCAAGGACGTCTGTGCTAAGAGCACACTCACCCCTGACGAACGGAGGACAGACAGACTCAGACTCAGCAACGAGACTGGCCGCGTATTCTAAACAACAGCGAGCAGGGAAGTCAACAAGCTCAGCAACTAGGGCAGACACAGTAGTGGACTCAAAGGAAGGGTCAGTGACGACAGTAGCAAGAAGGCGCGTGACTGAAGGACTAGCAGCACGAAGAGAGTCAGACTCTCAGTCAGCAAGAGTAGGAAGAGAGGACTCTAGAGGAGACAGCAACGGGACACGTAGAGGAGCAGTGGAAGGACGTAGTGCCATCTGGTGTGTGCCAGAGACCGCAGAAGGATGCGGACGCGCAGCAGGACGACTAGTGCGAGCAACACGAACAGGCGACGCAGGACGACACGCAGGCTCACGACGCTCAGCAAGACCTCCAGTAGGACCAGAGAAGGGAGAAGGAGCAGGTAGAGGGGAGGCAGGCTGTAACTGTGACAGTGACTAGACAGGCTGTGGACACTCTAAGGGAGGAGCAAGACCAGGAGAGGGCGAGAGACCAAGAACCTGCTCCAGGAGCGGAACGAAGTACGGCCAATGCCGCGTAGTGGCTCCAGAACCAGCAAGGACGGCACCAGTACCCCCAGCGGCAGCACCAGCGCCAACAGCACCTCCAGCTCCGACAGCGCCAACTCCCGTAAGATTTTCAGCACTAGCACTTTCAACAGCAAGGACGGCACCAGTACCCCCAGACGCACCACCGCCCGTAGAAACACCAGCACCAACACCCCCCGCACCTCCAGCTCGAGCAGCACCAGCACCGCTAGTAGCTCCAGCAGGACCAACCCTAGTAGCCCCAGCAGCACCCCTAGTCTCGGCAGCACGTCTCGAGCAGCGGGCAAACCACTCGCGTATCTTCTGTGGAGAGAGCGGCTCCCGTCTCCACGAAGCACCGCCGGCGGCCACACGAACAGACCCAGCGCCCCCATGCTCCGCACCCCCAGGCTCAGCACCCCCACGCTCAGCACCCCCACGCTCAGCACCCCCTTACTCAGCACCCCCAGGCTCAGCACCCCCAATCTCAGCACCCCCAGACTGAGCACCCCCAGACCCGGCACCCGCAGGCTCAGCACCTCTAGCAACACCAGAGTCAATATCTACATCGACAGGCTCAACGGCGTCTACCTGGGACACACCTGACGGGGCAGGGCCCTGAGGGGGGAGGGGGTCTACCTAAGAGGACCTGGCGCAAGGAAGAGCGGCGGCGGGGGGAGGGGCGCAGTGCGGTAGGGGAAGAGATGGTAGTAAGGCACCGACTCGTCAAAGGTGACGTCCTGGGAGGACAGAACACGGCGCGAGGTGGGGTGGTAAAATTGTCAACCAGGTGCATCAGGGGGGAAGCCAAGGAAGACGCAGGGAACAATACGGGGGGACAGCTTGTCCGCAGACAAGTCGCGGACAAACACCCGAGATCCCCAGACCCGAAACGCAGACGCATCGCCAACCTTCCCGGTCCACCGCAAGGCGGGGGAGGTCTCTTGCAAGGAGACCCGGGGCTGAAGGTTGATCTAATGCGCTGCGTACTGAACCGCAAACGGCCGCAGAAAATGGGGGGCAGCCGCATGCATCATGGACGTATGAGCGACGTCCATGAACATGCCAATGCGGCGCTCAGCAATCCCATTTTGCTGTGGAGAGGCCGGAAGCGTGAAGGTTTAGCGGATGCCCTATGCACGACAGAAGGCTCCCAGACGGGCAGAGGAAAACTCTCCGCCTCTGTCCGAGTGCAGACGCAGAACAGGAAAGTCCGAGAAGAAACTCTCTCTGAGCTGGAGACAAGTTGCGCGGATCGAGTCGATCAACACCTCAGTGACGTCACCCTTGCTGCGCAAGGGGAAGACTGTGGTGTAAAGAGAGTAGTCGTCAACCACCAGCCGGAAGTACCGCTCGCGCCTCTGCCCACTGACGCGACCTGGGCCCCGCACGTCCATGTGGAGAGTCTGCAGCAGAGCCTCTGTCGGAGGAAACTCGGAGGAGTAAGGGGCGGCGCGCTGTCACCCCTTGACGCAGGGGACGCAGGTAGGGCCAGGCCCCGGAGGAAGGGGAGGGAGAGACTGAGGGAGACCAGAGACAAGGACACGGGTGGCCATGCCTCGAAGATGAGGCAAGGGAGGGTGACCAAGGCGGTGGTGCCAAAGGAGAGTATGGTGGGATAGCAGACGACACGAGCCGGGAGCAGACTCAGGACCAGACCTGGACGCCGCAGCAAACATCTGACTCGAGGTAGCTACCTGGGCAGACTCAGCAGCCGGAGGGGACTCAGTAGTAAGGGTATACAGGCTCGACCCTGGCCGACAGGTGAACGTGGCCAAGTGTCGGCCTGTCCGAGCACACGTGCAGTGGGTCACTCGCTGACTCGTAGGAGTGAACTGGTCAACCCCCCTATCCTGTAGGTCTGCTCCACTCACCAAGTTCGTAGAGAACGAGGGGAGGTAGAGACCTGACAGGGTGCCAGAGGGGGCTGTCGGGCACGGTAAGACAGTGGAGAAGCTAGCAAGGACAGGACCCCGAGAGGGGTCTGCCAGGGAGACTGCAACCGACTGACTGAGCGGCGTAAGAGTGGTGCGGTCTTGAAAGAAGGAGCGGGACGCACGTCAAGGGTGCAGGTGTGGAAGGCTTGAGCCGACGTAGTACCTGAGAGAGCAGACTCACCAGCACCTGGGGCAGCAGACGCACTGGCACCTGGGGCAGCAGACGCACTGGCACTTGGGGCAGCAGACGCACTGGTACCTGGGGCAGCAGACGCACTAGCACCTAGAGCAGCAGCCTCACCAGCACCTAGAGCAGTGGCCTCAATGCCCGGGTCAGGCGGTACACACAGGTAACAGTCACCCTCAACACTAGTAGTCACAGAATACATGGCAGCAAGGATAGCATCATAGTCAAGATCAATGACGGCAACCCCCGCCCTAGATAGATCTCCCCAGCGAGGGATCTCTGTCGCCTCAAGAAACTGGCGACGCCACGCGTCCGTTAGGCGACCGAAGCAGCGCTAGGTGGAGTGCGGGCCTCCGCACTGCTCACCAGCTCGGTCGCCGGTACGGAGGACGTAAGTGCAGGGACCAAAACCCCCACCGCGCTGACGCGCAGTGTACCAATCACGAAGCTGCTGAGGGGACAGGGTCACACCACTCCGCTGCTGCTGGCGCGGACCACCACCTGAGCCACTCCTCTGCGCAGAGTCGCGACCCGCTCCACCACCGCCGCCGCCACTGCTGCGTCTGCTGCCTCCTCCACCTCCGCCTCCTCCGCCACCTCCGCCTCCTTCACTCCCTCCGCCACCACCATCGCCTCCGCCGCCTCCACTGCTGCCGCCGCCGCCGCTACCCTCGGCACCACTCCCACCACCACCCCCACTCCCTCCACTGCCTCCACCACCACCTCCACCGCCCGCTCCAGCCCCTCCAGCGCCCTTGCCCTCCTTGCCCTTGCCGGTGCGGCGTTTCCCGCTGGGGGCAGACGCAGCGCCGACCGACTCGAAACCAACGAGGTCGGCCGCAGCAGTAGAGGCAACAGATGGCAAGAGGGGGGAGGGAGAACACCCCTCAAAGACGGGGGTGCAAGGGTCACCACGAGAGGCTCCTACAGCGACTATGCTCTTCTCTACCGCTAGGAGGGCCTTCTTGAGGAGGTCAACGGGGAGAGTGGAGGGGCAAACTGAGAGGAAGTGGTCCGTGACTACGCGGAGAGAGTTAGGGAGCCAGGTGACTATGTAGTAGAGGGTGATGTACATTCGGGGGGGGTTCTTGGCGTAGAACTCAGCAGGAAGCGCAGCGCGGTAGCGGGTGTCACTAGTGCGAAGGTGCGTAATGAGGTCAACGACTTTTGGAAAGGCAGCAAGGTCAGGGAAGAGGTACGGTAGCATGAGGCGGCTCAGTGCAGCAGTGGTAGGGGAAGAGTAGCGTGCAGCTACAGCGTCGTACAAGGTCTGAGCACTCTTGTACCGGCTAAAGTGTGCACGCTCAGTGGTGGGTAAGTGGCGGCGCACAGCAAGGCGAGCAGCAGCATCGCGCGTGGCCCACTGTGAGCGAACAGTGGCGTCAGCATCAGTAGTAGGGGTAGGAGAGGCACCAAAAGTGAGGTCAAACAGGGAGAGACCGTCTGCCCTATCGCACTGTAGGAAAAGCTGCAGATCATATACCCAGACCTCAAAATCCACTGCCCGACCCTCAGCGTCAAAGGTGAGAACACAAGGGGAGACCATGATAGCAGTAGACAGGTAGTGAGTATAGTGGGGCAGGGCAGTGCAGTGGCAGAGACGCTGCTCTTACCAGGCAAGTGGGGCAGTCCCAGGCAGGCCGACGGGCGGCAGCGCCTGTTAGAATCCCTCTTCTCTTGTAACCTGCATATATGCTATAGGTTAGGCTAGAGTTAAGCACCTAAACTCAGTTTGGGTGTACAAACAAGGGTAACCCAGTTTGTAGGTTGGAACCCAACCTTGGTCCAATTATTGGACCCCAAAAGGTTGGGTTGGGTAGAATTATTGGCCCCCTCCAGTAATGTTGGCCCAACCCCAACTTGGCCAACATTATTGGACCCCACCAATAATCTCCCAACCCAACCTCTTGGTTGGGGTCAAATAATGGCACCTTAGGCCAGCATACAACCCCATTACTATGTATACTCACCTTGTTTCTCCATCACACTATCAACCTCATTTCAACCTCTCTTTTTCACATGGTATAGAGCTGTCATTCCTAGGCCTACTCCTCTCTCAAGCCCACCCGGCCTCCTCCCTCATTTTTTTTTTCCCCTCTCGGCCATCCCGCCGCCTTCCTCCCCCCTGTAGCGCCCTTTTTCCTCCGCAGCTCCACGGCCTCCCAAACCGCTGCAGCCCGCGCCACTCTCTTTCGCGGCCTCGACAACGCCTCCGCGCCAGCGCCGCCGCGGCCTCGCCAGCCGTCGCTGCCCGCGCCCTTCCCCTCCGCGATCTCGACGCCGCCTCCGCGCCTCGCCGCGGCCTCGCCAGCCGCCGCCCGCGCCACCCCGCGGCCTCGATGCCGCCTCCGCGCCAGCGCCGCCGCGGCCTCGCCAGCCGCCGCCGTCCGCGCCCTTCCCCTCCGCGGCCTCGACGCCGCCTCCACGCCTCGCCGCGGCCTCGCCAGCCGCCGCCCGCGCCACTCCGCGGCCTCGACGCCGCCTCCGCGCCAGCGCCGCCGCGGCCTCGCCAGCCGCCGCCGCCCGCGCCCTTCCCCTCCGCGGCCTCGACGCCGCCTCCGCGCCTCGCCGCGGCCTCGCCAGCCGCCGCCCGCGCCACTCCGCGGCCTCGACGCCGCCTCCGCGCCAGCGCCGCCGCGGCCTCGCCAGCCGCCGCCGCCCGCGCCCTTCCCCTCCGCGGCCACGACCCCGCCTCCGCGCCTCGCCGCGGCCTCGCCAGCCGCCGCCCGCGCCACTCCACGGCCTCTCCGCCGCCTCCGCGCCAGCGCCGCCGCGACCTCGCCAGCCGTCGCTGCCAGCGCCCTCCCCCTCCGCGGCCTCGACGCCGCCTCCGCGCCAGCGCCCCGCGGCCTCAACAGCCGCTGCCGCCCGCGCCCTTCCCCTACGCGGACTCGTCGCCGCCTCTCCTCACGCCCCTCCGGGACCACTGCGGGTCCACCCGCGGCCGTCCATCATGGCTCACACCACACCCTCCCCCCTCCCTCCCCCTATTGATACCTCCTCTATCGATAAACTGCAGCTCGCCGCGGACAAATCCACCGTCAACTGGCACTCCTTCATCGGCAGCATTCGTCGAGTTCTCTCCGATGCATGGGTTCCCCCCTACCGCGTCCTTGACGTCATCCTCCGCCGTCCCCATGCTCTCTCCCCCACCGCTCGTGACCACCCCGGCGAGACCCCTCCTCTCCCTCCCTCTCCTGGCGATCCTCCTCGTGAACCCGACCTCCAACTCACCGTCGACCAAGCCACCGCTGATGCAGACTTCATCTTACGACGCCGTGCCTACCTTATCCGCAAAGCTGAGTACGATGCAGCAGTTGAAGCCTATGACCAGGCAGTTGTTGGCCGCAATGCTCATCTTGCCGTCGTCGCCAAATACAACCACGACTTGGCTACCTTTACCCCAAACCTCATCGCCTGGACAGCTGCTGACACCCGCGCCTGCACCGTTCTCCTCGGTGCTCTCCCTGACTCCCTTACGCGCCGCTTCCAGGCTCGGGAACTCCGTGCCTCGGTCATTTGGGCCGAACTCCATGCCATGTTCAAACGCCGCGACATCAGCTCAGTTGGCATCCTCTTTCAAGAGTACTTTTCAATCACCCTCGCTACATGTGACGGAGCGGTCGACTATGTCGGACGTATGCGAGAAGTAGCTGATCGCCTCAAAGCCCGCCAGGCTGGCCTCTCCGAACCCCTCCAAATCCATCGCCTCCTGTTTAACCTCACCCCAGACTATGAATCACGCCTTCACGCCTTTACCGAAGCCAATCCCATGGCCGATCTCGCCTCCGTTGAGCAGTGGATCATAGACACCGAAGTCAAACTCCGCACCCCCATTGTCAACCTCGCCTCCTCCCAATCCTCCTCCTCCTCCCTCAACGCCACCCAGCCCCGCAAGCAGGCTCGGAACAACGGCAAAGGGGGAGGTGGGGCCAAGGGAGGTGGCGGTCAGGGCAACGGCAGCACAAACAGCCGTGGCAGCACCACTGGGGATGAGCATGGCACCACTAATTCGGGCAGAGCCTCTGCAGGCCGCGGAAGTCGTCCTAGCACTCTTCCGCCCCGCACCTATCTCCGTCGCTATGGTCCCCGGGCTGGAACACCCTGCGGGCAGACAAACCATCCCCCTAGCACTTGCTTCAAGGCTCTCGATGATGCCTGGTACGCGCGGGGAAATGTTGGCACTCCTCCCAAGTGGGGAACGATCTCCCCACGTCCCTCCCTTGCCGACATCCAAACCAACCCCGCTTACCTCCCTGCCCACCTCCGCCTCCTTGCTCCCCCCACACCGCTCCTCAATCTCCAACATCAGCACCTCCTGCAGCTGTTTCATCAGCAGCCACAGCAGCAGCAGCAGCCGCAGCCCCAGCCGCACCCATGGGGAACTGGACTCCTACCCCAGTGGGGACCCAGCCCTCCTCCTTGGCAGCAGCAGCAGCTGAATTTTGGCACAGCTGCCATAGCCGCTCAAGCCTCACCGTTCCCCCTTTGGGGTGCTCCACCCCCCAGTAGCACTGCCCCTCCTCTTACTCAGGAGAGCTTTCTTTGCAACATTGCTATCCCACCCTCACTTCCTTCCATGTACCCATCCACCGTTAATGAAACTACTTTCCAGTACTCCGTCTCTTCCTCCTCCTCACCCACTCTCGACTTTGTCCTCGATAGTGGGGCCACTGAGACCGCTCTCAAGGATGCTGGTACACTCACACCCCTCTCTCCTCCCACGCAAGTTCACGGCGCTGACAGCAGCTTTACCATCCCATGCACACACCTCTCCACTCTCCCCTGCACACTCTTCCCCTCTGGTAAGGTAACTGGTCTCCACATCCCCACCCTCCGAAACAACCTCCTCTCCCACCGTGAAATCCAAACTGCAGGTATCACTGCCGTCTATCCAGGTAATGCCACCTAATGTGACCTCTACCACACCGCCACTGGTCGCTTCCTTCTACGCATTCCCCTCTGCCCCCGCACTCGCCTCTACACTCTCCGCACCCCTTGGCCATCCTTCTGCCATGTCACCACTCGTAATGGCACTTCTACTAACCCTCCCCATCCCCCTACCTCACCTCCACGCCACCAGCAGGGGCCGCAGCAACAGCAGCAGCAGCAGCCGCCACAGCAGGGGCAGCCACAGCAGCAGCAACAGCAGCCGCCGCAGAGGCAGCAGCAGGGGCTGCCGCAGCAGCAGCAGCAGCCACTGCAGCGGGGGCCGCAGCAACAGCACCAGCAGCCTCCGCCGCAGAGGCAGCAGCAGGGGCCGCAGCAGCAGCAGCAGCCGCAGCCGCAACAGCAGCAGCAGCAGTCTCCTCCCCCTCTCTCACTCACTCCAACCCCCTCCACCTCCGATCATCTCTCCCACCCCGCTGTGCTGCTCCACCACCGTCTCGGCCACCCCAGTTTCGCCGCTCTCCGCACTACCATCACCTCTCGCCTCCTTCATGGCCTCCCTCCTACTCTCCCCCCCCTCCCTTCCTCTCCAGCCCCTCCATGCCCCTCGTGCATCCACGGCAAACTCAAACAGTCCCCCCACCACAGCCACCCATCCTTTACTCCAGCTCCAATTGACCTCGTCCATATGGACCTCTGGGGACCCTCCCCCACTCGTTCTTGTCAGGGCCATCGCTACATGCTGGTCCTCGTAGACGACCACAGCCGCTACTCCTCCATTTTCCTCCTCCACACGAAAGACCAGGCACCGACCATGATCGTCAACTGGGCCGAGCAATGCCGCGCCCACTTCAAGCGTCCCATCGGCCGCCTACACTCTGACGGGGGAGGCGAATTCCTCAATCGCGCTCTCTCCCATTACTGCACCACCCATGGCATCCAACAGACTCACACCCTCCCCCACTCCCCGCAGCAGAATGGCGTCGCAGAAAGCCGGATTCGCGAAATCACCAAGATCGCCCGCTGTCTCCTCGCTCACGCCTCAACCCCCCCTTCCCTCTGGGGCTATGCTTTGCTCCATGCTGCCCTCCTCCTCAACCTTCACTCCCATCCCCAACATACCACCACCACCCCCACGGAGCTTTGGTCGGGCACCAAACCTGACGCAGCTGGTCTCCGTGTCTGGGGTTGCAAGGCATATGTCCTTATCCCTCCACCCAATCGCACCCACGGCAAGCTCGCTTCTCGTGCCCTTGAGTGTGTCTACCTCGGGCACAACCGCGACTCGCCTGGCTACCTCTTCCTTCACCCTCCCTCTGGACGCCTTATCCGCAGCATTGACGTCGTCTTTGACGAAACCACCCCCTATTACTCCTCTTCACCACCAGACCCCCTCCCTCCTCCTTCACGTCCTCTCACCTGGACCGACACTGTGCTCCCTCCCCTCCTCCCTCCTGCACCCCTTCTCCCACCTCTCCCTACTCCGCTTCCGCCACCCTCATCTGCTGACATCTACGATCCCACTGCTCCCGCATCCCCTGCACACTCCGCAGCCCCCCCCTCCCTCCTCTCCCCCCCCCTCTCCTTCTCCTCCGTCCCAGCAGCACGGGCAGCAGCCGCAGCAGCAGCAGCATGGGCAGCAGTAGCCGCCGCAGCAGCAGCAGCAGCAGCCGCCGCAGCAGCAGCAGCAGCAGCAGCAGCAGGGGCAGCAGCAGCAGCAGCAGTAGGGGCAGCAGCCGCAGGGGTTCCAGCAGCACCAGGAGCAGCAACGGCAGAGGGCAATTGCCCGCTCCTCACCCTTCCTCCTCCCTCACATGCACATCCGCTCCCTCGATCCCATCCTTGGCACACCGCCGCCTCCCTCCCTCAACCAGCTCGAGGATTCCCATGAGGAGTTCACCATGGTCCAGCGCCACACTCCCTCTCTCACCACGCTCTACCCTGGCCTCCTCGGCGCTTTAATCCTTAGTGCGATCTCCGCTACCACCATCTTCGTCCCCTCCACCTTCCAGGAGGCTATCACCTGCCCTGACGCTGACAAGTGGATAGCCGCCATCTTCATGGAATGTGAGGCATTTATCTGCAACGACTCCTTCATCGACGTTCCCCTCCCCCCTGACACCAACCTTGTCGAGGGCAAGTGGATCTTTCGAGTCAAGCAGCTGCCGGGAGAAGAACCGGTCTACAAAGCCCGCTACGTTGCCAAGGGGTTTACTCAGACCTGGGCTGAAGACTTCTGGTTCACATTTGCCCCCACTGTCAAGCTGGCCACCCTACGCACCCTCATGGATATTGGTGCGCGTGACGACATGGAGATTGACTCCATGGACGTCTCCAATGCGTTCCTGCAAGGCGAATTGCACGAGCGCATCTTCCTCCGTCGGCCTCCCGGGTTTCATGCTGCTTTCCCTGACAACACCGTTTGGCAACTTCGGCGACCTGTTTATGGCCTAAAGCAGGCACCACGAGAATGGCATGCGAAGCTGTCTGCCATTCTCCAGTCCCTTGGTTTCTCCGCCTCCCACTCCGATGCCAGCCTCTTCATCCGCTCTTCCCCCTGTCGCTTCTTCATCTCGGTCTACGTTGACGACATGATCCTGCTCGCTGACACCAAGGCCGACATGGAGCACGTCAAGCGGTCACTTCAGGAACGTCTCAAATGCAAGGACCTTGGTCCGCTGCAGAACTACCTCGGCATGGCTATCACTCGTGATCGATCCGCCCGCACCATCACCCTCTCCCAGTCCCACTACATCAGCCAGGTCCTGGAGAAGTTCGAGATGGCGTAGGCCAAACTGGTCTCCACCCCCCTCCCCTTCGGTCACCAACTCACGCCACCCACCTCCCCCTCCCCCTCCTCCCGGCCCTATGCCGAGCTTGTTGGGTCGCTGATGTACGAGATGATGTGCACTCGTCCCGACCTCGCCTACCCCATCAGCGTCCTTGCTCGGTTCGTCGGCTTCGGCCGCCACACTGAAGAACACTGGGCTGCCGCCAAGCGGGTCCTCCGCTATCTCCGTGGCACCAAGGATCACGCCCTCACCCTGGGTGGATCCTCCCCTCCCCTTCTCTCTGGTTTCAGCGACTCATCTTGGGCAGACTCCCCGCCGGACCGCCGCTCCTCGCAAGGCTATGGCTTCACACTCGACAGCGGGCTTATGAGCTGGCGTTCTACTCGCTCCTCTGCCATTGCCCTCTCCTCCTGCGAAGCTGAACTCTATGCTGGCACCATGGCCGCGCAAGAGTCCCGCTGGCTCTGCTTTCTTCTGGCAGAGCTTGGAGCACCCCAACGCTGTCCTACGCTCTGGTGCGACAACGCTAGCACCATCCATCTCACCCAGGACCCCGTCTTCCATGGTCGCTCCAAGCACATTGAGCTCCGCTATTTCTTCATCCGTGACCTTGTCCACCAGAACCTCGTTGCCGTTCGCAAGATCGCTGCTGCAGCCAATTTGGCTGATATCTTTACCAAAGCCCTTCTTCGCCCTGCGCACTCTGCTCTTCTCCGCCTCATCGGCCTCGCTCCCCCAGGCGCGCCTTGATTCAGGGGTTGCTTCCCTCAAGCCTTTTCGCATCTCTGCCGGTTAAGGGGTTGTGTTAGAATCCCTCTTCTCTTGTAACCTGCATATATGCTATAGGTTAGGCTAGAGTTAAGCACCCAAACTCAGTTTGGGTGTACAAACAGGGGTAACCCAGTTTGTAGGTTGGAACCCAACCTTGGACCAATTATTGGACCCCAAAAGGTTGGGTTGGGTAGAATTATTGGCCCCCTCCAATAATGTTGGCCCAACCCCAACTTGGCCAACATTATTGGACCCCACCAATAATCTCCCAACCCAACCTCTTGGTTGGGGTCCAATAATGGCACCTTAGGCCAGCATACAACCCCATTACTATGTATACCCCCCTTGTTTCTCCATCACACTATCAACCTCATTTCAACCTCTCTTTTTCACAGCGCCTCCACTGCGATGCGGCTCGGCGGCTCGGCTGCAGGGCGGCTCGGCGGTCGGGCGGCTCGGCTGCTCGGCGGCTCGGCTGCTGGGCGGCTCGGCGGTCGGGCGGCTCGGCTGTAGGGCGGCTCGGCGGTCGGGCGGCTTGGCTGCTCGGCGGCTCGACTGTCGGGCGGCTCGGCTGCTCGGGGGCTGGGCTGCTCGGCGGTTTGGCTGCTTGGCGGCTGGGCTGCTCGGCGGCTCGGGCGCTGGGCGGCTGAGCGGCGACGGGGCCGTGGAAGGGCGGCGACGGGGCCGCTGAAAGGGCAGCAACGGGCCGCTGAAAGGGGGGCGACGGGCCGCGAAGGGGCGGCGACTGGGCCGCGGAAGGGGTGGGCGACGGGGCCGCTGTAGGGCGGCGACGGCGCCGCTGAAGGGCGGGCGACGGGGCCGCTGAAAGTGCGGGCGGCGACGGGGCCGCTGAAAGGGCGGCGACGGAGCCGCTGCAGGGCGGCGACGGCGCCGCTGAAGGGCGGGCGACGGGGCCGCTGAAAGGGTGGGCGGCAACGGGGCCGCTGAAAGGGCGGCGAAGGGGCCGCTGAAAGGGCGGCGACGGGGCCGCTGGAGGTGGGCAACGGGGCCGCGGAAGGGCGGTGTCGGGGCCGCGGAAGGGCGGCGACGAGGCCGCTGTAAGGGCGGGCGGCGAGGCCGTGGAAGGGCGGAGACAGGGCCGTGGAAGGGCGGCGACAGGGCTGCTGAAAGGGCGGCGCCGGGGCCGCTGAAAGGGCGGCGACGGGGCCGCAGGAAGGGGCGGCGACGGGGCCGCTGAAAGGGCGGCGCGACCGGGCCGCAAGGGCGGCGCGACGGGGCCGCAAGGGCGGCGCGACGGAGCCGCAAGGGCGGCGCGACGGGGCCGTTAGGGGCCGGAGAAGGGGCCGCTAGAGGCCGCTAGAGGGGGAACGACACGTGGCGCGACTCGAGCAGGGGCCAAGCGCGCTCCGGGTAGGAAAAAAAAGATCGGTGGGCCCTAGGAACAGTTCCCACGAGAGAACCAGCTCTATACCATGTGAAAGTTAGAACGAGAGAATGGTTGAACTATGAAAGAGTTGGGTACAAGTACTAACCCTAATTGGGTTGTACCCCTTATGGGCTACCCTACTACAGCCTACACAAATGTATAAGCTATAATTTTCTGACACGACACCGTCACTACGCTGGCACCATACTGCGCCGGCACCGGGCGTAGGTTTATGTGACGTCCCCGACCTAGGCCCTTGCACAGCACCACCATAGTCAACGGGTCCCGTACAGTAGCGCCGGCACAAAAAACAAACCGTTGAGAGCATACGGCGGGCGCCAACGTCGCTACGTGGGCAGCAGAACGTAACGTTCGTCGTTTGCGGGCAAGGGACGTTGGCAGGGCACCCCCATGGCTGCCCCGCTTTACCACCTTAGAGTCAGGGCACCCCTTTGGGTTGACATTTGCTGCTGCTGTTGATCTAACCTGGCCGCTCCCTCCAGGGGAAGGCTCCGCTTCGAGGCGCTACACGGCCGTGGGTTGCGTGAGAGCAGTGAGTGCCCCATTTCTCAGCATAAATCCGTTCCTTTCACAGCTAGTACCATCACTTCACCTTGGGACCGTGAGTTGGTTCAACACACGCCACTCCTGCAGATCCACTCTTCGTTTCTCCGCGTCCCTATCGCTACTCTCGCTCACCCTCACGCTCCCACGCTCCCTCAGTGCTTTCAACACCCGCGAGAATGGCTTACTCTCGGACGGCCGTCCTGGTTGCGTTGCTACTGCACGCGGCGTGCCTCTCATCGCCGCATCGCCTCATTGCGGGCCACGTGTGGCCTCTCAGAGAAGAAGCCTCCCGCCGCGAGATGGCCGTCAAGGCGCCTCGTGAGTGTTGTACCCAGTCGTCCAAGGGACTGCAGTCGTCCGACTTATTTGACTCACCCATTCCCATTCAATCCCAAACTGTTTCGAGAATTTGATTACCCCATGCCGCCCCTAGTACTAGTCCACCCATCCGTGCCTCTCCCCATCGCCTCGCCCCTCCTCCCGCCAGCCACATGTCCCGCTGGCGTGGTGTGCCCGACGGGAGCATACTGCGTGGTGGACAGCCGCGGCTTCCCCTTCTGCAAGTGCCTGAGCGGGGAGGGCATCATCAACAACGGCGCGTGCATCGGTGGAATGAGCTGGAAGATGGTCGGCACGAGCGTCGTGCTCTACAACGGCCCCTCCTTCACCAACTTGCCCGCCATGCTCGCACCCGCCGTGCTGCGCTCGCCAGCACTCAACTCGCCGGTGTGTCGGGTGGTGCCGAAGGGGTTCAACGGCACGGTGGGGTCGCTGCGCATCATGTGGAGCGTGGATGACAGCGCCAAGGACCACCTTGTGTGCGGCAAGCTCGTCTTCTGGGACAAGCCCGACTACTCTGGGTCGGCATCGGTGTTTGAGATTCCTGGCAAGTGGACTGCAACCAAGGCCGACAAGTTCAACTACGCCACCACCAGCGTCAAGTGAGTGGCCGTGCTGCAGCACCGCTGCATTGACCGTGGCTCTGCTTGTGTTTTACATGCACTAATCGTGACTCACTCTGCGTGTGTTGTGTTGCCTGGTGGCATGGAGTGCAGGAAGGCAGCGGGCGTGGTGGCGACGGGCAGGTCCTTCTCGTGTCTGGCGGCCGTGAAGCCGCCTGTCACGGACCTCTATGCCACGGCGGCATGCCCGCCCAACTCCAAGTGCTCCCTCAAGAACAGCTCCTATGCCGTCTGCACGTGTGACGCTGGCACCACCATGGTCGACAATGGCTACTGCGTTGGTGAGTCGTCGTCATGTCGTGGAGTGGAGTGGAGTGGGGTGGGCCGTGGACCATGGGAGGTGGTTCATGTAGAGTCCTTGCTGCACTGATGATTTGCTGCAGCCTTTACCTCCACTAAGCCATCCTGCCCGCATCTCTCTGCCTCTCGCTCCCTCTCTCCCCCTCTCGCTCCGTCTCTCTCCCTCTGTCTCGCGCTCCCTCCCTCTTTTCCCTCTCCCTCTCTCCCACTTGCTCCCCCTCTCTCTCCCACTTGATCCCCCTCTCTCCCACTGGCTCCCTCTCTCTCTCGCACTGACTCCTCCTCTCTCTTCCTCTCTCTCCCACTCGCTCCCCCTCTCTCTTCCTCTCTCCCCATCTCTCTCCCTCTCTCTCCCATTCTCTATCCAACGTCACATGCACGAGATGTCTGGTTTGCTCTCATTGGTCCGTTTCTGCATAAAATGGCTTCATGCATGCACACCAATCTGCTATTTCTTTCTTGTGTTGCAAATTCGTGCTCCGTCAAGTAGTGTGGCCAGAATGGCCGTTGCGTCTTTCTGTCTAATGGCGAGCCGTATTGTGATTGCATGGATGGCTACGAGCAGGAGTTGGTAACGGGCTCATGCATTGGTATGTGTGCTTACCTTTGCATGTCTCTCTATCTCACTCTTCCCTTTCCACTTTTTCCATCTCCTCCTTCCTCCCCATTCCTCTCCACCTTCCCTTTCCCGCTCTTGCCTCCTTGTTCTCCCATGTAAATTACTCCTGTTATTACCTATCCCCTTTGAGCATTGTTGTCTTTCCTTCCCTCTGCACAAAGTCACCAATCTCACGTTCTTTGTTGTTTCCTCAACCCCTATGTTGCCTACAAGAGAAGGGCAGTGCAAGGACTGCCTTCTTGGTACCGTTGGCATCTATAATATGTCATACCCTTACTGCGCACCTGGCTACACCCAGCACTCTGGTGCTTGCCTGCCAGGTGGGTACTGTACCTCTTGCAGCCTGTGCATGCCCCATGCGATCAGCAGGTAGTACCACCACTTACAATGCAGTTGCTGCTTCCCCATCATTTCAAAGAATCATCTAGTGCCAGAAACCTCCTTGCTGTCTTCTTTCCTTCTCTGCCTGATCGATTCTCCTCTCCACCACTCCCCTGCATCCATTCACCTGACTTGATTTGCAGGAGTCGTTCCCGACGTGGCTGACGTGGCCATCAGCATCTACAGCGCGCTGAACCTGGGTGGCAAGAATCCTCCCTACGTCTTCCGTCTCAAGCCGAACAAGAGTGTCAACATTCCGATTGGCGTGCTTACGAGCAGCAAGTCGGTGGGCATGCTATTCCGTGCGCCGAGGTCGAACCTGAGGTGCACATCCGTTATCATCTACGACACGGTCAGCTGCAGTGGCAACCAAATCAGCTTCGATGTGCCCCCTGGCAATGACGTTACTGCCGTGCCCATTCTGTGAGTCTCTCTCTCTCTCTCTCTCTCTCTCTCTCTCTCTCTCTCTCTCTCTCTCTCTCTCTCTCTCTCTCTCTCTCTCTCCCCCTCTCTCTCCCCCCCTCTCTCTCCCCCCCTCTCTCTCCCCCCCTCTCTCTACCCTCTCGCTCTCCCCTCTCTCTCTCCCCCTCTCTCCTCCTCTGCTAGCCTGCCCTCCAACTTGTCTCTAACCTCAACGCCCACTATTTTAGCCATTATTCCGAATCGTATGCATGAACTTTTGATTAAATGCCATATTTGAATCTTCATGTTACTCTCTTCAGGAACAATGGACTCTGGAAGCCCTACTCTGTTCAGTGCCGTTTGTGGGCTGAAGAATGAGGCTCGGCCTGGGAAGTTGTCAAGCTTTAAGATCTCAAGTCAAAGTAGAAGGCTGCATGGATCAGATGGTCCCGAGTCAAATCGTAGTTGAACCCTTCTGGGCAACAAGTAGTTCTTTGCTAGGATTTTTCTGCTTCCCCTTCCCTCCCTGTTCCCCTTCCCTTCTCACTCTCCCCTTTTTCCCTTCTCTTACCACTCTCCGTCCCATCTGTCCTTACTCTCCCTTTCCTGTTGACTTGGAGTACCTAGTAGTATCGTTTCTTTCCATTATAAAGAGCTACCAGTAGTATGGTTTTGATTAACTATTCTGTCACAACTTTGGTGTGCTGTGTTGCTCTTTTGATCTTCCTTTATAGTGGACATCTTGGACTGCCAACCCAGGTAGCGCGGAGGGTGTATTTTAGCAAAACATTCTGAAGACCCTCCTGAGTCCTAACTCGATTTCTAACGGTAGTTTTAGTATTTCGGGTCAGGTGTATGCAATTACTGTACGCAAGAACAACTACTGTATGCTGTGCTTGAATGTTGGCAGCGCACACAGAAACAAATTTTGAATGCTGCAACTCGGTTCAGGGTTTCCGAAAATGAACTTTGGACTGGCAGCAAAAGGGCGTCTTGTCAGCCAGCGAGTATTGGAGAAGGAAAATTGCCAAGTGTACACACCTGGCACCGAGAGCCAGTCAGGCACGAGTGGCCATGAAATGAGAGGAGACAAGGTTAACAGAATGAGAAAGATGCGATCATGCGAGCTATGCCCGTTCGGCCATGAGGTGCGCAGAAAACGAAAATGCACTGCACCACACTGTGCAGCAGCGAGAAGGCGTCGCCAAGCGAGTAGTTACATTGGAGAAGGGATAGTGGCAAGACACAGACGGCACCGAGACAGTCAGGCAATGGGCATGGGCAGCCATGAGGTGGGAGAAGACGAGGTGAGACCCGGAGGTGGTCATGCCCGGGCAGCCATGAGGTGCGCTGACACGAGCACGAATTGCAGCGCGCTGTGGGGAAGCGAGAAGGAGTCGCCCAGCGTTATTCAGTGTTACGATGCGTTATGGGGCGGTACGAGGTATTACGGGGCGTTACGAGGCGTTACGGGACGCACTACGGACGGGGCGCATTATGAATGGGGCGAGGCGTGGGATAGGCGGTAAGAGGCGCGGTCTTTTAGGCTCGGATTGAACCTCCTACTGATACCATGTCAAGAACTAAGCCACATAGGTAGAGAGAGAATGGTGGTCATTAGTGGGGAGAAGGTACAAGTACAACTGTCAAGAGAAAACCTTTACCCTATATCTTGGACCTCACTACCGCCTAACAGACCTAACATTATTATATGCATATACATAGTTTGCCATGCCCCACTAAAGCCTGGCATGCAGTTTTGCAGTTTGACACCCTCCAATTACAGTGCCATGTTGTAGGGGGAGGGGGGGAGAGGGTGTGGGTGTGGCGGTATTCAAGGCAATTACCCCTCCTCTCTCTTCCGCTGCACCTCTTCATCTCCTCCTCCTTCTCGTGAACATCGTACAACCGTCATATCTGTTGGGCTGAGAAAAGCCCTTAGGATCCTTTCAAGGCTAAACTCTGAGTAGAAGTGTTGTATTTGCGGAAGCATTTTAATGATGAAGTGTTGAACCACCTTGCGCTAGTATGTGAGGGCAAGATAGATTAATTAAGCAAGACGATACAAGGGTTCATAAGAGTACAAGGAATATGAAAAGATGCAGCTAATAACCGTTTTACTGTTGGTGTTGCGGTTGGATACAGTGACGACTCGAGCAACTGCTCAATAGCGAGTCAGTTGTTTGTCCTTGCTGTCGCTCTGTATTTGTCAAGTCAAAGGTCGCTGACCTTTGACCTTCGCGTAACCTCCACCAGTTGATTCTCTTGTCAACCTCCGATGGTTAACTCGCCCATTGTTCCTCTGTAGTTTGTCTCGTTTGTAGTTCGGTGTTACGACACATACGAAGCTTTTTATCAACTATTTCCAACACTCCCCTTCGCTTCTGGAGTGTCACTGCTAGGGACGTGGCTTTGTCCAGTCAGCAGCATGCAGTACTCGAAATTCTGCTTTCCGAGCTTCTTGGTCAAATAATCATCTGCCATCTCGGACGTGGGACAGTAGGATAGCTCGAGTCTCCCCTTCTCGATCTCGTCTTTCACGAAGAAATATCACAAGGCGATATGCTTTGTCCGGTTTGCGAACCCATTCTTGTTCGTGTTGAAATGAACGAACAGGAATGATTGAACTAACAGTGAAATCAGTACAAGTACCTAACCCTAGAATTGTGTACCCCCTGTAGGCTAACCCATTGTAGCCTAAAAAAACACAACCTATATAATGTTTGACACACCCCCATAGGCGAAGTGGGGGAGAACTAGGGGTCACAAGACCAGTCATGGCAAAGCGGCAGCAAAGCACTCACACTCCTCCTGCCTGTCCTCAAGGACGTCAGTGCCAAGAGCACACTCACCCCCGACGGACGGAGGACAGACAGACTCAAACTCAGCAACTAGGCTAGCGGGGTAGTCTAGACGACAGGTGGCAGCAAAGTCGACAAGCTCAGCAACTAAGGCAGACGCAACAGCGGACTCAAAGGAAGGGTCAGTGACAACAGTAGCCAGGAGACGCGTGATAGTAGGAGTGGCACCACGAAGGGAGTCTGACCCCAGGTCAGCAAGAGCAAGAAGAGAGGACGTAGGAGGAGACGGCAGTGGGACACGCTTTGGAGCATTGGAAGGACAAAGCGCCATCGGGTGAGTGCCTGGGAAAGCAGGAAGACGCTGACGCGGGACACGACTACCAGTGAGAGCAGCACGGACAGGCGACGCACGACGAGACTCAGGCGACGCAGGACGAGACTCAGGCTCACGATGCTCAGTAAGACCTCCAATCGGACGAGTGTAAGGAGCAGGACCAGGGAGAGAGGAGGCAGACGGTAGCTGCAACTGCAGCTGGACAGACGGAGGACACCCTAAGGAGGGAGGAGGACAAGGAGGAGGGAGCTGACCAAGATCCTGCTGAAGGAGCGGAACGAAGTACGGCTCCGGCCGTGCAGCGACTCCAGAACCAGCAGAGACACCAGCGCCAGGGTCCTCAGCACCAGCAGCAGCTCCAGCTCCCGGGTCCTCAGCACCAGCAGCAGCTCCAATGCCCAGGTCCACAGCACAAGCAGTAGTACCAGCGCCAGGGTCCTCAGCACCAGCAGAAGCTCCAACGCCCGGGTCCTCAGCACCAGCAGCAGCTTCAACGCCCGGGTCCGCAGCACCAGCAGGAGCTCCAACGCCCGGGTCCTCAGCACCAGCAGCAACTCCAACGCCCGGGTCCTCAGCACCAGCAGCAACACCAGCGCCTGGGTCCTCAGCACCAGCCGTAGCTCCAACGCCCGGGTCCGCAGCACCAGAAGCAGCTCCAACCTCTGGGGCCGCAGCACCAGCAGCACCAGTAGAGTCTCCAGTACCAGCAGCACGAGCAGCAGCAGCGGGGTCTGCGACACCACGCGCACCACTCCAAAGAGTGCAGCGCTGCTCGTACCACTCACGGATCCGCTCACGGGAGGGGAGCTCCCGACTAGGAGGAGAAGCACTAGCACCAGTCCCAGTAGTACGCTTGGCTCCAGGGGTACCTCTCCTGAGAGTGCAGTCCTGTAAGTACCACTCACGCAGCTGCTCCGAGGAGAGGGCTCCTCCAGGTGTAGGACTCCCAGGCTCAGCACCTCCAGACTTAGAAACCCCCAGACTCCAGACTCTACGGCTCAGCACCCCCAGGCTCAGCACCCCCAGGCTCAGTACCCCCAGGCTCAGCACCCCCAGGCTCCGCACCCCCAGGCTCCGCACCCCCAGGCTCAGCACCCCCAGGCTCCGCACCCCCAGGCTCCGCACCCCCAGGCTCCGCACCCGCAGCAGGACGAGAGTTGACAGCGACCTCAACAAGCTCAACCGGGTCTACCTAAGACACACCTGAGGGAGCGGCACCCTGAGGGGGGAGGGGGTCTACGACAGCAGCACCTGGCGCGAGGAAGAGAGGCGGGGGAGGGGAGTGGAGCAGTGCGGTAGGGGAAGAGGCGGTAGTAGGG
The DNA here is from genome assembly GCA_948144175.1 of Closterium sp. NIES-65. Lineage (NCBI taxonomy): Eukaryota > Viridiplantae > Streptophyta > Zygnematophyceae > Desmidiales > Closteriaceae > Closterium > Closterium sp. NIES-65. The sequence goes on along the minus strand of CANXME010002061.1, from coordinate 438,099 downwards.
GACGGACTTGTCAAAAGTGACGTCCTGAGAGGGCAAGACTCGGCGCGAGGTGGCGTGGTAAAACTGCCAACCAGGCACGTCCGGGATAAAGCCGAGGAAGACGCAGGGAACAGCACGGGAGGAGAGCTTGTCCGCAGACGTATCGCGGACAAAAGCTCAAGATCCTCAGACCGGAAAACGCGACGCATCGCCAACCTTCCCCGTCCACAGCAGTGTGGGCGAGGTCTCCGGCAAGGAGACACGGGGCCAGAGGTTGAGCTGATGCCCAGCATACTGGACCGCAAACGGTCACAGAAAGTGGGGGGCAGCCGCATGGATCAAGGAGGTACGGGCGACCTCCATGACCAGGCCAATGCAGCGCTCCGCAATCCCATTCTGCTGTGGAGAGGCCGGAAGTGTGAACGACTGCTCAATGCCGTGCTCAGCACAGTAGGCTGCCAAGAGGTCGGAGGAGAACTCACCACCTCTGTCAAAGTGCAAGCGCAGGACAGGAAAGTCCGAGTGGAAACGCTCGCTGAGCTGGAGACGGGCTCTGCGGATCCAAGGGATCAAGACATGAGGGACCTCACCCTTGGTGCGCAAGGGGAAGACCGTGGTGTAGCGTGAGTAGTCGTCAACAACTATCAAGAAGTACCTCTCCTGACCCTGACCACGGACGCGGGCTGGGCCCCACACGTCCATGTGGAGCGTCTGCAAGGGAGCAGTCTTCGGGGGAAACGAGGAGGAGTGAGGAGCGGCGTGCTGCCGCCCCTCGACACAGGGAAGACAGGGAGGAGCAGGTGAGGGAGGGAGGGGAGGAAGGACCCTGGGAAGGCCAGAGACAAGGTACCGGGAGTGCATGGCACAAAGCCGCTGCACAGACGGGTGGCCAAGGCGGTGGTGCCAGAGGACAGTCTTGTGTGCCAGAGAGCGACACGAGCAAGGGGCCGACAGCTGACCTGACGCGGACGCAGACGCAGACGCAACGACCTGAGGGGACTCAGTGGTCAGTGTGTACAGGTCCGACCCCGGCTGCCGAGTGAAGGTAGCCAAGTGACGGCCCGTACGAGCACACGTGCACTGTGTCACGCGCTCGTAGGCAGGGGTGAACTGGTGAACACCCCCGTCCTGGAGCGCACATCCTGCCACCAGGTTCGTAGAGAACGAGGGGAGGTGGAGACTTGTCAGTGTGCCGAACGGGACCGCAGGATAGGGGAGGACAGTGGAGGAGGTTGCAATGACCGGACTACCAGAGGGGTCAGCAAGGGAGACAGCAACCGGCCGAGCAAGCGGCTCAAGGGCAGTGCGGTCACGAAAGAAGTAGCGAGAAGCACTTGAGTCCAGTGTGAAGGTGTGCAGTGCTGCAGTCGACTCAGTACTAGGGGGGGCAGACGCACAAGCACCTAGAGCAGCTGCCTCACCAGCACCTGGGGTAGCAGACACGCGAGTACCTAGAGCGGCAGACGCACTAGTCCTAATGCCCGGGTCGGGCGGCACACATAGGTACTCAGCACCCTCTCCGCTAGTAGACATCACATACATAGTAGTGAGAATAGCATCAAAGTCTAGACCATAGATATCAATCCCCTTCTTCAGGAGATCAATCCAGCGGGGCAGCTCAGTGGTCTGAGGGAACTGAACACGCCAAGCGTCGTTGAGACGAGCGAAGCAGCGCTGTGTGGCGTGCGGTCCCCCACAGGGCTGACCAGTGCGGTCACCAGTGCGAATGACGTACGTGCAGCTAAAGCCACCCCCCCCCCCCCCCCCCCCCCCCCCCCTGTGTTGAGAGTACCACTCACGGACCTCCTGGGGCAACGGAGTATGCTGCTGGCTCTGGCCACCGCCAGCGCCTCCACGACCACCACCGCCGCCGCCACCTCCTCAACCACCCCAACCTCTGCCGCCGCCGCGTCCACCGCCACCCCCACCACCGCCTCCGCCCCTGCCACCTCCCCCGGCGCTGCCGCCACCACCCCAACCGCTGCCACTAGCCCCTCCAGTCGTGCCACCACCCTCATCGCCGCCACCGCCCCCACCACCGCCTCCCCCGCCGTCACCGCCACCGCCCTTGCCCCCTTTGCCCCTGCCGCTGCGGCGCCCGCTCGAAGCAGACGCAGTCCCGACCTTCTCAGCACCAAGGAGGTTGACAGCAGCAGCTGAGGCGACAGAGGGAAGAAGGGGGGAAGGAGAACACCCCTCAAAGAACGGGGTACGTGGGTCGCCACTAGAGGCACCTACAGCTACTATGCTAGCCTCAGCTGCAAGGAGTTGCTTCTCGAGGAGGGCAATGGTGAGCTCAGTGGGGCACCGAGCTAGGAAGTGGTCCCTGACTGAGCGCAGAGTGTCAGGGAGGCGGGTGACTAGGTGGTAGAGAGTGAGCCAGAGTGGGGGTGGGTTCTTGGCAAGGAACTCATCAGGCATAGCGGCGCGGAAGCGATCCTCACTAGTACGGAGGTGCGTAATGAGGTCACCGACTGTGTGGAAAGGGGCCAAGTCGGGGAACAGGTAGGGAAGAGAGAGACGGCCTAGTGCGGCAGAGGCCGGTGAGGAGTAGCGGGCAACGACAGCAGTGTACAGTGCCTGTGCAGTCTTGTGCTGACCAAAGTGCTCGCGCTCATCTATTGGCAGGGAGTTGCGAATAGCAAAGCGAGCGTGGGCGTCACGAGTCTGCCACTGTGAGCGGGCAGTGCTGTCAGCAGTAGCAGCAGGGGCAGTGACATGGCCTAGGGCGTGGTCGTACAGTGAGATGTCGTCCTTGGCAGTGAGCTGTAGATAGAGGTGCAGGTCATCTAGCCAGGTGTCAAACTTCACTGGGCGGCCCCCAGCATCGAAAGCTAGCACACGTGGGCTAGCCATAGGAGCAGTAGGAGCAGCAGTAGGAGTAGGAGGATGAGACAGGTAGGGCGGCTCGGTCAGTACGGGCGGCGCGGTTCGGTTCAGGTAGGGCGGCGCGGCTCGGGTAGGGCGGCGCGGTTTGGTTTGGGTCGCGCGGCTCGGCTGGGACTGGGCGGCTCAGTTTGGGTCGCGCGGCTCGGCTCGGTCCTGGAAGGGCTGTGGCGGTCACGGGCCGTTCAGGGCCTCTAGGGGCGAGCGCGAGGCCGTTCGGGGCCTGTAGGGGCGAGCGCGGGGCCGTAAGGGGCCGCTAAGGGCGATCGCGGGGCCGTTCAGGGCCTCTAGGGGCGAGCGCGGGGCCGTAAGGGGCCTCTAGGGGCGAGTGCGGGGCCGACGGGGGCCTCTAGGGAGGTGAGCGCGGGGCCGACGGGGCCGTTAGGGGCGATCGCGGGGCCGACGAGGTCGCTAAGGGGCGAGCGCGGGGCCGTAAGGGGCGAGCGCGTGGGCCAACGGGGCCTTAAGGGGCGGCGCGCAGGTCGCTAAGGGGCGGGTCGCGGGTCGCGGGGCCTTAGGGGGCCGTGAAAAAACGAGGCGCCCTAGGGCGCACGTAGGTAGGTAGGTAGTGGTGGGCCCTAAAAAAACGGTCCTAGCAAAGGACCTGCTATATACCATGTTGAAATGAACGAACAGGAATGATTGAACTAACAGTGAAATCGGTACAAGTACCTAACCCTAGAAAAGTGTACCCCCTGTAGGCTAACCCATTGTAGCCTAAACAAACACAACCTATATAATGTTTGACGGGGTAGGTCACGCCGATTGTCGGGGTGCTGACGGGGTAGTGGAGTGCACGGTCGAGTTCCGCCATGTGCTCTACTTCAATTCTTGAGGTAGGTGGCGAGCTGGCTTGCAGAATACGATAGATCTGGACGACAGGTGATGGCTGCGAATAGTAGACATCCTAGCTTTCGCTGATAGTCGCGTATGCCGGCAGGCTTGAGTGGTGTAGTGATTCCTTCGTGGCTCACGGAGATGTAGCGGTACGGTGTGGAATTAATCGGAAGCGTTTGGCGACGGTGTCGGCGTACTTGTGGCGCTGAGATGGATCGTGTTCTCGCCGTCCCGTATGTTGAGTCCTAGGTACTGCATCACGGTTGATGAAACGGTAAGAGTTAACTCCCGCTGTAGCTTCTTTCCAAACCAGGATGTGACGATGTCGGTCGAGCCAATGTAGAGTAGATCATCCACGTAGACGATGAGCAGGATGTAGTTGGCTCCTTTCGTGAGACGGTACATCCCTTGATCGTGCGGCAGTTGGCTAAATCCAATCCGGATTAGTTGGGTGTGTAGAAACTGTTGCCACAGTCTTGAGGCCTATTTTATGTCGTACACGGACTTCAGTAGCTGACAGACTTGATTGGGGTCTGCATTGGAGCCGTCAACGGGTGCGTAGAGAAAGGCGTTGGCGACGTCTATTTGACGAAGCTTCTTCCGCTTCATGGCGGCTATCGCGAGGAGAATCTGCAGTGAGGTGTGCCGACTGACAGGTTCGAATGTTTTGGAGAAGTCTCGTTCGTGCTCTTGGTCAAAGCCACGTACGACCTAGCACGCCTTGAATTTGTCGATGGTTCTATCTGCCTTTGTTTTCACACAAAAAACCCATTTTCCGCGGATAATGGTCTTGTTCCGTGCCACCCCGATAGATACGACCTTCCAGGTGTTGCGTTCTTCTAGCGCCTTTAACTCTTTGTCCATGGCTTTGCGCCATGTTTCCCTGTGCTCCCCCCCCAGAGCCTACTGAACTGTTGCAGACTCCTTAGGTGGCGCTGCTCCATGGACGGCGGTGACGAGTACCAGTATTTGCAGCCCACTCTATATGTAGCGGGGAATATTTGCGTCCTGGAGATAAGCTGCTTCGTGTCGTGCTTTTGGATCAGGTAAGAAATTGGGCCATATGCGTTCTGCTTCGTTGGTGTTGACTTGTGCGGGTGTAACGTAACCGTTGTCTGCGAGGTCGTAGAAGACTTCGGCATTGATGCTTTTGCGAGGGTTGTCGTCGTCCATTGGGACATCCACCGAACAGTAGGGAAGAGGTCCGGCTTCTTCCAAAGCTCTGTCCACGTTCTGCTCGTCCCAGTCAGCTTCATTTGCTGCCGAAGCTAAGGCTTGGTCCCCACGAAATCTGCCTGTGACATCCCGTGAGGTTTCCAAGTTGTACAAGTACGTCGGAAGAGTGAGACGCTCGTAGAAGATCACTTCACGTGCTGCTACTGGTTCCTTTGTGTGGACGTCGAAGATCTTCCATGCGTTGTAGTGTTTTTCGATGCCCAGGTGTAGTCCCCACTGTGCGCGTTGGGAGAAGCGACCTGCTCGTGGAGCTGGGGGTCGGTACTGTACTATGTAGCCGAACACTCGTAACCTTTTTGTGTTGCCCAATTTTCCTGTCCACAGCAGATGCGGTGATGCATTGTTTGGGAGCGATGATGACGAAAGCAAGTTGTGCAGCATGACAGCATGGTCCATCGCCTCAGGTCACTGGTGGATGGGTAGCCGCATGCCACGTAGCAGTTTGCGCATGGTGTTCTGGAGGGTATTGCTCATTCTTTCTGCCACGCCTTGCTTGTGAGGATCTAGGATTGAGCTCAGAAAAGAGAGTTTGACTTAAATGATCACCTGGGTACAACACGAAGGCTCGACACAAGGCCTAGTACCCAGGTGTTACGCGAATGTTCCGCGAGTCGCGAAGCGTCCCGAACAGACCCTTCCCGAATTCGGTAGAAGGCAATTCGGTGGCAACTGAAAAGCCTAGAATTCGGTGCACGGAACCTAGCTCGGTGCTATAACTATAATATAATTTTGGAAAGCACCTAGCCTAGGAAAGCAAGCAATTCATGCATGCATAAAATTATCCTATGCTAGAAATAGCATGATAAAGTAAAGGCAATTAAGCATAGCTGGCATAAGCCGTCGTACTCTCACACGTCCCCCCCTCAAAGCTGGGTGGCGTGAGATACACCCTGCTTGACAAGATAGTCCTTGAGAGCACGGCGTACGTTGCCCATATCAGCTTCTGCAACCCAACTGTCCTCAGTGGGGCCGTATCCCTTCCAGCGTACCAGGAACTCGAGGGTCTTGCCGCCACGGCGTCGATGAGTGAGAACGCGCTCCACGTCGTACTCGGGTTCATCCTGTATGAGAACAGGTGGTGGTGGCGGTAGCTGCCGTCCCTGGAACCGTTGGTTGGGGTCCTTGTAGGGTTTCAGTAGCTGAACATGGAAAGCATTGTGAAGCTTCCACGTATCTGGTAAGCGCAAGCGGAATGTAACTGGTGTCACATGTGCCTCAACGAGAACAGGACCATAGAAGTGAGGCCGGAGTTTGAATGGAAGGTGAGACAGGTTCAAGTTGCGCGTGTCAAGAAGCCCCTGATCTATGACTGCTACTGAATGATCTAGTCGTTGACAATCGGCATACTGCTTCTGGGAGTTCTGCATCGTGGTGAGTTGTCGCTGAGTCTTCTCCTATAGCTGCTCCATGTTGGTGACAAAGTCATGTGCGGCTTGGACATGTGCTGGTGTCGTTGGTTGTTGTGGTGTGAGTGGTTCCCGTCCATAACATAGGAAGAAAGGAGTTTTCCTTGTGGCCGCATGTGATTCGTTGTTGTAAGCGAACTCTAGGGTTGGTAACTGTGTGTCCAAGTGGCTGACGTCGTCTTTGCAAGCTTTGCACAGTAACTGTTCAACCACCTGATTGAGTCGCTCGGTCTGTCCGTCAGTCTGTGGGTGGTATGCTGAGGACATCGCAAGTTTGGTCCCCAATAATCCCATGAGCTCCTTCCAGAACTTACTGGTGAATTTGGGGTCTCTGTCTGAGATGAGTGTAGCGGGGATGCCGTGGATGGTGATGATGCAGTCGAAGAAGAGGCGAGCAGTGGCTTCAGCTGTAGCTGTGGCGTTGGTCGGGATGAAATGACCCATTTCGGAGAACTTATCGATCACTACGAGGATAGAATCATGCCCTCGTGAGGTTGAAGGAAGTCCCGTGATGAAGTCGAGGCTAACGACCTGCCATGGCTGCTCCGGTACGGGTAGAGGCTGAAGTAACCCTGCTTTTTTCTGCTTGCTACTCTTCATCTGCTGGCACGTGTCGCAAGAGGTGACGACTTGCTGCACGTCTGCTGCCATCACGGGTCAGTAGTAATACTTTGCTATCTCTGCTAACGTCTTGTTGCTCTCGAAATGTCCCGCGTATGGTACGTCGTGAAACTCCTCCAATAGGATCTGCCGTAGCGGGGCGTAATTCGGTACCCAAATATTTCCTAAACCCTTCCTTACAGCTAAGTCTTTCTCCCACTGTAACAGCTTCTTGGTCAGTGCTGTAGCGATCTCTGCGTCCACAGAGTACCCATGTTGGAATAGACCCTTGAGCAGAGGGTTCATCCCGTCGAGCTGGATGCCTGCTACATGTCTGGGGCGGCTCAACGCGGCTGCCTTGTTATGTAGCCCGGGCTTGTAGACGATGTCGTAGTGGAAGTGAGTTTCCAAGAAGTCCACCCACCGCACCTGTCGTCGAGAGAGCGTCGGCTGTAACTTCAGGTATTTGAGACTGTAGTGGTAAGTATAGACTGTAGTCTTGTCTCCTTCTAGGTAACACCTCCACGCCTTGAAGGCTATGACTATCGCTAAGGCTTCCTTGTCATAGATGGGGTAATTCAGTTTTGCTCCGTGTAGCTTCTTACTGAGGTAGGCGATAAGCTGCAAACCGCGTCAGTGATCCTGCATTAGTACTGCTCCGACTGCTTGGTCACTAGCGTCTGCTTCCACCACGTATTCCTTGTCTGGATCTAGTAGGATGAGTACTGGCGCTGTAGTCAGTGTTGTCTATAGCTACTCCATGGCTTGCTGATGTGGAGTATCCCATTTGTAGGGCGTATCCTTTTTCAGTAGGTCGCTCAGTGGCGCTTCTATCTTAGCGTACTACGGCACAAACCTGTTGTAGTAGTTGGCGAAGCCTCGGAACTGCTGCAACTCCTTCATGTTCTCCTGTACTTTCCACTTCTTAAAGGCCTTGATTTTCCGCGTGTCCACATGTACGCCCTCGGCACTCACCATGTGCCCGAGAAACTGCACCTTCTTCAGGGTGAAGTCGCTCTTCGACAGCTTCACGTAGAACTTGTTCTTCCACAGGATCTCGAAGACCTTCCGCGGATGCTCCACGTGCTCCTTCATGTTCTTGGAGTAGATAAGAATGTCGTCCAGGTACACCACTACGCACTCGTCTAGCAGGGGTCGTAAGATTTGATTCATTTCCAACTGAAACGTTGCTGGTGCGTTGCACAGTCCGAACGGCATCACCAAGTATTCGTAGGAGCCGTATCTGGTACGGAACGCTGTCTTGTGGACCGAGTTGTGTCACGCAAATATGCTATAGTCTGTGAAGGCTGTAGTGGGGCCGTTTATATGGGGTACAACACTTTAGGCTTTGCTACTTGTACTCCCCTTTCTGCTCAATGCATTCATTCTCGTTTCTCATCATGGTATCGAGCAGGTTCCCTAGTAGGAACGCTACCTAGGGCCCATGACGATACTTTTTTTTTTCCTGCCCGGAGCGCTCTTCACTCCTGCCCGAGTCGCGCTCTGTGTGCCCTCCCTACCTTCGAGCCGCCCTTAGTGGCCCCTCTCACGGACCCTTTGGCCGCCCTTACGGCCCCTCGCGCCGCCCTTACGGCCCCTCGCGCCGCCCTTACGGCCCCTCGCGCCGCCCTCTACGGCCCCTCGCGCCGCCCTTATGGCCCCTTACGACCCCTTAAGGCCCCTCGCGTTGCCCTTACACCCCTCGCGCGGCCCCTTTCGGCCCCTCGCGGCGCCCTCTCCGCCCCCTTACGGCCCCGTTGCCGCCCTGTTTAGGCCTCTTGCGGCCCCTCTTCGGCCCCGTCTAGGCCCCTTACGACCCCTCTACGGCCCCGTCTAAGCCCCTTACGGCCCCTCCGCGGCCCCGTCTAGGCCCCTTGCGGCCCCGTCGCCGCCACCTGCGGCCTAGTCGCCGCCACCTGCGGCCCCGTCGCAACCACCTGCAGCCCCGTCGCCGCCACCTTTGGCCACGCTGCCGCCACCTGCGGCCCCGTCGCCGCCACCGGCGGCCCCGTCGCCACCACCTGCGGCCCCGTCGCCACCACCTGCGGCCACGCAGCTGCCACCTGCGGCCCCGCCAGCACTTGCGGCCCCGTCGCCGCCACCTGCGGCCCCGTCGCCGCCACCTACGGCCCCGTCGCCGTCACCTGCGGCCCCGTCGCCCTCCCCTAGCGACGCTGTCACCGCTCAGCCGCCCAACGACCGAGCCGCCGAGCAGCCCAGCAGCCGAGCCGCCCACCTGCCGAGCAGCCAAGCCGCCCAGGAGCCGAGACGCCCAGCAGCCAAGCCGCCGAGCAGCTGAGCCGCCCATCAGCCGAGCCGCCCTGCCGCCGAGCCGCCCAGCAGCCGAGCCGCAATGCCGCCGAGCCGCCCAGTAGCCGAGCCGCCCAGCAGCCGAGCCGCCGAGCCGCCAAGCCGCCCTACTATCGAGCCGCTACTGTTCCTACCGGTGCTCCCCGGCCCTCCTTCCTCGGACTGTTGAGCTCACTCCCTACTAGGCCACTGCACTCATGCCTACCCCCAGTGTCCTAACTTTTGATGCTGAGGGCCGTGCCGTTGACTCTGAGGTCTGGGTCGATGACCACCAGCTGTTTCTCTAGTGCGATAGGGCAGACGGACTCTCTCTGCTCGATCTCACCTCTGGTGTCTCTCCTGCCCCGCCTGCTACTACTAACAGCACTGTTCGCTCACAGTGGGCCACACGCGATGCTGCTGCTCGCCTTGCTGTGCGCCGCCACTTACCCACCATTGAGCGTGCACACTTTAGCCAGTACAAGAGTGCTCAGACCTTGTACGACGCTGTAGTTGCACGCTACTCTTCCCCTGCCACTGCTGCACTGAGCCGCCTTATGCTACCGTACCTCATCCCTGACCTTGCTGCCTTTCCCACTATCGCTGACCTCATTACGCACCTCCGCACTAGTGACACTCGCTACCGCGCTGCGCTTCCTGCTGAGTTATACGCCAAGAACCCAACCCCCCCCCCCATGTACATCACCCTCTACTACATAGTCACCCGGCTCCCTGACTCTCTCCGCATAGTCAGGGACCACTTCCTCTCAGTTTGCCCCACCACTCTCACCGTTGACCTCCTTGAGAAGGACCTCCTAGCAGCAAAGAAGAGCATAGTCACTGTAGGAGCCTCTCGTGGTGACCCTTGCACCTCCGTCTTTGAGGGGTGTTCCCCCTCCCCCCTCTTGCCCTCTGTTGCTTCTGCTGCTGCGGCCGACCTCGTTGGTTTCGAGTCGGTAGGCGTTGCGTCTGCCCCTAGCGGGAGACGCCGCACCGGCAAGGGCAAGGGGGGCAAGGGCGCTGGAGGGGCTGGCGGGGGCGGTGGAGGTGGTGGTGGAGGCAGTGGAGGGGGTGGGGGTGGTGGTGGGAGTGGTGGCGGGGGTGGCGGCGGCGGCGGCAGTAGTGGAGGCGGAGGAGGCGGCGGTGGTGGCGGAGGGAGCGGAGGCGGCGGAGGTGGCAGAGGAGGCGGCGGAGGCGGTGGCGGCGGCGGTTGCGATGGTGGAGCGGGTCGCGACTCTTCGCAGAGGAGTGGCTCAAGTGGTGGTCCGCGCCAGCAGCAGCGGAGAGGTGTGTCCCTGTCCCCTCAGCAGCTTCGTGGCTGGTACGCTGCGCGTCAGCACGGTGCGGGTACTGGTCCCTGCACTTACGTCCTCCGTACCGGCGACCGAGCTGGTGAGCAGTCCAGGGGCCCGCACTACACCCAGCGCTGCTTCGGCCGCCTGACAGACGTGTGGCGTTGCCAGTTCCCTAAGGCGTGAGAGATCCCTTGCTAGGGAGATCTGTCTTGGGCGGGGGTTGCCATCTTTGATCTTGACTATGATGCTATCCTTGCTGCCATGTATTCTGTGTCTTCTAGTGTTGAGGGTGACTATTACCTGTGTGTACCGCCTGACCCAGGCATTGAGGCCACTGCTCTAGGTGCTGTTGAGGCTACTGCTCTAGGTGTTGGTGAGGCTGCTGCTCTAGGTGCTAGTGCGTCTGCTGCCCCAAGTGCTAGTGCGTCTGCTGCCCCAGGTGCTGGTGAGTCTGCTCTCTCAGGTACTACGTCGGCTCAGGCCTTACACACCTTCACCCTTGACTCGGGTGCGTCCCGCTCCTTCTTTTGGAGACCGCACCACTCTTACGCCGCTCAGTCGGCCGGTTGCAGTCTCCCTTGCAGACCCCTCTGGGGGTCCTGTGCTTGCTAGCTTCTCCATTGTCTTACCGTGCCCCGCAGCCCTCTCTCGCACCGTGTTAGGTCTCTACCTCCCCTCGTTCTCTACGAATTTGGTGAGTGGAGCGGACCTACAGGATAGGGGGGTTGACCAGTTCACTCCTGCGAGTCAGCGAGTGACCCACAGCACGTGTGCTCGTACAGGCCGACACTTGGCCACGTTCACCCGTCGGCCAGGGTCGAGCCAGTACACCCTTACTACTGAGTCTCCTGCGGCTGCTGAGTCTGCCCAGGTAGCTGCATCAAGTCAGGTGTTTGCTGCAGCGTCCACGTCTAGTCCTAGGTCTGCTCCTTGCTCGTGTTGACAGCGTGCCGCCCTCACTTCTCCGAGTTTCCTCCGACAGAGGCTCCGCTACAGACCCTCCACATGGACGTGAGGGGCCCCGCCCGCGTCCGTGGGCAGAGGCACGAGTGGTAATTCTTGCTGGTGGTTGACGACTACTCGCGTTACACCACAGTCTTACCCTTGCTTAGCAAGGGTGACGTTACTGAGGTGTTGATTGACTGGATCCGCGCAGCTCGTCTCCAGCTCAGAGAGAGTTTCGGCTTGGACTTTCCTGTTCTGCGTCTGCACTTTGACAGAGGCGGGGAGTTTTCCTCTGCCCGCCTGGGAGCCTTCTGTCGTGCACAGGGCATCCGCCAGACCTTCATGCTTCCGGCCTCTCCACAGCAAAATGGGATTGGTGAGCGCCGCATTGGCATGGTCATGGACGTCGCTCATACGTCCATGATGCATGCGGCTGCCCCCCATTTTCTGTAGCCGTTTGCAGTTCAGTACGCCGCGCATCAACTCAACCTTCAGCCCCGGGTCTCCTTGCCAGAGACCTCCCCCGCCTTACGGTGGATGGGGAAGGTTGGCGATGCGTCTGCATTTCGGGTCTGGGGATCTCGGGCGTTTGTCTACGACTTGTCTGCGGACAAGCTGTCCCCCCATGCTGTTCTCTGCGTCTTCCTTGGCTTCCCCCCTAACGCGCATAGGTGGCAGTTTTACCACCCCACCTCGCGCCGTGTTCTGTCCTCCCAGGACGTCACCTTTGACGAGTCGGTGCCTTAATACCGTCTCTTCCCTTACCGCACTGCGCCCCTCCCCCCGCCGCCGTTCTTCCTTGCGAAAGGTCCTCCACCAGTAGATCCCCTCCGCCCTCATGGTCCTGCCCCGTCAGGTGTGTCTCTGGTAGAGGCAGTCAAGCCTGTCAAGGTAGCTGTCGACTCTGGTGCTGCTAGAGGTGCTGAGCCTGCGGGTGCCGGGTCTGGAGGTGCTGAGACTGGGGGTGCTGAGATTGGGGGTGCTGAGACTGGGGGTGTTGAGTTTGGGGTTGCTGAGAATGGGGGTGCTGAGTCTAGGGGTGCTGAGCGTGGGGGTGCTGGGTCTGCGGGTGCGGAGCCTTGGGGTGCGGAGCCTGGGGGCGCTGGGTTTGCCCGTGTGGCCGTCGGCGGTGCTTCATCGAGGCAGGAGCCGTTCTCTCCACAGGAGCTGCGCGAGTGGTTTGCTCGCCGCTGGAGACGTGCGGCTGGAGCTGGAGGTGCTACTGTTGCTGCTGGTCCTGGAGGTGCTCATACTGGCGGTCGTGGAGCTGCTGGGACTGGGGGTACTGCAGGGGCTATTGGAGTTGGTCCTGCTAGAGCTGCTGGCAATGCTAGTACTGTTGGAGCTAAAGCTGCTGGGGGTGTTGGCGCTGGTGTGTCTGGGGGTGCTTCTGAGGCTGCTGGAGCTGGAGCTGTTGGAGCTAGAGCTGCTGGGGGTGTTGGCGCTGGCGGTATTGCTGGTGCTAGTGCTTCTGAGGGTGCTGGAGTTGGCGCTGTTGGAGCAGGAGGTACTGCTGGCGCTTGTGCTGCTGCTGAGGGTACAAGTGCTACCCTTGCTGGTTCTGGAGGCGCTGCGTGGCCGAGGCTGTACTTCGTTCCGCTCTTGGAGCAGGTTCTTGGTCTCCTGCCCTCTACTGGTCCTGCTCCTCCCTTAGAGTGTCCACAGCTCGCTAGTCCCATTCACAGTTACACCCCGCCTCCCCTCTACCTGCTCCTTCTCCCTACACTGGTCTTACAGGAGGTTTTGCTGAGCGTCGTGAGCCTGCGTCTCGTCCTGCGTTGCCTGTTCGTGCTGCTCACACTAGTGGCCGTGTTGCGCGTCCGCGTCTTCCTATGGTCCCCGGCACACACCAGATGACGCTGCGTCCTTCCACTGCTCCCTTGCTTGTCCCGTTACCGTCTCCTCCAGAGTCCTCTCTTCCTACTCTTGCTGCCCCGGAGTCTGACTCTCTTCGTGCTGCTAGTCCTTCTGTGACGCGTCTCCTGGCTACTGTTATCACTGACCCTTCCTTTGAGTCCACTGTTGCGTCTGCCCTAGTTGCTGAGCTTGTCGACTGAGTCGTGGGTGAGTGTGCTCTTAGCACAAACGTCCTGGAGGACAGGCAGGAGGAGTTCCAATGTTTTGCTGCTGCTTTGCCTCATCTCGTGTCCACGCTGATTGCCCCTGAGGGAGACCCAGATGCACCAGACATCCCGACTCCTCAATCGTACGCTGAGGCGATCGCGGGACCCTGCTCCTCTCAGTGGCAGTTGGCCAAGGACGCAGAGATGGCTTCCTGGAAGTCCACTGGCACCTACGCCGACGAAGTTCCCCCACCTGGGGCAAACATCGTTAGTGGCATGTGGATTTTCAGGGCGAAGCGGCCGCCGAGTTCTCTGCCTGTCTTTAAGGCGCGTTACGTGGCTCGTGGCTTCAGTCAGCGGCAGGGAGTTAACCACTTCAAGACCTTTTCTCCCACCCCGAAGATGACCACTCTTCGGGTGCTGCTGCACATAGCCGCTCAGCGCGAATACGAGCTTCACTCTCTTGACTTCAGCACAGCTTTCCTGCAAGGCAGTCTGCACGAGGAGATCTGGCTGCGCCGCCCACCTGGCTTCACTGGGTCGTTTCCTCCTGGTACCCAGTGGAGCCTCTGGCGGCCAGTCTACGGTCTCCGCCACGTGCCCCGTGAGTGGCACGGTACATTGAGGACTACACTTGCGGCTCTTGGGTTTGCTCCTTCTACAGCTGACCCGTCGCTGTTTCTGCGCACCGACACCTCTTTGCCGCCGTTCTACATCCTCGTGTACGTCGACGACTTGGTCTTTGCCACTGCGGACACTGCTGGACTCGCCCACGTGAAGTCCGAGCTGCAGAAGGGACACACTTGCACAGACCTGGGTGAACTGCGCAGCTACCTTGGCTTGCAAATCACCCGGGACAGAGCACGCCGCACCATTACCCTGACTCAGTCACACATGGTGCAGCAGGTCCTTCAGCGCTGCGGCTTCACGTACTCCTCGCCTCAGGCCACTCCTCTGTCTACTCGCCACTCGCTCTCAGCTCTGCCTTCGGATGAGTCCGTAGAGCCGAGTGGCCCGTACCCAGAGGTTGTTGGCTGTCTCATGTACCTGATGATCTGCACACGACCTGACCTTGCATACCCTCTTAGCATCTTGGCACGCTATGTTGCTCCTGGAGACACCGACCAGAGCACATGGCTGCAGCAAAGAGGGTGTTGCGCTACGTGTGCAGTACGTCAGGCATGGGGCTTGTGCTTGGAGGGCGGCCTTCAGTGGTCCTCACAGGTCACGCAGACGCTTCTTGGGCTGACGACCAGGCTCTGCAGCGGTCGTCACAGGGTTACACCTTCAGCCTTGGCTCTGGCTCTATTTTGTGGCGGTCTACCCGCTCGTCTTCTGTTCTCACCTCTAGCTATCAGGCTGAGATCTACGCAGGGGCCATGGCTGCACAGGAGCTACGCTGGCTCACCTACCTGCTGACTGACCTAGGAGAGCCGCCTCGTTCTCCTCCAGTTCTGTACGTAGACAACAAGGCCATGCTGGCTTTGTGTTGGGAGCACAGAGTGGAGCACAGAAGGAAGCACATTGCTCTCCGCTACTTCCTGGCTCGTGATCTGCAGCAACGTGGTCAGCTCCGCCTCACCTACGTGGCCTCTGAGGCCAACACTGCTGATATCTTCACCAAGGCCGTTCCGCCTTGTGATCATCAGCACTTCTGTACTATGCTAGGTCTTGTGCCTACTTGGCCTCACTTGCTCACTTCTTGACCTTGTTTGTACTGTCCTCTTTCTATACCTGCACTTGCTTGTTTACCTTTATATATATGATCTTGCATGTGAACTAGCCTTGTTGCCTTGCTCTTGTGCTCGGACTGTGTGGTGTCGTTGTGATCCACCCTGAGCTTGCTTTGCTTTGCTTCACAAGTCTTGTGACCCCTTGTTCTCCCCCACTTTGCCTATGGGGGTGTGTCAGGCATATATGCTATAGTTTGTGTAGGCTGTAGTGGGGCAGTTCATATGGGGTACAACACTTTAGGGTTTGCTACTTGGACTCCCCTTTCTGCTTAATGCATTCATTCTCGTTTCTCATAAAGTTGTCTACCATCTTGATCTGCCAGCAACCCGACCGTAGGTCCAGCTTCCAAAAGACTGTTGCACCACGCAGCTGGTCCAGTATGTTGTCTATCAGCGGTATGGGGTATTTGTTTGTTCAGTGCTCGGTAGTCGATGCACATCTGTAAACTACCGTCTGGTTTTGGAGTGAAGAGAACTGGTGCACCGTAGGGAGAGGTGGATGGGCGGATCAGTTGTCTGTCTAGTAGATACTCTATCGGTTTCTTCATGTCTGTCAGTTCAGTCGAACTCAGTCGGTATGGTGCCCGTGAGACGGGTTTTGCACCTGGTTCCTCCACGATCTCGTGCTTGTGGGTGCGTGCTGGAGGTACGCGTGCGGGTAGGGCGTCGGGCATGATGTATTTGTACTGCTCCAAGACCTGCTTCACTGCTGTAGGTAGCTCCGAACTCGGCTTCTCCTCCTCTGCTGCTGCCATAACCAGTGCTAGGTATCCCGTGTTACTCTCGTTCACTGTCTGTTCAAAGCGTGCTTGTGTCATTTCAGGAACGCTCCCTGTATCCGTCCAGCTTCTCAGCTCCATTCGCTTCTTGTTGTTGTAGATGCACGCCTTCCTATCGACCCAGTCGATCTCGGGGTTGAACCGCTTTAGGAAATCTCGCCCCAAGATGAAATCTAAACCTTTGATGTTTGTGATCAAGAATGTCGGCTTCCACCTCAGCGCCCCTATGTGCAGCTGCAGTGATGCTTTGCCTTGGATGGGGAGTTTCGTACCGTCCACCATCGTTGGCGTGAACTTGGTCTTCTCTGAAGATTGTCCAATTTTCTCCAACGTCCCGCGGTCGCACACCGTGTGGGATGCACCGCTGTCCACCAGTGCCTGGAGGCGTCGCCCGTTGCAGATCACCTCAAGTAGTAGTGGTTGTTGCCGCATCGAGTAACCGTAGATGGTCTTGCTTATAGGATCATAGGGTACGTCGAATAGATCATCCGTCGGTCCTGCGCTCGAAGCTGCTGACTCGATATCAGTTTCCAACTGAGCAGGGCTAGAAGGTTTTATCCAAAGCCGATTCAGCTTCGTCTTGGCTTGGAACCTTCCCCTAAGCCTTTGCAGCTGTGAAGGCTTCACTTGTGGGCAATTGGGAGACTTAACACTATGCTGCGGGTAGAGAATATGAACTCCTTGGAACGCACGACCCTTTTCACTGCTCCGGAGTGGTTTGCCCAAGTTCTCAGGTACCTGAATAATGTCAGAAGGCTATTTCTTGGCCTCAAAATCTCCCCTGATTTTTTTAAAGGCTTGAAAACCTCGAGAGAGAATATTCTTACTATCGGGGGTGTTCGGCTGGAGTTTCCCGGCCGGTGCAGAGTCTTGTTTCGCGGAGCCTCCATTTGTCTTGGCGATTTCCCTGTTGCCAGCCGGTCATGACGTTTTAAATTCACGCCATCATGTCCTCCTTTTTTCGCCATCGTGGATGTCGCACTGTTGTTGCCCTGCAGCTCCGCTCGTGCCTTCTTCATTTTCCAACACACCAAGAATCGATGTCCTGCTGCGCCGCAAAATTCGCATTTCTCATATTTTGTCAGCTGGTGCTTCGTGTCGATCTTGTCGATATCTATCGGGTCGGCGATTTGGGTGGTGCCGATCGCTTCGTGTCGAATGATCTGTTCAGCACGTGGCGTCGTGCCTCGGGTTGACATCGCATCAGCGCATCGAATCTCTCTGCTGCACACACCATGTCGCGGTAGTTGTTGTAGTTGGCGGCAATCACCTGTTGCCGGACTTCCATTTTTAGCCCCTCAGTATACGCTTGGATTTTTTCCCCTTCGGTCAGGTCGGTAATTTGGTTGAAGAGGCTCTCCATCTGCTGCGTGTACTGTGTTACACTGCCGAACTGTTTATGCCGATGAATCTGCTGCCGCGCCATGTAGCTGGAGTTGATTGGTTCGAAACGTTGAATTAAAGCTTCCTGAAACTACGTCCATGATCCCTCGCCTCGGATCTTATTGCTGTTGTAAATCCACTCAAGCGCCGGGCCTCGTAACAGTGTTGCTGCGAGCCGAATCCGCATTGCATCGTGTGTCGGGGTCGTACAGCCAACGACCTCGAAGTAATTTTCGAGGTTCACAATGAATCGACGGACGTCGGTGTCTCTAGCATTTGGATTGAATGTCTCCGGTAGCCTCAGACGTGCCGCCTCAAGACTCACTGTAGCCGCTGCTGCTGCTGCTGGGTGTGTCAGAATCAGCAGTCAGAAGGAGAAATGAAGAAAGGGGGATTTGCACTAGGAGCAGTTGGCATACATATAGGAAACCCTAATTGGGTTGTACTCGCAATAGAGTACCCCACTGCAGGCTAGACAATTATAACATTCTGACACACCCCCATAGCCAAAGTGGGGTGTAATCAGCACAATGAGCAAGCGTAGTAATAGTTCACAATAATAAGCAAAGCTAGAGGCGTTCACAGACGGCAAGTGAGGAGGAGGAGGAATTGTGAGGGGAGAGAAGATGGGAGACGGCGGCTGAAGCTGCGGACACACGGGCAACAGGAGGACTGGCATAGTGGCTACCGAGCGCACGAGGGCACCGGACTACGGGAGTATCAGGCTCCGCGGCTACGATGAGCGGCAGGAGCAACGGACCCACAGGCGACTGGCACAGCAAGGCTCTCTGGGCTACCGAGAGCGTGACGGCTCCGGACTACAGGCGCTGCGCACGACACGACTGCAGCCTCCTCCCAGCCTCCCCAAACAGTCCCACCTCCTTTCCACACACCCCCTGCTGCACCCCTAGCTCCACTCCCACGTCACCCCCCTTAAACCCTAAACCCTCGGCTCCCACACACCCACCCCCATCAGCGACAGCTGCAGCAGTGGGAGACAGAGGAGGAGGAGGAGCTGCAGGTTACCCACACCAGACACCCCCATGCCCACCACCCCCTAACCCTAACGTAGGCAGGAGCGCGGGAAGCAGCAGGGGCGGTTCACGGAGGGAAAGGGAGGCGGCGGGGGGTCTCCTGGGCGCCACGAAGGAGCACGGCGCGGGCCCCCCGAGGGCGCCACGGCGGGTGATGGGAGGGGGGCCGCGCACGGGCCCCCGAGGGCGGCTCGACGAGCGACAAGAGGGGCCGTGCGCGGGCCCCCAAGGCGCCGTGACGAGGCGACGGGAGGGGGCGGCGCGCGGGCCCCCAGGGCGCCGCGACGAGGCGACGGGAGAAGAGGGACGTGCGGGCCCCCAAGGCGCCGCGACGAGGCGACGGGAGGGGCCAGCGCGCGGGCCCCAAGGGCGCCGCGACGAGGCGACGGGAGGAGGACGACGGGGGGCAGCGCGCAGGTCCCCGGGGGCGCCACGACAGTCAGGAAACCGCCGCGCACCTCGGGGCGCACGGCGGGCAGAAAACCACCGCACGCCCCGAGCGCACGGCGGGATGAAAAACGTCGCGCGCTCCGAGCGTGCGGCAGGAAGATAGGGTTGCGCGTCCGGGGCGCGCGACAGCAGTAGAGCAGCGGAAGCATTGGGTGGGGCCCACCCACAGGATCGACCTAGGAGGGTCGACCTGCTCTGATAGCATGTCAGAATCAACACTCAGAAGGAGAAATGAACAAAGGAGGATTTGCACTAGCAGCAGTTGACATACATATAGGAAACCCTAATTGGGTTGTACTCGCTATGGAGTACCCCACTGCAAGCTAGACAATTATAACATTCTGACAGGGTGAAGTGTCGGTGTCGTTGCTGCTGCTGCTGGCGTTGCTGCTGCATTAGCTGCTACGTTCGCTGATGTTGTGGCGGCTACCGACTGGTTCGCGAGAAGCTTCTCTATTTGCTGGAGGGCCGCTCGTGTCTGGTCCAGGCTGGTGTGTAACTCCGTAATTTTCCGTACGGAATTATCGCCGTTTTCCTCCATTTGGCAATTTACAAGAAGAATTGCGACAAAACAAAATAAATTCTAGGCCTTGGGAATCTTACTGTGAGTCGAGTCGACTGTAGAAATGACGATCGCTGATTCTGTAGGTCGCGTAATTCTCATTTGATTGAAATTCGCATCCGATCTCGGCCGTTGAGAAGAAATTCGATCTGACGCTCCAAATTCCAACTTGTTTGGGTGAAATTCTCAAGACCGTTGAGATTTGAATCGATCGGACGGTCGAAATTCCAACTTTTTCACCACTGGACCTGAGTAGTGATCGAAAACCGGTTCGAGGGGGACGTTAGAAAATAGCGCAGAACTGGTTTACGTACCCCAAATCTGACAACAAGGCCCTGTAACCAGGTGTTACGCGAAGGTTCCGTTAGTCGCAAAGCGTCCCGAACAGACCCTTCTCGAATTCGGTAGAAGGCAATTCGGTGGCAACCGAAAAGCCCAAAATTCGATGCACGCAACCTAGCTCGGTGCTATAAATATAATATAAGATAGGAAAGCACCTAGCCTAGGAAAGCAAGCAATTCATGCATGCATTGTCAGATTTATATGACATAGTTGCTGTAGGCTATAGTGGGGTAGCACATATGGGGTACAGGGTTTCTAGGGTTGTATTTGTACCCAATCTTTCCTTAGTCATTCCTGCTTACTCACTTCACATGGTATAGAGCGGGTTCCCTGTGGAACTCTGCCTAGGGCCCACCGAAGCGCGCCCCGAGGCGCGCTCAACTTTTTTTTTCCGCTCTCGAGCGACCCTCCGTGTCGCCTCCCTCCCACACGCGGCCCAGCCGCCCGCTAAGTCGCGGCCCCAGCCGCCCGCTACGATCGCGGCCCCAGCCGCCTGCTCGACGCGGCCCCCAGCCGCCTGCTCGACGCGGCCCCCCAGCCGCCTGCTCGACGCGGCCCTGCCGCCCGCTACGCCGCGGCCGCCGCCCACTACGATCGCGGCCCCGGCCGCCTGCTACGACCGCGGCCCCCAGCCGCCTGTTCGACCGCGGCCCCGCCGCCCGCTCCTGTCGCGGCCCCGGCTGCCTGCTCGCACGGCCTCGCCGCCCGCTACTACCGCGGCCCCGGCCGCCTGCTCGACCGCGGCCCCCCAGCCGCCTGTTCGACCGCGGCCCCGCTGCCCGCTACTGTCGCGGCCCCGGCCGCCTGCTAGCGCGGCCTCGCCGCCCTCTACTACCGCGGCCCCGGCTGCCTGCTTGCACGGCCCCGCCGCCTGCTACGACCGCGGCGCCAGCCGCCTGTTCGACCGCGGCCCCGCCGCCTACTACAGTAGCGGCCCCGGCCGTCTTCTCGCGCGGCCCCGCCGCCCACCTACTACCGCGGCCCCAGCCGCCTGCTCGCACGGCCCCGCCGCCTGCTACGACCGCGGCCTCCCAGCCCACTAGGCTGCGGCCGCCGCCTGCTCAACCGCGTCTTCGCCGCCCACTACACATCGGCCCCGCCGTCCACCTGTAGAGACTGTGCGGGCGGACCTCTGAGCAGCTGTGCCGCCGAGCCGCCCGGGAGCCGAGCCGCCCTGCAGCCGAGCCGCCCGGGAGCCGAGCCGCCCTGCACCCGAGCGGCCCTGTCGCCGAGCCGCCCGGGAACCGAGCCGCCCTGCCCCCGAGCTGCCCTGCCGCCGAGCCGCCCGAGAGCCGAGCCGCTGTGCACCCGAGCCGCCCGGTCGCCGAGCTGCCTTTCTGTCGAGCTACGCGACCTGCCCTGCCTGGTGAGCACAGTCCCACTGTCACTGCGTGCTCTCCCCCCTACTGCTTGCACTGCTTCACAGTCGTCGTCATGGCTACCCCTAGTGTCCTAGCTTTTGACGCTGAGGGTCGCACCATTGATTTTGAGGTCTGGCTAGACGACCTGCAGCTGTTCTTACAGTGCGACAGAGCTGACGACCTTTCTCTCTTTGACCTCACCTCTGGCGCCTCTCCTGCTCCTGCTACTGATGCTGATCCCGCTGTCCGCTCTAAGTGGGCCACCCGCGATGCTGCTGCACGTCTTGCTGTGCGTCGTCACCTTCCTACCTCTGAGCGTGCGCACTTCAGTCAGTACAAGAGTGCTCAGACCTTGTACGACGCTGTAGTTGCGCGCTACTCCTCCCCTGCCACTGCTGCACTGAGCCGTCTCATGCTTCCCTACCTCTTTCCTGACCTCTCTGCCTTTCCCACTGTCGCTGACCTCATTACGCATCTCCGCACTAGTGATACTCGCTACCGCGCCGCCCTTCCTGCTGAGTTCTGCGCTAAGAACCCCCCCCCCATGTACATCGCTCTCTACTACGTAGTCGCGCGCCTCCCTGACTCCCTTCGAGTCGTCAGGGACCACTTTCTCGCAGTCTGCCCCACCACGCTCACCGTCGACCTCCTCGAGAAGGCCCTCCTCGCAGCGGAGAAGAGCATAGTCGCTGTAGGTGCTTCTCGTGGTGACCCTCGCACCCCCATCTTTGAGGGGTGCTCTCCTTCCCCCTTGCTGCCCTCTGTTGCCTCTGCTGCTGCTTCCGACCTGCTTGGTCTTGAGTCGGTCGGCGCGGCGTCTGCCCCTAGTGGGAGACGTCGCTCCAGCAAGGGCAAGGGGGGCAAGGGCGCGGGTGGAGCTGGAGGGGGCGGTGGCGGTGGCGGCGGTGGCGGCGGAGGGAGTGGGGGTGGCGGCGGGACTAGTGGCGGGGGTGGTGGTGGTGGTGGCAGCAGCGGCGGGGACAGTAGTGGTGGTGCCACCGGTGGTGGTGGAGGCAGCGGCGGGGGTGGAGGCGGCGGAGGTGGAGGCGGTGGAGGCGGCGGCGGAGGAGGCAGTGGTGGTGGAGGGGGTGGAGCTGGTCGGGGTGGTACCCACCAGCGTAGCGGCGGTGGTGGTGGCCAGCGCTCGCAGCGGCAGCAGCAGCAGCGCTCTCGGGACATCCCTTCGCCTCAGCAGCTTCGTGAGTGGTACGCTGGGCGTCAGAGGGGTGGGGGTACTGGTCCCTGCACCTACGTTCTTCGTTCCGGCGACCGCGCGGGTGAGCAGTGTGGGGGTGCCCACGCCACCCAGCGCTGCTTTGGCCGCCTGACGGACGCCTGGCGTCAGCAGTTCCCTGGGGCTAGTGAGATCCCTCGCTGGGATGAGCTTCTCAGGGCTGGTGTAGCGATCTTTGATCTTGATTTTGATGCTATCCTTACTGCTATGTATGTTGTGGATTATAGTGAGGAGAATGAGGGTTACCGTTGTTTCCAGCCCGACCCGGGCATTGGTACTGCTGCGCTAGGTGCTTGTGAGGCTGCTGCTCTAGGTGCCAGTGCGTCTGCGCTCTCAGGTACTGGTGAGACTGCGCTCTCAGGTACTGCGTCGTCCTCGTCCTCCCTCACTTTCACACTTGACTCCGGAGCTTCTCGCTCCTTCTTTCGAGACCGCACTACCCTTACGCCGCTCGGCCGGCCGGTTGCAGTCTCCCTTGCTGACCCCTCTGGAGGTCCTGTCCTGTCTCACTTCTCCACTGTCCTCCCGTGTCCGGCTGCCCCTTCGGGCACCCTGTCGGGTCTGTACCTTCCCTCGTTCTCCACGAACTTGGTGAGTGGAGCGGACCTGCAGGATGGGGGTGTTCACCAGTTCACTCCTGCGAGTCAGCGGGTGACCCACTGCACGGAGGCACGCACAGGCCGACACCTGGCCACGTTCTCGCGTCGGCCGGGGTCGAGTCTCTACACCCTGACCGTTGAGTCTCCTCCTGTCCCTGCGTCTGGTCAGGTGGCTACGTCGGGTCAGGTACTTGCTGCTGCGTCCCGGTCAGGTCCTGAGTCTGCCCCCTGTTCTTGTCGCCTCCTGTCTCACGAGACTCTCCTGTGGCACCACCGTCTTGGCCACCCCTCCTTGCCCCGTCTTCGGAGCATGGCTTCCCGTGTCCTTGTCTCTGGTCTTCCCCAGTCTCTCCCTCCTCTCCCCTCCGGGCCAGGACCTTCCTGTGTCCCCTGTGTCGAGGGTCGCCTCCGGGCTACTCCTCACTCCTCCCACTTCCCCCCGACAGAGGCTCCCCTGCAGACGCTTCACATGGATGTGTGGGGCCCAGCCCCCGTCCGTGGGCAGGGTTACGAGCGCTACTTCCTGTTGGTGGTTGACGACTACTCGCGTTACACCACAGTCCTCCCCTTGCGCAGCAAGGGTGCGGTCACTGAGGTGCTGATTGACTGGATCCGCGAGGCTCGTCTCCAGCTCAGGAAGAGCTTCGGCTCGGACTTTCCTGTTCTGCGTCTGCACTCGGACAGAGGCGGAGAGTTCTCTTCTCGCCTTCTGCGGGACTACTGTCGTGCACGGGGGATCCGCCAGACCTTCACGCTTCCGGACTCACCACAGCAAAATGGGATTGCTGAGCGCCGCATTGGCATGGTCATGGATGTCGCTCGTACGTCCATGGTGCATGCGGCTGCCCCCCATTTTCTGTGGCCGTTTGCAGTGAGGTACGCGGCGCATCAGCTCAACCTTCACCCCCGGGTCTCTCGGCCTGCGATGTCCCCAGCTTTGCTGTGGACGGGGAAGGTTGGCGATGCGTCTGTGTTCCGTGTCTGGGGATCTCGGGCGTTTGTCCGCGACTTGTCTGCGGACAAGCTGTCCCCTCGTGCTGCTCCCTGTGTCTTCCTTGGCTTCCCCACTGACGCCCCAGGGTGGCAGTTTTACCACCCCTCCTCTCGTCGTGTTCTGTCCTCCCAGGACGTCACGTTCGACGAGTCAGTCCCCTTCTACCGTCTCTTCCCCTACCGCACTCCTTCCCTCCCCCCTCCCCCGGACTTCCTTGTGCCGGTTCCCCCCCCGGTAGACCCCCTCCCCCCCCAGGTTCCTGCCCCCTCAGGTGTGTCCCAGGTAGACGCCGTTGACCCGGTCGAGGTTACTGGTGACTCTGGTGCTGCTGCGGGTGCTGAGCCTGGGGGTGCTGACTCTGGGGGTGCTGTGCGCGGGGGTGCTGAGCCTGGGGGTGCTACTGCTGGGGGTGCTGGGCCTGAGGGTGCTACTGCGGAGGGTGCGGAGCCTGGGGTTGCTGAGCTGGGGGGTGCTGTGCCTGGAGGTGCTGGGTCTGGGGGTGCTGGGTCGGGAGCTGCTGAGCCTGGGGGTGCTGAGCTGGGAGCTGATGAGCCTGGGGGTGCTGCGTCTGGAGCTGCTGAGCCTGGGGTTTCTCCTGCTGCTGCGTCTCGCCGGGAGCCCCTCTCTCCGCAGGAGCTGCGCGAGTGGTTCGCTCGCCGCTGGAGGCGTGCTGCTGAGTCTGGAGGTGCTGCTGGAGCTGGAGCTGGAGCTTCTTCGACCGTCGAGGGTGCGGGTGCTGCCGGTCCCGGAGCTGCTGGACCTGCGGGCCCTCCTGGAGCTGGAGCTGCTGAGGGCGTTGGTGCTGAGCCTACTGCTGTTGGTCCTGCCGCTGGAGGTGTGGGTGGCGCTGGTGCTGTCGCTGAGGGTGGTGGTGCTGTCCCTGCTGGGTCTGGAGCTGCCGCGCGGCCTCGGCCGTACTTCGTTCCGCTCCTGCAGCAGGTTCTTGGTCTTTCTCCTCTAGTAGAGGGTCCACCGCCTGTCCAGTCGCAGTCCCTGCTGGAGCCTTCCTCTCCACTGCCTGCTCCCTCTCCTTACACTGGTCCTACTGGAGGTCTTGCTGAGCGTCGTGAGCCTGCGTCTCGTCCCGCGTCGCCTGTTCGTGCTGCTCGCGCTAGTGGTCGCAGTTCGCGTCAGCGTCCTCCTCCTGTCCCTGGCACGCACCGGATGTCTTTGCGTCCGTCCACTGCTCCTCTGCGTGCCCCTTTGCCTTCTCCTCCTGAGTCCTCTCTTCCTGCGCTTGCCGACCCTGAGTCGGACTCTCTTCGTGCTGCCAGTCCTACTGTCACGCGTCTCCTTGCTACTGTCGTCACTGACCCCTCGTTTGAGTCCACTGCTGCGTCTGCCCTTGTCGCTGAGCTCGTCGACTTTGCTGCTCGCTGTCGTCTCGATTATGCTGCTAGTCTTGTTGCTGAGTCTGCGTCTGTCTGTCCTCCGTCCGTCGGGGGTGAGTGTGCTCTTGGCACGGACGTCCTAGAGGACAGGCAGGAGGAGTTACAGTGTCTAGCGGCTGCTTCACCTCATCTCGCGTCTGTACTGCTTGCTCCTGAGGGAGACCCGGATGCACTAGACATCCCGACTCCGCGTTCTTACGCGGAGGCCGTAGAGGGTCCCTACTCCTCTCAGTGGCAGGCAGCTATGGATGCAGAGATGGCTTCCTGGAAGTCCACAGGCACCTACGTTGACGCGGTTCCCCCTCCTGGGGCGAACATCGTCAGTGGCATGTGGATCTTCAGGGTGAAGCAGCCGCCGGGCTCTCCACCTGTCTTCAAGGCACGGTACGTTGCTCGTGGCTTCAGTCAGCGGCAGGGAGTTGACTACTTTCAGACCTTCTCTCCCACCCCGAAGATGACTACTCTTCGGGTGCTGCTGCACATAGCCGCTCAGCGCGACTACGAGCTTCACTCTCTCGACTTCAGCACTGCGTTCTTGCAGGGTAGCCTGCACGAGGAGATCTGGCTTCGCCGTCCACCTGGCTTCACTGGGACTTTCCCTCCTGGCACCCAGTGGAGCCTCCGACGGCCAGTCTACGGTCTTTGCCAGGTACCGCGTGAGTGGCACGACACACTGAGGACTACACTTGCGGCTCTTGGGTTTGCTCCTTCTACTGCTGACCCGTCGCTGTTTCTTCGCACCGACACTTCCCTGCCGCCGTTCTACATCCTCGTGTACGTCGACGACTTGGTCTTTGCCACAGCGGACACTGCTGGACTCGCCTACGTGAAGTCCGAGCTGCTGAAGAGACACACGTGCACAGACCTGGGTGAACTGCGCAGCTACCTTGGCTTGCAGATCACTCGGGACAGAGCACGCCGCACCATTACCTTGACTCAGTCACACATGGTGCAGCAGGTCCTTCAGCGCTTCGGCTTCACGTACTCCTCGCCTCAGGCCACTCCTCTGCCTACTCGCCACTCACTCTCAGCTCTGCCTTCGGATGAGTCCGTAGAGTCGAGTGGTCCGTATGCAGAGCTTGTTGGCTGCCTCATGTACCTGATGACCTGCACACGACCTGACCTTGCATACCCTCTGAGCATTCTTGCACGCTATGTTGCTCCTGGGAGACACAGACCGGAGCACATGGCTGCAGCGAAGAGGGTATTGCGCTACCTGTGCAGTACGTCGGGCATGGGGCTAGTGCTTGGAGGGCGGAGTCCAGTGGTCCTTACCGGCCACGCGGACGCTTCTTGGGCTGACGACCAGGCTACGCAGCGGTCGTCACAGGGTTACACCTTCAGCCTTGGTTCCGGTTCTGTCTCGTGGCGGTCTACTCGCTCGTCTTCGGTTCTCGGCTCCAGTTGTGAGGCTGAGATCTACGTCGGGGCCATGGCTGCACAGGAGCTTCGCTGGCTCACCTACCTGCTGACCGACCTTGGAGAGCCGCCTCGTTCTCCTCCAGTGCTGTACGTAGACAACAAGGCCATGCTGGCCTTGTGTCGAGAGCAGCGCTTGGAGCACAGAACGAAGCACATTGCTCTCCGCTACTTCCTTGCTCGTGAGCTGCAGCAGCGTGGTCAGTTGCGACTTGCTTACGTGGCCTCTGAGGCCAACACTGCTGATGTGTTCACCAAGGCACTTGCGCCTTGTGACCATCAGCGCTTTTGTACCCAGGTGGGTCTTGTACCTGTCTTGCCTCACTTGCTCTCTTCTTGACTTTACTTGTACTTTGTCATATATATACCTGCTCCTGCTTGTCTAGTTTTATATATATGTCTGTACTCCTGCATGTGAACTGGCCTCTGGCCCTGCTCTTGTGCTCGGACTGTGTGGTGACTTTGTGATCCACCCTGAGCTTGCTTTTCTTTGCTTGACTGGTCTTGTGACCCCTTGTTCTCCCCCACTTTGCCTATGGGGGTGTGTTAGATTTATATGACATAGTTGCTGTAGGCTATAGTGGGGTAGCACATATGGGGTACAGGGTTTCTAGGGTTGTATTTGTACCCAATCTTTCCTTAGTCATTCCTGCTTACTCACTTCGCATGCATATAACTACCCTATGCTAGAAATAGCATGATAAAGTAAAGACAAGCAAGCATAGCTGGCATAAGCCGTTGTACTCTCACATTGCTGCTGATGAGCGTAGAGAAGGGATATGAGCCGCTTGATGCCTTTCTGTGCCAAGCTTCTATGACTCATATTCCCCTCCCCCGTCTAACTCGAAGCTTTTCAGCTTCAAACCTGATTCTCGTTCTGCTACTGGAAGCCAGGCGACGAAAGCTTCGAAGGCCATGTCGCGACTTGGAAGGTTAAGGTGCCATACCTATTGTGTGGCGGCGTCGATGAAAGTGATGACGTAATTGTATGCTCCTTGACCAGGTTCACGGTTGTACAGTATGTCGTTGTACACCTTCTCCAGAGGTGTGTATGCCGGTGCACTCGGGTTGTGGTGAGGGACTGATGCGGTAAGTCGGCTTCAGGGCAGGTGAAGCATATTGCTAGAACTCATTGGATTTCTCTGCCGTCGGGTATGAGTAGCGAGTCTTTATCAAGTACTCCTGCTCTTATCGTGTTGTTCAGCACTGTATTGCTGTCATAAAGATTTGTTGGCGCGATGTCTAGGTGAACGCCTGTAAAAATCAGAGTTGGAGTAAGAACCAGCGGTGAAGTTGGCGCTTCTGCGGACTTTTCGTGGAGCGGGAGTCAAATGCTGTGCAGGGGTCGGTGGAGTATCGTCGATTGGAACTGGTGTCCTTGAAGGACCCGCGATTGGTGTCGTGATCGGTGTTGTCTCTACTGCTGCCGATGTTGTCTCTGCTGCTGCGGATATTGTCTCTGCTGCTGCCGATGTTGTCTCTCCTGCTGCCGATGTTGTCTCTGTTGCTGCCGATGTTGTCTTTGCTGCTGCAGATACTGTCTCTGCTCGTTGGATTGTCACTAATGCTCGTATTCATTCTGCTTCAAGTATGGTGTTCGAGTACCACAAGCTGCCGGGGCTGAAGTCGGGGTCGAGATCTGGCAGATGTGTCCAGGGAGCAAAGGTGACGATTCCGTCGCTGTCGGCGGTGCCTTGATCAGGAACGAAGTCGAGGACGAAGACATTGTTCTTCAACACTCCCTTGCCGATGTACAGTCCTCCTCTCCCGGGATACAGCTTGAACTCCTGACTGGTGCTATCTTCTTCGAGGTGAATTCTTTTCGCCATCATCTTAAAGAAACTAAGAAAGTTGTACCCGAGTCCCTCTGTGACTAAAACCTTCGACATTTGTAGTACAACATTGGTCTCCCTTGACTGAAGTTGGACGATGCCTTGTCATCGTGTGCGCAGGTTCTGGTTGCTGGCGACGGTGATTACGACTTCGCGCTGAAGTTGGTGTTCTCGTTGAACGAAGCGACCCGAGGAGCACATGTGTTGTCCGCAGCAGCTGTCCAAGAACCAGGTGTCTTTTCCGGACGGCTCTCTCTGGGCGATGGCTGCGTATGTCGGGTTCGGCTCCAATGACTCGCGGCGAGGGGTGCTTTCATCGAGTTGTTCTTCCGGTGAGTAGTATGGTGGAGATTCGATGATGCAGGAGTCTGCAAATCTCGCCATACAGCTGACGATGTTTCTTGTTCCATTTGCAGTTTGCGTCGTCGATGTTGTTGAAGACTGCGGTTGACTGGTGGGTGTCAAATGTTATATCTGCTACAGTTTGTTTAGGCTGTAGTGGGGTAGATACTATGGGGTATGATAACTTTAGGGTTTCCTACTTGTACCCCACACTTTTCCTAGTGCAACCACTTCTCATTATGACATGGTATCAGAGCCTAGTTTAGGGACCTAGGACCGCTTACCTAAGGGCCCACCGTTCTGCTAGAGGTGCCCTTGTGCGCCCCACCGTCTTAGCGCCCTCGTGCGCCTCTCTCCTAGTGCGCCCTCGCGCACCCTCCTCTCACGCTGCTCGTTTGCAGCTCGCTAGCAGCCCGAGTGCGGCACCGGGTTTTTAGCGCGAGTAGCCCGTTAGCCGCCTAGGGCGGCCCGATTTTTTCTCGCGCGCGCCAGTAGGCCGTCGCCCATAGGCCCCGCTCGCCCCTAGGCCGTCGCTCGACCCACCGCCGCCCGCCCGCAGGTCGCAGCCCGCGCGCAGCGGCGATCGCGCGTCGGCTGCTACAGCTCGCGCTTAGCCGCCGCACGAACGCAGCTGCGGCCCGCGCGCATCCGCACCCTAGGCGCCGCCGCGCACCGTGCATAGGCCCACCGTCACGCCGCCCTACCTACCCGAGCCGCGCCCCACAAGTCGCGCCGCCCTTACTGAGCCGCGTCGCCCCACCTGCAGGAACTGCTGTTCTTGTTCCTGCTGTTACAGATGTTCTTACTGCTATAGCTGCTACTGCTACTGCTCTTACTGCTACTACTGCTACTGCTATTGCTACTACTGCTACTGCCACTGCTGCTACTGCCACTATGGCCAGTCCTACCGTTCTCACTTTTGACTCTAAGGGCCGTCCGATTAAGTTTGACGTTTGGCTCCATGACCTGCACCTATTCCTCCAGATCACTGCCAAGGACGATGTTTCCCTGTTTGACCACACGTCCGGCGCCGCTCCCGCACCTGCTGCTGCTGCTGACAGCACTGCTCGCTCACAGTGGCAGACCCGTGATGCTCATGCTCGCCTAGCCGTTCGCAGCCACCTACCGTTAGATGAGCGCGAGCACTTTGGCCAGCATAAGACCGCTAAGGAGCTCTACGATGCTCTATTTGCACACTAATCCTCCCTTGCTATTGCTGCGATAGGCCATCTCTCACTGCCCTATCTCTTTCCCAATCTGTCTGCTTTTGTCACTGTAGCTAACCTCATCACGCACCTCCGTACTACTGGTCTTCGCTACGGTGCCGCGCTTCTCCCCAATTTCCTAGCCAAGAACCCTCCCCCGATGTACCTCACACTCTATCACCTAGTCACCCGCCTCCCTAACTCCCTTCGCACTGTCAGGGACCACTTTCTTGCCCTCTCCCCCACCGACCTCACTGTCGACCTGCTCGAGAAGGAACTCCTAGCAGTTGAGAAGAGCATTGTAGCTGTAGGTGCCTTTCGTGGCAACCCTCGCGCCCCCTTCTTTGAGGGGTGCTCTCCCATCCCCCTCCTCCCCTCCATTGCATCTGCTGCTGCTGTCGACTACCTCGGTGCTGAGGGGGTCGGGGCTGCGTCTGCTCCTAGTGGGAGGCGCAAGGGCGGCAGGGGCAAGGAGGGCAGGGGTGGCGCAGTTGGCGGCGGGGGCGGCGGTGGTGGAGGGGGTGGGGGTGGTGGCGGTGGTGGGAGTGGTGCTAGTGGTGGGGGGGTCAGTGGCGGAGCCGGGGGTGGTGGAGGCGGCGGTGGTGGGGGTGGCGGGGGTGGTGGTGGTAGTGGTGGCGGCAGTGGAGCTGGTGGTGGACGCGGTGGAGCGGTGCAGCTTGGGGGGTTCGGCGGTGGCCAGAGGCAGCAGCAGTAGCGTCCCAGCGAGACCCCATCGCCCCACTAGCTCCGTGAGTGGTACTCTCAGCGTGGGGGGTCTGGGGGTGGACGTACATGTCCGTACGTCATCCGCACAGGTGACTGCACTGGCCAGACCTGTGGGATGTTTCACACGGCGCAACGCTGCTTCTTTCGTCTCGACGACGCCTCGCAGGAGCAGTTCCCTGATGCCTTTGAGCTGCTCTGCTGGGCTGATGTGCTTAAAAAGAACATTAATATCTTTGCTCTTGGCTTTTATGCTATCCTTGGTGCTATGTATGCATTGACTATTAGTGTTGAGGGTGACTGCTACCTCAGTGTACCGCCCGACCCGGGTATTGGGACCAGTGAGACTGCTGCTCTAGGTGCTAGTGCGTCTGCTGCCCTAGGTCCTGGTGAGGCTGCTGCTCTAGGTGCTAGTGAGTCTGCTGCTCCAGATGCTCGTGCATTTGCGCCTACTGGTACTGCGTCTATTGAGGCACTCCACACCTTCACACTGGACTCGGGTGCTTCTCGCTGCTTCTTTCGTGACCACACTGTCCTTGAGCAGCTAGCTCGGCCTGTTGCTGTCTCCCTCGCTAACCCATCTGGGGGCCCGGTCCTTGCGACCTCCTCCACTGTCCTCCCTTGTCCGGCGGTTCCTGCCGGCACCTTGTCAGGTTTGTAACTCCCCTCATTCTCTACGAACTTGGTGGCCGGCTCTGCTCTCCGGGACAGGGGTGTTCACTAGTTCACCCCTGCCTGTGAGCGTGTGACCCACTATACGTGTGCTCGGACGGGTCGCCACCTGGCTACCTTTACTCGTCAGCCGGGGTCAGACCTGTACACACTGACCACTGACTCCCCTCAGGTAGCTGCGTCTGCGTTTGCGTCAGGTCAGCTGTCGGCCCCCTGCTCGTGTGGCACCCTATCGCAAAGACCGTCCTCTGGCACCACCGCCTTGGTCACCCTTCAGCGCAGCGCCTTCGTGGCATGCACTCCTGGTACCTTGTCTCTGGTCTTCCCAGGGTTCTCCCTCCTCTCCCACCCTCGCCTGCTCCTCCCGGTCTTCCGTGAGTCGAAGGGCGGCAGCATGCCACTCCTCACTCCTCCTCGTTCCCTCCCACAGAGGCTCCTCTACAGACTCTCCACCTGGACGTGTGGGGCCCAGCCCGCGTCCGTGGACAGGGCCACGAGCGGTACTTCCTGCTGGTCGTCGACGACTACACGCGCTACACCACGCTCTTCCCCTTGCGCACCAAGGGTGAGGTCCCTGATGTTTTGATCCCTTGGATCCGCGCTGCTCGTCTCCAGCTCCGCGACCGGTTCCAGTCGGACTTTCTAGACCTGCGTTTGCACTCTGACAGGGGTGGTGAGTTTTCCTCCGACGTCTTCGCAGCCTAATGTGCAAAGCACGTCATCCGCTAGACGTTCACACTTCCAGCGAGAGGGATTAGACTTCTTCCAGACCTTCTCCCTCACCCCGAAGATGATCACTCTTTGGGTGCTACTACATGTTGCCGCTCAGCGTGACTACGAGCTTAACTCTCTTAACTTCATCACAGCTTTCTTGCAAGGCAGCGTGCACGAGGAGATCTGGCTGCACCGCCCTCCTGGCTTCACTAGGTCGTTTCCTCCTGGTACCCAGTGGAGCCTCCGGCGGCTGGTGTAAGGTCTCCGCCAGGCGCCACGTGAGTGGCACGACACACTGAGGACTACACTTGCGGCTCTTGGGTTCGCGCCTTCTACTACTGACGTGTCGCTGTTTCTGCGCACCGACACTTCGCTGCCACCGTTCTACATCCTCGTGTACGTCGACGACTTGGTCTTTGCCACACGTGACACTGAGGCTCTCTCGCACGTGAAGTTGGAGCTGCAGAAGAGACACACGTGCACAGACCTGGGTGAACTGCGCAGCTACCTTGGCTTGCAGATCACCCGGGACAGAGCACAGCGCACCATCACACTGAGTCAGTCAGACATGGTGCAGCAGGTCCTTCAGCGCTTCGGCTTCACCTGGTCCTCAGCACAGGCGACTCCTCTGGCTACAGGTCACTCGCTCTCAGCTCCACCTTCGGACGAGTCCGTAGAGCTGAGTGGTCCTTATCCGGAGCTAGTTGGTTGCCTCATGTACCTGATGACTTGCACTCGTCCTGACCTCGCGTACCCTCTTGGCCTTCTGGCTCGCTACGTGGCTCCTGGTAGGCACCAAAAGGTGCACTAGGAAGCTGCAAAGAGGGTATTGTGCTACTTGTGTAATACATCAAGCATGGGGCTCGTGCTTGGAGGGAGGAGTTCAGTTGCTC
The DNA here is from genome assembly GCA_948144175.1 of Closterium sp. NIES-65. Lineage (NCBI taxonomy): Eukaryota > Viridiplantae > Streptophyta > Zygnematophyceae > Desmidiales > Closteriaceae > Closterium > Closterium sp. NIES-65. Next base: position 404,901 of record CANXME010002061.1, on the reverse strand, counting down.
TCACTAGGCACTCAGACGCTTCTTCGGTTGACGACCAGGCTACTCAGCGGTCGTCACAGGGTTACACCTTCAGCCTTGGCTCTGGTTTAGTTTCTTGGCGTTCTACGCGTTCGTCTTCAGTTCTCAGCTCCAGTTGTGAGGCTGAGATTTACACCACAGCCATGGCTGCACGGGAGTTACGCTGACTCACCTACCTGCTGACCGACCTGGGAGAGCGGCCTTGTTCTCCTCCAGTGCTGTACGTCAACAACAAGGCTGCCATTGCCTTGTGTGAGGAGCACAGACTGGAGCACAGAACGAAGCACATTGCTCTACGTTACTTCTTGGCTCGAGAGTTGCAGCAGCGTGGTCAGCTTTGTCTGCGTTACGTGGCCACTTAGGCCAACACTGCTGATATATTCACCAAGGCACTTTAGTCTGGTGATCATCAGCGTTTCTGCACTTTGCTAGGGCTTGTGCCCACTTTTCTTCACTTGTTGTAGACTTTGCCTGTACTGTGATCTATAAATAGATACCTGCATGCTTGCTTTGCTAGGTAGAGATCACTGTGATGCTTGTGTTACATATATGCCTCTGTATGTGAACTGGCCTTGTGGCCTCTTGCTTGTGCTCAGTGAGTGTGGAAACATTGTGATCCACCCTAAGCTTGCTTTGCCTTTCTTGACTGGTCTTGTGACCCCTTGCTCTCCCCTTGTTTGCCTATGGGGGTGTGTCAAATGTTATATCTACTACATTTTGTTTAGGTTGTAGTGGGGTAGATACTATGGGGTATGATAACTTTAGGGTTTCCTACTTGTACCTTACACTTTTCCTAGTGCAACCATTTCTCATTCTGACAGTGGGGTGTGCCTTGGTGGAGGTCACTTGGCTCCTGGAAGGCCGAAGTTGACCCTGCGGTGTCATTGACTGCTGCTGATTTGGCAGTGTGTCCAGGGATGTCGTGACGTCTTGCAGAGATGACAGAATTGTCAGAATGTTATTATCTAGCCTGTAGCGGGGTGCTCTATAGCAAGTACAACCCTGTTAGGGTTTGCTATATGTATCCCAACTGCTGCTAGTGAAACATCTCCTCTCTCTTCTTCATTCCTCTCATTCTTCACATGCTATCAGAGCATCTACGCTCCTGGCCTGTGGACCCACCTAACTGCTTCCGCTGCTACTCTGTCTACTGCACGCCCCGTGGCGTGCCCCTTGCGCGACCCTTAGCGGCCCTGTCGCCAACTCTACCGGCCCCGTCGCTGCCCTTCTCGGCCCCTCGCGGCCCCTTCGCGGCCCCATCGCCGCCCCTTCACGGCCCCGTCGCCGCCCCTAGCAGCCCGTCGCCGCCCTTCCAGGCCCCTCGCGGCCCCTTCGCAGCCCCGTCGCCGCCCCAATCGGCCCCGACGCCGCCTCCAGCGGCCCCGTCGCCGCCCCTAGCGGTCCCGTCCCCGCCCCTAGCGGCCACGTCGCCGCCCTTCGCGGCCCCGTCGCCGCCCCTAGCAGCCCCGTCGCCGCTCTTCGCGGCCCCGTTGCTGCCTCTAGCGGCCCCGTCGCCGCCTCTACCAACCCCGTCGCCGCCTCTACCAGCCCCGTCGCCGCCCCTATCAACCCTATCGCGGCCCTGTCGCGGCCCTGCCCCGGCCCCGCCCTGGCCATGCTCTGTCGCCTGGCGCGGCGCACCGGGGACCCTTGCACCGCCCCCCCCCCCCCCCCCCCCCTCTTTTCGCGTCGCTTGTCGAGGCGACCTGAGGGGGCCGCGCGCTGGGTGCTGTATAGCGAGTACAACCCTGTTAGGGTTTGCTATATGTATCCCAACTGCTGCTAGTGAAACCTCTCCTCTCTCTTCTTCATTCCTCTCATTCTTCACAAGAATGGCGGTACGTGCTGTTCCTATTGTTGTTTATTTTGTCGGTTGAGGTTGTTGAAGAGCTGTTGGGTGTGGAATGCAAATTCTGGTACTGATGTTTTTAGCTAGTGCCGCTCCTCGTGCAGGTCCATATGTTGTTGTTCAGCATGTATTTCAGCGCAGAGTGCCGCTTCGAATATCTTCCCGTGATCTCGGAGTATAGCTCGAGTGGAGCGCGAATGAGGACAAAGGCCGGAGATGACGACTGTGACGAAGGCTTCTTCAGATATCGATCCTCCGCATCAAAGAATTTTGTAGCGCAATTCGTAACAACAGTTGATATACGCCATCCCTTTTTCACCGGGTTTCATTTCCACTGTTGTCAGCTGTGCCATTGACTGGCTCTAATTGACGCTGTCTGTTGCTAGGTACAGGTTCTTCAAGTGGTTGTAAGCGAGCTCGGCGGAGTTGCCGTATCCCCGATAGGATCCGATGTTCTGCTGCTAGTTTGGAGTTATGTTCCTCAGCAGGATCGTGTATGACTTCATCGACTGATATGTATATTGTTGTGTGTCGTACTGCATCCCGTGTGTTGGGCATGGTAGGGATCCGTCAAAGAATTCAAGAATCTGCGTACCTTCCATCATCAGCTCAAACTCGAATGACCAGGTATATAAATCATTGTCGTCGAAAGGCGTCGATGTCTGTAGTTTCAAGACGTGCGCGAACTACTATTGAACCTGAAGAGCATCCAGTGTCTTCTCTTGTCCAGGTTGAGGCTGTTGGTGCGGCATGAAGCTGATCGAGCCACGTTGAGGCTCATATGGAGCAAAGGTTGGTTCCTGCTGGTTTCCGCGCGCATAGGATGAACCACCGAGACTCGTGGGTATAACATTGTTGTTGTTGTTGCTAATGTATGACTGCACAGGTGCTGTTTTCTGATGCTTTTCGTAGAAGGACATGAAGGAGAAAAACTTCTCCATCATGCTTGGGTCGAAGCCTATCGCTTGGTTCGCGGGAGTCTCAGTAGACTCAGCTGCTGGTCTTGTTGCTGTACCTCCCTCTGTCTATAGGTTGGAGGCTGGAGGTAGAGTAGGAGTAGTGCCAGGAGAGCCATTGGAGGAGCTTCTCTCCTTCTGCGTTGCCATGCTTTCTGATATTGTAGGAGTTTAAACAAAATGGAGTTTTGCCTTGTCTGCACTCATACCATGTTGGACTGAGAAAAGCCCTTAGGATCCATTCAAGGCTAAACTCTGAGTAGAAGTGTCGTATTTGCGGAAGCGTTTCAATGATGAAGTGTTGAACCACCTTGCGCTAGTATGTGAGGGCAAGATAGATTAATTAAGCAAGAAGATACAAGGTTTTATAAGAGTACAAGGAATATGAACAAATGCAGCAAATAACCAATTTACTGTTGCTGTTGCAATTCGATACATTGACGAATTGGGCAGCTGCTCAATATCGAGTCAGTTGTTTGTCCTTGCTGTCGCGCTGTATTTGTCAAGTCAAAGATCACTGACCTTTTACCTTCGCGTAACCTCCAGCAGTTACTTCTCTTGTCAACCTCCGATGGTTGACTCGCCCATTGTTCCTCTATAGTTCGTCTCGTTTGTAGTTCGGTGTTACGACACGTAAGAAGCGTTTAATTAACTGTTTCCAACAGTTTCTGGACGTGGTCGGTCGCCCTCGACGCGCACACCGGCACCTGCTACGGGGGTTAAATCGCAGACGGGCACCTGCGATGGGACTCAACCATGGTGGTCCCTGCTGCTGCTCGGTGACAACAACACTTTGGGTAGAGCGCCCCTCACTAGTCATTCCTGCATGCAATTAAGAGGGGAATGTAAGAATTATATCTATATTTTTATATCTATATATAACTGCACACTAGATAGTTGTAAGGATGTGTTTAGGCAAGGAAAACTATGCTGTGCTTGAAAGTAGGCCCTACGATATCAGGATTCTTTCCCTGAAATTCCTGATTTTCAGGGATTTTTTTGTACCTACACTGATTTTCCAGTGTTCAGCTTCTTGTGGGACTGATTTTTCAGCCTTTTCCTGCCAGATGACTCTAAAATTTCAAGCATTTTTTGAAAGGGGCACTGATTCCACTACATTGTAATGAAACTTGTCAAAACATATAGTTCTTTCTATTTCACACTAGGTTGTGTAGGGGTCATCCCTTAGAGGGTACAACCGAATTCTCTCGATAGTCTTGTATCCCTCCTTCTTACCTAATCGACATTCTCACCTAGCTCCTAGTTACAACATGGTATTAAGAGCAAAATGGTCCTAGGGACCGAATTTTTAAACGGGCCCACCATTACAATTTCGATGTGCTGCCCGAGTCGCGCCCCTACGAGAAACGCAAAACACGCGCTACACGAGACGGTTTTTCTGCCCTAGGCACGTCCCGTCCCCTAGCTGCCCTAGGCGCGATTCTTCTGCCTAGTCATGTGCGACCCCTCCTGACTGCGCCCTAGCTGTTGCGCACGCCACTCACGCTGCTCGCCAGCCCCTAGCGCGCACCAGCTGCGCGCCATTTTTTAGCTGCTCCGCGCGCACCTGTTGCGCGCCCCTGGTTTGCTAGCCCACAGCCCGCGCGCGCCTACTGCTGATGTGCGCTGGCTGCTGCTGCTACGTGCCGCTGCTGCTCAGCCACTGCGCCCGAGCCGCACCGCCCTGTCCGAGCCGCGCCGCCCAGCCTGAGCTGTCACTGCTAGTGCTACTGCAACTATTGCTGCTACAGCTAATGCTACTACTACACTCGCTACAGCTGCTACTGTTGCCACTCCTATTGCTGCTATGGCTAACCTATCAGTTCTTACATTCGATATTGCTGCTATGCCTTTGATGTTTGGCTCGACGATCTCCAACTGTTCCCGCAAAGCGAGTCTAAGGATGGTATTTCCTTGTCTTTGCACACTGAGGGAAAGCTCCCAGCCCCTGCTGCCGACACTGTAGAGGATCTGTCTAAGTGGCTCAAGCGTGATGCACTTTACTGAGCCCGCCTTGCTGTCCGCAACCACCTGCCCTTCACTGAGCGCGCGCACTTTAGTCGGCAGAAAACAGCCAAGGATCTCTATGACGTGGTCGTTTCTCGCTATTCCTCCCAAGCTACTGCTGTTGTAGGCCGTCTCATGTTGCCATACCTGCATCCCGATCTAGCTGAGTTCCGCACTGTCTCTGACCTCTTTACCTACCTCCGCTCTAGTGAGGATTGCTTCCGTGCCGCTCTCAAGCCGGCCTTTCTCACTAAGAACCCCCCCCCCCCCCCGCAGTACTTCACCCTGTACTTTCTTATCACTCGCCTCCCTGACTCCCTTTGCATTGTCAGGGACCAGTTCCTCGCCATGGACCCCATTGAGCTCACACTTGAATCGCTTGAGAAGGCCCTTCTTGAGGATGAGAAGAGCACTGACGCTGGCTCTTGTGAGAGTACGATGGCTTATGCCAACTATGCTTGCTTGCCTTTACTTTTTCATGCTATTTCTAGCATAGGATAATTATATGCATGCATGAATTGCTTGATTTCCCAGGCTAGGTGCTTTCCTATATTATATTATACTTATAGCACCGAGCTAGGTTGCGTGCACCAAAATCTGGGCTTTTCGGTTGCCACCAAATTGCCTTCTACCGAAATTCGGAAGGATCTATTCGGGACACTTCGCGACCCGCGGAACCTTTGCGTAACACCTGGTTACTGGGCCTTGTGTTGAACCTATATAGCCTCGTGTTGTACCTAGGTGATCGTTCAATTCAAACTCTCTTTTCTGAGTTCGATCCTAGATCCTCACTCTTGGTAATCAGAGCCGTTTATACGCGAAAGTTTTTCGACCGCTAAAACCGAGTCTTCAAAAACCGCGGGGGCGACGCCTGTTAAACACCAATTTCGGGTATGTAAAACCGGTTCCGTGTTTTTCGCTCCCCCTCGTTTCGGTTTTTCGAACGCGCAATGTCAGGCATGGAGGGCCAATGCGAAAATTACCCGACCACGAGTGACAACGCAAGCCTCCGCACCGACATGGAGCAGACGCAGGCGGCGATCCGACGACTCGAGGCCCTTCTGACACACCAACCAGGAGCTGCCACCGCAGCAGCACCAAACGTAGCAGCGACAACACCAGTAGCAGTGGCGACACCGACATTTCACGAACCGATGGTACCACTGTCGCCAAACCTCAAAGCAGCACGCCCGAGGCTCCCCGAAGCGTTCGATCCCAGCGCAAAAGGATCAGACGTTCGACGATTCGTGGTGACCCTCGAAATTTATTTCGAGGCCATTGGCTGTTCGACCCCGCAACACGACGCAGCACGGATTCGGCTCGTAGCGACACTGTTACATGGACCGGCATTGGAGTGGATTTACTACACTGACGTGTCCCGCGGGGAGAGATCGTGGCAGCAGTTTCGGGCAGATCTCATCGAACGTTTCGAACCCATTAATACGACCTACATGGTGCGGCAGTAGATACACCGTCACAAACAGTATAGTAGTGTAGCACAGTACACGTAGCAGATGGAGCTACTGTTCAACCGCATCACGGACCTTACCGAAGGTGAAAAAAACCAGGCGTACACAGAAGGGCTAAAATTGGAGATTCGTCGACAGGTGATCGCAGCGAATTACAACAGTTACCGCGACATCGTGTGTGCTGCCGAGCGATACGACGCATCGACTCGAGGTCAACCCGAAACACGAAGTTTTGCGCCAAACCGTACATTCGGCACGGAGCGATCGACACCCCTCACGTTCGCTGAACCGATGGACATCGACAAATACGACGCGAAGCAGCAGCCGACAAAATGCAAATTTTGCGGCGCAGCAGGGCATCAAATTTTGTCGTGCTACAAGATAAAAAAGGCACGTGCGGCAATGCAAGGTGGTGACAGTGGAGCACCCCCGAAGTAAAAAAACGGGAATCGCCAGTACCCGCGGATCGACCTGGCGATCGCGTAAAGATCCGAAATGCAGGAATAGGCGACGACGTGGTGACTTCGGAGCGGGTGAACGATGGTGGACGGTACGAAACTTCCCATCCATGGCAAAGCATCACTGCAGCTGCACATAGGGGCGCTAAGGTGGAAGCCGGCGTTGCCGATCACGAACATCAAAGGGTTGTATTTCATCTTGGGGCAAGATTTCTTGAAGCGGTTCAGCCCCGAGATCGATTGGGTCAACATGAAGGTGTGTATCTACAACAACGGGAAGCGGATAGCACTACGAATTTGGACAGACACAGGGGACGTTCCTGAAACGACATTGGCACGGTTTGAACAAATGCTGAACGAGAGTAACACGGGATATCTTGCACTGGTTATGGCAGCAGCAGAGGAGGAGAAGCCGAACGCAAAACTACCTGCAGCAGTGAAAGAGATCTTGGAGCAGTACAAGGATATAATGCCCGATGACCTACCTGCACGCGTACCTCCAGCACGCACCCACAAGCACGGGATCGTGGAGGAACCAAGTGCGAAACCCGTCTCACGTGCACCATACCGTCTGAGTCCGACCAAACTGATAGACATGAAGAAGCAGATCGAGTATCTACTAGACAGACAACTGATCCGCCCATCCACCTCTCCCTACGGTGCACCAGTTCTCTTCACTCCAAACCAGACGGCAGTTTACGAATGTGCATCGACTACCGCGCAATGAACAAACAGATAGTAAAATACAAATTCCCCATACCGTGCATAGACGACCTACTGGACCAACTGCGTGGTGCAACAGTCTTTTCGAAGCTGGACCTACAATCGGGTTACTGGCAGATCAAGATGGCGGACAACTCGATCCACAAGACGGCGTTCCGTACCAGATACGGCTCCTACGAATACTTGGTGATGCCGTTCGGACTCTGCAACGCACCAGCAACGTTTCAGGCGGAGATGAATCAAATCTTACGACCCTTGCTGGATGAGTGCGTAGTGGTGTACGTGGATGACATTCTTATCTACTCCAAGAACATGAAGGAGCATGTGGAGCATCTGCGGAAACTGTTCAAGATCCTGCGGAAAAACAAGTTCTACGTGAAGCTGTCGAAGAGCGACTTCGCCCTGATGAATGTGCAGTTCCTCGGGCGCATGGTGAGTGCCGAGGGCGTCCACGAGGACCCGCGGAAGATCGAAGCCGTCAAGAAATAGAAAATACCGGAGAACGTGAAGGAGTTGCAGCAGTTCCTAGGCTTCGCCAACTACTACAACAGGTTCGTGCCGCAGTACGCTAAGATAGCAGCGCCAGTGACCGACCTACTGAAAAAGGATACGCCCTACAAGTGGGATACTCCTCATCTGAAAGCCATGGAACAGCTACAGACAGCACTGTCCACAGCACCAGTACTCATCTTACCGGACCCATACAAGGACTACATGGTGGAAGTAGACGCTAGTGACCAAGCCGTCAGAGCAACACTAATGCAGGATCACGGGCACGGTTTACAGCATAACGCCTACTCTAGTAAAAAACTACACGGAGCAGTACTGAACTAGCCCATTCACGACAAGGAAGCCTTAGCCATAGTCGTAGCCTTCAAGGCGTGGAGGTGTTACCTAGAGGGAGCCAAGACTACAGTCTAGACTAACCACTACAGTCTCAAATACCAGAAGTCACAGCTGACGCTCTCACGACGACATGTGTGGTGGGTGGACTTCTTGGAAACTCACTTCCACTACGACATTGTCTACAAGCACAACAAAGCAGACGCGTTGAGCCGCCCTTGACATGTAGCAGGCATCCAGCTCGACGGGATGAACCCTCTACTCAAGGGTCTATTCCAACATGGGTACTCCATGGACGCAGAAATTGCTACTGCACACACTAAGAAGCTGTTATAGTGGGAGAAAGACTTAGCTGTAAGGAAGGGTTCAAGAAAGATTTGGGTACCGAATTACGCCTCGCTACGGCAGATCCTATTGGAGGAGTTTCACAACGTACCTTATGCAGGACATTTCGGGTGCAACAAGACGTTAGCAGGGATAGCGAAGTATTACTACTGGCCCGGAATGGCAGCAGCCGTGCAACAGCTCGTTACCTCATGCGACACGTGCCAGCGGATGAAGAGCAGAAAAGCAGAAAAAAAGCAAGGTTACTTCAGCCTATACCCGTACCGGAGCAGCCGTGGCAGGTCGTTAGCCTCGACCTCATTACGCGACTTCCTTCGACCTCACGAGTACATGATTCCATCTTCGTGGTGATCGATAAGTTCTCCAAAATGGGTCACTTCATCCCGACCAACGCCATAGCTACAGTTGAAGCAAGAGCTTGCCTCTTCTTTGACTGCATCATCACCATCCACGGCATCCCCGCTACACTCATCTTGGACAGAGATCCAAAATTCACGAGTAAGTTCTGGAAGGAGCTTATGGGACTATTGGGGACAAAGCTTGCAATGTCTTCAACATACCACCCCCAGAATGACGGACAGACAGAGTGACTCAATCAGGTGGTTGAACAATTGCTGTGCACAGCTTGCAAAGACGACGTCAGCCACTGGGACACACAGTTACCAACCCTAGAGTTCGCTTACAACAACGTATCACACGCGGCCACCGGGAAAACTCCTTTCTCCCTGTATTTCGGACCGGAACCACTCACACCATAGCAGCCAACCACACTGGCATACGTCCAAGCCGCACATGACTTTGTCACCACCATGCAGCAGCTATGGGAGAAGACTCAGTGACGTCTCACCACGATGCAGAATTCCCAGAAGTAGTACACCGATCGCCAACGACGTGATCACACCATAGCAGTCGAAGATCAGGTGCTTCTTGACACGCGCAACTTGAACCTTTCTCACCTCCCATCCAAACTCCGGCCTCGCTTTTTTGGACCTTTTCTCGTTGAGGCTCAGGTGACACCAGGAACATTCCGCTTGCGCTTACCAGATACGTGGAAGCTTCATAATGCTTTCCATTTCCAGTAACTGAAACCCTACAAGGACCCAACCAAAAGTTCCAGGGACGGCAGCTATCACCACCACCACCTGTTCTGGTACAGGATGAACCCAAGTATGAAGTGCAGCGCATTCTCACTCATCGGTGCCATAGCGGCAAGACCCTCGAGTTCTTGATACGCTGGAAGGGATACGACTCCACTGAGGACAGTTGGGTTGCAATAGCTGATATGGGCAAGGCACGCCGTGCTCTCAAGGACTATCTTGTCAAGTACGGTGTATCTCACTCCACCCAGCTTTGAGGGGGGGACGTGTGAGAGTACGACGGCTTATGCCAGCTATGCTTGATTGCCTTTACTTTTTCATGCTATTTCTAGCATAGGATGATTATATGCATGCATGAATTGTTTGATTTCCCAGGCTAGGTGCTTTCCTATATTTTATTATAGTTATAGCACCGAGCTTGGTTGCGTGCACCAAATTCTGGGCCTTTCGGTTGCCATCGAATTGCCTTCTACCGAATTCGGGAAGGATCTGTTCGGGACACTTGGCGACCTGCAGAACCTTCACGTAACACCTGGTTACTGAGCCTTGTGTCGAGCCTATATATAGCCTCGTGTTGTACCCATGCGATCATTTAATTCAAACTCTCTTTTCTGAGCTTGATCATAGATCCTCACAGCTCTGGCCGCTGCCCTTATGTCTGGCGCACGGGGCTTCTTAAGGGCATAGTCTACGGGAAGCCGCACAAGTGTTTCGGCCGTCTTGAGGACGACTGGGTAACTGAGTACTTCAAGGACCAGCAGGTGCCGAACTGGCTGCAGCTGATGGGGAAGGGGGTAGATGTGTTTCCTCTTGAATTTGCTAAGATCAATGCTGCTCTCTATACCATGTATGTTGCTGATTATAGAGTTGAGGGTGCGTGTTACTCGTGTGTGCCATGCGATGCTGGTGGTGATGCTACTCCCCCAGGTGCTAGTGAGTCCGCTGCTACTGCTGAGGTCCTGCACATTTTCACACTTGACTCTGGTGCGTCACATTGCTTCTTTCGCGACTGCACCACTGTCACCCCACTCAATACACTAGTCCCAGTCTCACTCGCGGACCCCTCTGGGGGCCCGATGGTTGCACATCGCTCCACTGTTCTCCCGTGCCCAGTTGTCCCCTCTGGCTCTCTGTCCGGTCTCCACCTCCCCTCGTTCTCGACGAACCTAGTGAGCAACGCCGTCCTTCAGGATGTATGGGTTGACACCTTTACTCCTCGAGGTCAGCGTGTGGCGATCTGCACATGCGCCAAGACACCCCGTCACCTGGCTACGCTCACACGACAGCTAAAGTCGAACCTGTACACACTCACTACAGCGTCTGCATAGGTAGTTGCGTCTGGTCAGGTGACTGCATCCGGTCAGCTCGCTGCGTCCTGCTCGTGTCGCCTCCTCACCCACCCTGCGCAGCTTTGGCACCACCGTCTTGGCCACCCGTCGCAGCTGCGTCTACGCGGCATGCACTCCCGGCTCCTGGTCTTTGGCCTCCCTGCGACCTTGCCCCCCCTACCGCGCTCGCTTGCGCCGCCGTGCCTTCCTTGCGTCGAGGGGCGGCAGCGCACCGCTCCTCACTCCTCCGAGTTTCCTGTGACCACTGCTCCTCTGTAGACTCTCTACCTGGACGTTTGGGGCCCGGCCCCCGTTGGTGGAACGGACCAGGAGCGCTACTTTCTGCTGGTTGTTGACGACTACACACGCTACACCAGCGTCTTCCCCTTGCGTCGCAATGCGGATGTCAGTGGTGTCTTGATCCCCTGGATCCGTGCTACTCGTCACCAGCTGCGCGAGCAGTTTTGGCGGGACTTTCCAGTCCTGCGAGTGCACTCTGGTAGGGGTGGTGAGTTCTCCTCTGGCGTCCTTGAGACGTTCTGCCAGGATGAGGGCATCGCCCAGTCGTTCACGCTTCCAGCCTCTCCGCATCAAAATGGGATTGCTGAGCGTTGCATTGGCCTGATCATGGAGGTTGCTCGTACCTCCATGATCCATGTAGCTACTCCCCATTTCCTGTGGTCGTTTGCGGTGCGATACGCCACGCATAAGCTCAACCTCTGGCCCCATGTCTCTGCTCCAGAGACCTCGCCCACACTCCGTTGGACGGGACAGCCTGGTGATGCGTCGTCGTTTCGGGTCTGGGGCGCGCTCTCCCTTGTTCGCGATACCAAAGCGAGCAAGCTCTCTCTTCGCACTCTCCGTTGTGTCTTCCTGGGCTTCCCGGCTGACGCTCCACCGTGGCAGTTCTACCACCCTGCCTCGCGTCGTGTTCTGTCCTCTCAGGACGTCACCTTCAACGTGTCGGTCTGTTACTACCGACTTCACCCACTCACGTCCCACCCGGTCCCCCTCGCACCTCTCTTCGTGGTACCAGTCCCCCCCCCGGTAGACCCCCTTCCCCCATAGGGTCCTGCTCCCTCAGGTGTGTCCCAAGTAGACCCACTCCCCTTGGATGAGCCAGTTGAGATCTCTTCTGACTCCTCTGACTCAGCTGAGGGGGGTGACGCCGTCGCCGACGACACGGCGACCACTCGCCGCAATCCTCGTTTGGAGACCCCCCCGGGTTTCTCGCCACGGCCGTCTTCGCCGCCTCGACAACCTGCTGATGTGGACTCTAGAGCTCATACCTCTGGAGCTAGGCCTGGGGGTGGTGAGTCTGGGGGTGCCCGCTCTCTTCGTCTGACTACCCCCCCCCCCCCCCCGGGCTCCCACCTCTGTCGTCTTCGCCGCCTCTGCAGCCTGCTGCTGTGGACACTGGAGCAGAGACTGAGGGTACTGAGCCTGGGGGTGCTGGGACTGAGGGTACTGAGACTGGGGGTGCTAGGTCTAAGGGTGCTGAGACTGAGGGTGCTGGGACTGAGGGTACTGAGCCTGAGGGTGCTGGGCTTGAGTGCACTGAGCCTGAGGGTGCTGGGACGGAGAGTGCTGAGACCGAGGGTCTTGACTCTGGGGGTGCTGCGAGTTCGGGTGCTAACTCTAGGGGTGCTGCGAGTCCTTCTGGTGTTGGTGTCGTTAGAGCTCCTACCGGAGGACCTGGACCTACTGGTGCTGGAGGTACCGGAGGTGCTAGAGGTGCTGGAGCTGGAGGTGCTTGAGGCGCTAGAGGTCCTGGAGCTGTTTCTCCAGCTGGTGGTGCTAGAGGTACTGCTGCTACTTGTGCTGGAGGTGCTGGAGGTCCTGAAGGTGCTACTGGTGCTAGAGGACGTGGAGCTGCTTGGGCTGGAGGTGCTAGAGGTCCTGGTGGAGCTACTGGTGCTCTTCGCTACCTTCTCAGGGTCTTCCGCCAGGTGCTACTGACTTCTTTGTGGCAGGTACTACTTCTCCGTTACTGTTTCCACCGGCAGACCTGTCCCACCCGCAGCTGGTACCGCACTCCCCACTACCTGCTCCTGTTCATTACACTGCAGTGACACAATCCCTGTCTTAGCGTTGAGAGCCTGAGACTCGTGCTTCCACCCCAGAGCATCGAGAGCCTGAGTCTAGCTTTGACCTTGAGCCTGAGCTTAGAGCTGCTGTCCATGCTCATGTTTCTCGTACTCGTTGTCCGCGTGCTTCGGCTGTCCCCCACACTCACGATATGACACTCTGTCCTTCCTCTGTTCCTCAGCGTATTGTCCTACCGTTACCTCCTATGTCCTCTTTGCCTTACGTTGCTGACCCTCCGTCTGACCTTCCTCGTGCGTCCAATCCGACTGTTACTCGGCTTCTTGCTACGATTCTGACGGGCCCTACATTCTCGTCTCCTACTGCACCTGCCCTAGTAGCTGAGCTCGTTGACTTTGCTGCTGTGTACCGCCTAGACTACCTTGCGAGTCTTGTCTCTGACCCTGTCCATACCTGTCCTCCGTCCGTCGGGGGTGAGACTGCTCTTGGCTGTACTGCCCTTGGCTGTGACGTTCTTGAGGACAGACAGGAGGAACTGGAGTGCCTTGCAGCCGCTTCACCCTATCATGCGACCATGCTGCTGCCTTAAGGGAGACCAAGATGCACTTGACATCCCCACCCCGCGCTCCTACAGGGAGGCGATTTCGGGTGAGCACTCCTCTCAGTGGCAGATAGCCATGGACGCAGAGATGGCTTCCTGGAAGTCCACTGGCACCTACATCAACGAGGTTCCCCCACCTGGGGCGAACATCGTCAGTGGCATGTGGATTTTCAGGGTGAAGCGGCCGCCGGGTTCTCCGTCTGCCTTCAAGGCACGTTACGTTGCTCGAGGCTTTAGTCAGCGTGAGGGGGTCGACTTCTTTCAGACCTTCTCCCCCACCCCGAAGATGACCACTCTTCGAGTGTTGCTACACGTTGCAGCTCAACGTGACTACGAGCTGCACTCCCTCGACTTCTCGACAGCTTCCTTGTAGGGTAGCCTTCACGAGGCTATCTGGTTGCGCCGTCCACAGGGTTTCACTAGGTCGTTTCCGGAGGGTACCCAGTGGAGCCTACGGCGACCAGTGTAAGGCTTGCGTCAGGCGCCACGCGAGTGGCATGACACACTGAGGACGACACTTGCTGCTCTTGGGTTTGCTCCTTCGACTGCTGACCCGACGCTGTTTCTACGTACCGACAGTTCTTTGCCGCCGTTCTACATCCTCGTGTACGTTGACGACTTGGTTTTTGCTACTTCTGACATTGAGGCATTGGCCCTAGTGAAGTCGAAGCTGCAGGAGAGACACACCTGAAATGAACTGGGTGAGCTGCGGATCTATCTTGGCTTGCAGATCACCCGGGATAGAGCACGCCGCACCATCACCCTCACTCAGTCACACATGGTGCACCAGGTTCTTCAGCGCTTCCTTTTTACGTACTCCTTGCCACAGCCCACTCCTCTGGCTAGCGGCCACTCGCTCTCAGCTCCACCTTCAGACGAGTCCGTAGAGCCGAGTGGTCCGTACCTAGAGCTTGTGGGTTGCCTCATGTACCTGATGACGTGCACATGACCTGACCTCGCGTACCCTCTCAGCCTTTTGGCTCGCTTCGTGGCACCGGATAGACACCGAAAGGTGCAATTTGATGCTGCAAAGAGGGTACTATGTTACTTGTGCAACACATCGGGCATGGGGCTCGTGCTTGGAGGACGGGGTTCGGTGGTCCTCACATGACACACTAACGCTTCTTTGGCCGACGACCAGGTGACTCAGCGTTCGTCACAGGGTTACACCTTCAATCTTGGCTCTGATTGTGTCTCGTGGATGTCCACTCGTTCTTCTTCTGTGCTTGGTTCCAGATGTAAGGCCGAGATCTACGCTGGGGCCATGGCTGCACAGGAGCTCCGGTAGCTGACCTACCTGCTGACCGACTTGGGGGAGCGGCCTCGTTCTCACTCGTTCTTCTTCTGTGCTTGGTTCCAGCTGTAAGGCAGAGATGTACGCTGGGGCCATGGCTGCACAGGAGCTCCGCTAGCTGACCTACCTGCTGACCGACTTGGGGGAGCGGCCTCGTTCTCCTCCAGTTCTGTACATGGACAACAAGGCAATGCTTGCCTTGTATCGCGAGCAGAGACTGGAGCACAGAACGAAGCACATTGCTCTTCGCTACTTCCTTGCGCGTGAGCTACAGCAGCGTGGTCAGCTCAGAGTCCTTGTTATCAGACCAAATGGGTCTGATGGTCTGATAATCACACCTACTTTTTTCATTTCATCTGATTTGTTAGACGAATGAGTTTAGTTCGTCTGATCAGTGAGACCAGCAATTATATTTCATCTGAAAAATAAGACCTAGCGTTATATTTCATATGAGAAATCAGATAGTGCGTACATTCTCGTCTGACACAAAGTACCAAGTACACCCCCTTCCCCCCACCCCCCTTTCCCTCTCCCCCTCCCCCCCACTCTTCAGCCCCCCCCACACCCGAATTCCCTCGCTCCTCCCCACTATCCAGCCACCCCGAAATCCCCCCCGTGTCTCCCAAGTCCACGACCCTTGTGCCCCACCCAGCCCCAGTACCCCAACGACCCTCTCGCAATCCAAGCCCCCCACCCCTAGTTTCTCTCGCAGCCCAACACCCACCCCCCCTGTCAGATGATCATATTACTGATGCATATATTTAGGCTGTAGTGGGGTAGCCCATAGGTGGTACAACCCAATTAGGGTTGGTACTTGTACTTGTTTTCATTTCATAGTGCACCCATTCCTCGCCTCTATCTCAACATGGTATCGAGCAGGTTCCCTAGTGGGAACTGTTCCTAGGGCCCACCTACTATTCCGTCCTGCCCGGAGCGCGCTCTGCCCTAGCCCGAGTCGCGCTGGGCCTTTTTTTTCCTTTGGCGGCCCGATCGCGTCGAGCCGCCTGCGATTTTTTTTTGGCGCGCCACCTACGCGGCCTCGTCGCGCCGCCCCTAGACGGCCGCGCCGCGTCGCGCGTGCCTCCCTCCAGTCGCGCGCCGCCCCCTCTGCCCCTCGCGACGCCGGCGCCGTCTCTGACGGCCCCGCGATCGCCTGCGACGGCCCCGCCGTCCCCTCTACCGGCCCCTCCACTGCACTTGACGGCCCCACCGTCCCCTCTGCCGGCCCCGCCGCGGCACTTGACGGCCCCGCCGTCCCCTCTGACGGCCCCGCTGTCCCCTCTGCCGGCCCCGCCGCTGCTTCAGACGGCCCCGCCGCTGCACCTGACGGCCCCGCCGTCCCCTCTGACGGCCCCGCCACTGCACCTAACGGCCCCGCCGTCCCCTCTGACGGCCCCGCCACTGCACCTACCGGCCCCGCCGCTACCCCTTACGGCCCCGCTGCTGCACCTGCCGGCCCCGCCGCCTCATCTGCAGGCCCCGCCGTCTCACCTGCCGGCCCCGCTGCTGTACCTGACGGCCCCGCCGCTTCACCTACCGGCCCCGCCACTACCCCTAACGGCCCCGCAGCTGCATCTCCCGGCCTCGCCGCCCCAGCAACTGCGCCGCCCCAGCAGCCGAGCCGCCCCAGCAGCCGAACCGCCCCAGCAACCGAGCCGCCCCAGCAGCCGAGCCGCCCCAGCAGCCGAGCCGCCCCAGCAGCCGAGCCGCCCGAGCCGCCCGAGCCGCCGAGCCGCCCGAGCCGCCCAGCAGCCGAGTCGCCGAGCCGCCCGAGCCACCCGAGCCGCCCGAGCCGCCCGAGCCGCCCGAGCCGTCTGCACTGCCCTGTCTGGTGAGCACTGAACTTAACTCTGCGCACTGCCCTCACCCTACTGCTGTCATGGCTACCCCCAATGTCCTCACCTTCGACGCTGAGGGCAGAGCCATCGACTTTGACGTGTGGGTAGATGACCTGCTACTTTTCCTACAGTGCGACAGAGCTGACGGCCTCTCTCTCTTTGATCTCACTTCTGGTGCCTCTCCCGCCCCTGCTGCTACTGAGGATGCCACTGTTCGCTCAGTGTGGGCCACACGCGATGCTGCTGCACGTCTTGCTGTGCGTTGCCACCTCCCTCCCTCTGAGCGTGCACACTTTGGGTCGTACAAGAAAGCTCAGACCTTGTACGATGCCGTTATTGCACACTACTCCACCCCTGCCACTGCTACACTGAGCCGCCTCATGCTACCGTACCTCTTTCCCGACCTTGCTTCCTTTGCCACAGTCGCCGACCTCATTACCCACCTGCGCGCTAGTGACGCTCGCTTCCGTGCTGCGCTTCCTGCTGAGTTCTGCGCCAAGAACCCCCCCCCCCAGTACTTCACTCTCTACTACATTGTCGCCCGCCTCCCTGACTCCCTTCGCGGAGTCAGGGACGACTTACTCTCAGTCTGCCCCACCACTCTCACTATTGACCTCCTCGAGAAGTCCCTCCTAGCAGCCGAGAAGAGCATTCTCGCTATAGGGGCCTCTCGTGGTGACCCGCGCACCCCCATCTTTGAGGGGTGTTCCCCCTCCCCCCTCCTGCCCTCTGTCGCCTCTGCTGCTACGGCCGACCTAGTTGGTTTTGAGTCGGTCGGCGCGGCGTCTGCCCCCAGTGGGAGACGTCGCTCTGGCAAGGGCAAGGGGGGCAGGAGCGGTGGTGGCGACGGCGGGGGCGGTGGAGGCGGCGGTGGAGGCAGCGGAGGAGGTGGGGGTGGTAGCGGGAGTGGTGGCGGGAGTGGAGGTGTCAGCGGCGGCAGTGGAGGCGGGGGTGGCAGCGGCGGTGGTGGTGGGAGTGGAGGTGGAGGCGGCAGTGGCGGCATCGACGGTGGGAGTGGCGGTGGCAGCGGAGGTGGTGGCGGCGGCGGCGGAGGAGGCGGCAGAGGAGGTCATGGCTCGTCGCAGAGGAGTGGCTCCGGTGGCGGTCAGCGCCAGCAGCAGCGGCAGCAGCGTGGTCAGGACACCCTCTCCCCACAGCAGCTCCGTGAGTGGTACACCGCACGTCAGAGGGGTGGGGGTACTGGTCCGTGCACCTACGTCTTGCGCACTGGCGACCGTGCGGGTGAGCCGTGTGGTGGTCCACACTCCGCCCAGCGCTGCTTCGGCCGCCTGACTGACGCTTGGCGCCGCCAGTTTCCTGACGCCTCTAAGATCCCTCGCTGGGACCAGCTGTCTAGGGCAGGAGTAGCTATCTTTGATCTTAACTTTGATGCTATTCTTGCTGCCATGTATGCTGTGACTTTTAGTGAGGAGGGTGACTGTTACCGGTGTTTCCCGCCCGACCCAGGCATTGGTACTGCGGCTCTAGGTGCTGTTGAGGCTACTGCTCCAGGTGCTGGTGAGGCTGTCGCTCTAGGTGCCAGTGAGTCTGTGTCCTCAGGTGCTGGTGAGTCTGCTCTCTCAGGTACTGCGTCGGCTCCGCCCTCTCTCACCTTCACTCTTGACTCAGGGGCGTCTCGCTCCTTCTTTCGAGACCGCACCACACTCACACCGCTTAGTCGGCCACTGGCGGTCTACCTGGCGAACCCCTCTGGGGGTCCTGTTCTGGCTCGCTACTCCACTGTCCTGCCGTGCCCTGCGGTCCCGTCTGGCGCCCTGTCCGGTCTCTACCTCCCCTCGTTCTCTACGAACTTGGTGGCGGGTGCTGACCTACAGGATGCAGGGGTCGACCAGTTCACCCCTGCACGCCGACGGGACACCCACTGCACGGACGCGGACACGGGTCGACACTTGACCACGTTCACACGTGGGCCGGGGTCGAGCCTGTACACACTCACTGTTCCGTCTCCTCCTCCTGCGTCTGGTCAGGTAGTTGCGTCGGGTCAGGTGTTTGCTGCAGCGTCCAGGTCTGGTGCTGAGTCTGCCCCCTGCTGGTGTCGCCTCCTGTCCCACGAGACCCTCCTGTGGCACCACAGGATGGGTCACCCCTCCCTGCCTCGTCTCCGGGGCATGGCCTCTCGCCTTCTTGTCTCCGGCCTTCCCCGGTCCCTCCCTCCCCTTCCTCCGGGGCCTGGCCCTCCCTGTGTCCCCTGTGTCGAGGGTCGCCTGCGGGCGACCCCTCACTCCTCCCCGTTTCCTCCAACGGAGGCCCCGATGCAGACGCTTCACATGGACGTGTGGGGCCCAGCCCGCGTCCGTGGACAAGGTCACGAGCGTTACTTCCTGCTGGTGGTTGACGACTACTCGCGTTACACCACAGTCTTCCCCTTGCGCGGCAAGGGTGAGGTCACTGAGGTGTTGATCGACTGGATCCGCGCAGCTCGTCTCCAGCTCACGCGGAGCTTCGGCTCGGACTTTCCTGTTCTGCGTCTGCACTCGGACAGAGGCGGAGAGTTCTCCTCCGGCCTTCTGCGAGCCTACTGTCGGGCACGAGGCATCCGCCAGACCTTCACGCTTCCGGACTCTCCGCAGCAAAATGGGATTGCTGAGCGCCGCATCGGCATTGTCATGGACGTCGCCCGTACGTCCATGGTGCATGCGGCTGCCCCCCATTTTCTGTGGCCGTTTGCGGTTCGGTACGCCCCGCATCAGATCAACCTTCAGCCCAGGGTCTCCAGACCAGAGACCTCCCCAGCTTTGCTGTGGACGGGGAAGGTTGGCGATGCGTCGGCGTTCCGTGTCTGGGGATCTCGGGCGTTTGTCCACGACTTGTCTGCGGACAAGCTGTCCCCTCGTGCTGCTCCTTGCGTCTTCCTGGGTTTCCCCCCTGACGCACCTGGGTGGCAGTTTTACCACCCCACCTCTCGTCGTGTTCTGTCCTCCCTGGACGTGACGTTTGACGAGTCGGTTCCCTTCTACCGGCTCTTCCCCTACCGCACTCCGTCCCTTCCCCCCCCCGCCCCTCTTCCTGGTCCCAGGTCCCCCCCCGGTAGACCCCCTCCCCCCTCAGGGTCCTGCCCCTTCAGGTGTGTCTCAGGTAGACGCGGTCGAGCCTGTCGAGGTCACTGGTGACTCTGGTGCTGCTGCGGGTGCGGAGCCTCGGGGTGCTGAGACTGGGGGTGCTGAGACTGGGGGCGCTGAGCCTGGGGGTGCTGAGACTGGGGGTGCTGAGCCTGGGGGTGCTGAGCCTGGGGGTACTGAGCCTGGGGGTGCTGAGACTGGGGGTGCTGAGCCTGGGGGTGCTGAGCCTGAGGGTACTGAGCCTGGGGGTGCTGAGCCTGGGGGTGCTGTGCCTGGGGGTGCTGAGCCTGGGGGTACTGCGTCTGGGAGTGCTGCGCCTGCTGCTTCTGTTCCTCGTGGTTCTCCAGACCGTTCCTCACGCCGCGAGCCGCTCTCTCCTCTGGAGCTGCGTGAGTGGTTTGCCCGGCGCTGGAGGCGAGCTGCTGGAGCTGGGGGTACTGCGGGTGCTGGAGGTTCCGTTGCTGCCGAGGGAGCTGGTACCACGGGTCCCGGAGGTGCTCGTACTGAGGGTACTGGAGCTGCCGGGCCCGGGGGTGCCTCTGGAGCTGGAGCTGCTGCGGGTGCTGGCGCTGAGGCTACGACTGTCGGTCCTACTGCGGGTACTTCTGTAGCTGCTGGTGGTGCTGGAGTTGGAGCTGCTACTGGTGCTGGTGCTGCCTCTGGAGGTGTTGGTGTCAGAACATATCTATAGCTTATACTGCTGTGTAGGCTGTAGTGGGGTATCCCATAGGGGGTACAACTCAGTTAGGGTTTCATATTTGTACTGCTTTCATTCATAGTTCATTCACTTTCCTGCTTACTCATTTCACATGGTATAGAGCGGGTTCCCTGTGGAACTCTGCCTAGGGCCCACCGAAGCGCGCCCCGAGGCGCGCTCAACTTTTTTTTCCGCTATCGAGCGACCCTCCGTGTCGCCTCCCTCCCACACGCGGCCCAGCCGCCCGCTAAGTCGCGGCCCCAGCCGCCCGCTACGATCGCGGCCCCAGCCGCCTGCTCGACGCGCCCCCCCCCCAGCCGCCTGCTCGACGCGGCCCCCAGCCGCGTGCTCGACGCGGCCCTGCCGCCCGCTACGCCGCGGCTGCCGCCTACTACGACCGCGGCCCCGGCCGCCTGCTACGACCGCGGCCCCCAGCCGCCTGTTCGACCGCGGCCCCGCCGCCCGCTCCTGTCGCGGCCCCCAGCCGCCTACTCGACGCGGCCCCCAGCCGCCTGCTTGACGCGGCCCTGCTGCCCGCTACGCCGCGGCCGCCGCCTGCTACGACCGCGGCCCCGGCCGCCTGCTACGACCGCGGCCCCAGCCGCCTGTTCGACCGCGGCCCCGCCGCCCGCTTCTGTCGCGGCCCCCAGCCGCCTGCTCGACGCAGCCCCCGGCCGCCTGCTCGACGCGGCCCTGCCGCCCGCTACGCCGCGGCCGCCGCCCACTACGATCGCGGCCCCGGCCGCCTGCTACGACCGCGGCCCCAGCCGCCTGTTCGACCGCGGCCCCGCCGCCCGCTCCTGTCGCGGCCCCGGCTGCCTGCTCGCCCGGGAGCCGAGCCGCCCTGCACCCGAGCCGCCCTGTCGCCGAGCCGCCCAGGAGCCGAGCCGCCCTGCCCCCGAGCTGCCCTACCGCCGAGCCGCCCGGGAGCCGAGCCGCCCTGCACCCGAGCCGCCAGGTCGCTGAGCCGCCTTTCTGCATACCTACTCGACCTGCCCTGCCTGGTGAGCACAGTCCCACTGCCACTGCGAGCTCTTTCCCTACTGCTTGCACTGCGTCGCTGTCGTCGCCATGGCTACCCCTAGTGTCCTAGCTTTTGACGCTGAGGGTCGCGCCATTGATTTTGAGGTCTGGTTAGACGACCTGCAGCTGTTCTTACAGTGCGACAGGTCTGACGACCTTTCTCTCTTTGACCTCACCTCTGGCGCCTCTCCTGCTCCTGCTGCTGATGCTGATCCCGCTGTCCGCTCTAAGTGGGCCACCCGCGATGCTGCTGCACGTCTTGCTGTGCGTCGCCACCTCCCTACCTCTGAGCGTGCGCACTTTAGTCAGTACAAGAGTGCTCAGACCTTGTACGACGCTGTAGTTGCGCGCTACTCCTCCCCTGCCACTGCTGCACTGAGCCGTCTCATGCTTCCCTACCTCTTTCCTGACCTCTCTGCCTTTCCCACTGTCGCTGACCTCATTACGCACCTCCGCACTAGTGACACTCGCTACCGCGCCGCCCTTCCTGATGAGTTCTGCGCTAAGAACCCCCCCCCCATGTACATCGCTCTCTACTACGTAGTCGCACGCCTCCCTGACTCCCTTCGCGTCGTCAGGGACCACTTTCTCGCAGTCTGTCCCACCACTCTCACCGTCGACCTCC
This sequence comes from Closterium sp. NIES-65, assembly GCA_948144175.1. Lineage (NCBI taxonomy): Eukaryota > Viridiplantae > Streptophyta > Zygnematophyceae > Desmidiales > Closteriaceae > Closterium > Closterium sp. NIES-65. The sequence goes on along the minus strand of CANXME010002061.1, from coordinate 382,604 downwards.
TCGAGAAGGCCCTCCTTGCAGCGGAGAAGAGCATAATCGCTGTAGGTGCTTCTCGTGGTGACCCTCGCACCCCCATCTTTGAGGGGTGCTCTCCTTCCCCCTTGCTGCCCTCTGTTGCCTCTGCTGCTGCTGCCGACCTGCTTGGTCTTGAGTCGGTCGGCGCGGCGTCTGCCCCTAGTGGGAGACGTCGCTCCAGCAAGGGCAAGGGGGGCAAGGGCGCGGGTGGAGCTGGAGGGGGCGGTGGCGGTGGCGGCGGTGGCGGCGGAGGGAGTGGGGGTGGCGGCGGGGCTAGTGGCGGGGGTGGTGGTGGTGGTGGCGGCAGCAGCGGCGGAGACGGTGGTGGTGGTGCCAGCGGTGGTGGTGGAGGCAGCGGCGGAGGTGGAGGCGGCGGAGGTGGAGGCAGTGGAGGCGGCAGCGGAGGAGGCAGTAGTGGTGGAGGAGGTGGAGCTGGTCGGGGTGGTACCCAGCAGCGTAGCGGCGGTGGTGGTGGCCAGCGCTCGCACCGGCAGCAGCAGCAGCGCTCGCGGGACATCCCTTCGCCTCAGCGGCTTCGTGAGTGGTACGCTGGGCGTCAGAGGGGTGGGGGTACTGGTCCCTGCACCTACGTTCTTCGTTCCGGCGACCGCGCGGGTGAGCAGTGTGGGGGTGCCCACGCCACCCAGCGCTGCTTTGGCCGCCTGACGGACGCTTGGCGTCAGCAGTTCCCTGGGGCTAGTGAGATCCCTCGCTGGGATGAGCTTCTCAGGGCTGGTGTAGCGATCTTTGATCTTGATTTTGATGCTATCCTTACTGCTATGTATGTTGTGGATTATAGTGAGGAGAATGAGGGTTACCGGTGTTTTCAGCCCGACCCGGGCATTGGTACTGCTGCGCTAGGTGCTTGTGAGGCTGCTGCTCTAGGTGCCAGTGCGTCTGCGCTCTCAGGTACTGGTGAGACTGCGCTCTCAGGTACTGAGTCGTCCTCGTCCTCCCTCACTTTCACACTTGACTCCGGAGCTTCTCGCTCCTTCTTTCGAGACCGCACTACCCTTTCGCCGCTCGCCAGGCCGGTTGCGGTCTCCCTTGCTGACCCCTCTGGGGGTCCTGTCCTGTCTCACTTCTCCACTGTCCTCCCGTGTCCGGCTGCCCCTTCGGGCACCCTGTCGGGTCTGTACCTTCCCTCGTTCTCTACGAACTTGGTGAGTGGAGCGGACCTGCAGGATGGGGGTGTTCACCAGTTCACTCCTGCGCGTCAGAGGGTGACCCACTGCACGGAGGCTCGCACAGGCCGACACCTGGCCACGTTCTCACGTCGGCCGGGGTCGAGTCTCTACACCCTGACCGTTGAGTCTCCTCCTGTCCCTGCGTCTGGTCAGGTGGCTGCGTCGGGTCAGGTACTTGCTGCTGCGTCCCGGTCAGGTCCTGAGTCTGCCCCCTGTTCTTGTCGCCTCCTGTCTCACGAGACTCTCCTGTGGCACCACCGTCTTGGCCACCCCTCCTTGCCCCGTCTTCGGAGCATGGCTTCCCGTGTCCTTGTCTCTGGTCTTCCCCAGTCTCTCCCTCCTCTCCCCTCCGGGCCAGGACCTTCCTGTGTCCCCTGTGTCGAGGGTCGCCTCCGGGCTACTCCTCACTCCTCCCACTTCCCCCCCGACAGAGGCTCCCCTGCAGACGCTTCACATGGATGTGTGGGGCCCAGCCCCCGTCCGTGGGCAGGGTTACGAGCGCTACTTCCTGTTGGTGGTTGACGACTACTCGCGTTACACCACAGTCCTCCCCTTGCGCAGCAAGGGTGCGGTCACTGAGGTGCTGATCGACTGGATCCGCGAGGCTCGTCTCCAGCTCAGGAAGAGCTTCGGCTCGGACTTTCCTGTTCTGCGTCTGCACTCTGACAGAGGCGGAGAGTTCTCTTCTCGCCTTCTGCGAGACTACTGTCGTGCACGGGGGATCCGCCAGACCTTCACGCTTCCGGACTCACCACAGCAAAATGGGATTGCTGAGCGCCGCATTGGCATGGTCATGGATGTCGCTCATACGTCCATGATGCATGCGGCTGCCCCCCATTTTCTGTGGCCGTTTGCGGTGAGGTACGCGGCGCATCAGCTCAACCTTCACCCCCGGGTCTCTCGGCCAGCGATGTCCCCAGCCTTGCTGTGGACGCGGAAGGTTGGCGATGCGTCTGTGTTCCGTGTCTGGGGATCTCGGGCGTTTGTCCGCGACTTGTCTGCGGACAAGCTGTCCCCTCGTGCTGCTCCCTGTGTCTTCCTTGGCTTCCCCACTGACGCCCCAGGGTGGCAGTTTTACCACCCCTCCTCTCGTCGTGTTCTGTCCTCCCAGGACGTCACGTTCGACGAGTCAGTCCCCTTCTACCGTCTCTTCCCCTACCGCACCCCTTCCCTCCCCCCTCCCCCGGACTTCCTTGTGCCGGTTCCCCCCCCGGTAGACCCCCTCCCCCCTCAGGTTCCTGCCCCCTCAGGTGTGTCCCAGGTAGACGCCGTTGACCCGATCGAGGTTACTGGTGACTCTGGTGCTGCTGCGGGTGCTGAGCCTGGGGGTGCTGACTCTGGGGGTGCTGTGCGCGGGGGTGCTGAGCCTGGGGGTGCTACTGCTGGGGGTGCTGGGCCTGAGGGTGCTACTGCGGAGGGTGCGGAGCCTGGGGGTGCTGAGCCGGGGGGTGCTGTGCCTGGAGGTGCTGGGTCTGGGGGTGCTGGGTCGGGAGCTGCTGAGCCTGGGGGTGCTGAGCTGGGAGCTGCTGAGCCTGGGGGTGCTGCGTCTGGAGCTGCTGAGCCTGGGGTTTCTCCTGCTGCTGCGTCTCGCCGGGAGCCCCTCTCTCCACAGGAGCTGCGCGAGTGGTTCGCTCGCCGCTGGAGGCGTGCTGCTGAGTCTGGAGGTGCTGCTGGAGCTGGAGCTGGAGCTTCTTCGACCGTCGAGGGTGCGGGTGCAGCCGGTCCCGGAGCTGCTGGCCCTGCAGGTCCTCCTGGAGCTGGAGCTGCTGAGGGCGTTCGTGCTGAGCCTGCTGCTGTTGGTCCTGCCGCTGGAGGTGTGGGTGGCGCTGGTGCTGTCGCTGAGGGTGCTGGTGCTGTCCCTGCTGAGTCTGGAGCTGCCGCGCGGCCTCGGCCGTACTTCGTTCCGCTCCTTCAGCAGGTTCTTGGTCTTTCTCCTCTAGTAGAGGGTCCACCGCCTGTCCAGTCGCAGCCCCTACTGGAGCCTTCCTCTCCGCTGCCTGCTCCCTCTCCTTACACTGGTCCTACTGGAGGTCTTGCTGAGCGTCGTGAGCCTGCGTCTCGTCCCGCGTCGCCTGTTCGTGCTGCTCGCGCTAGTGGTCGCAGTTCGCGTCAGCGTCCTCCTCCTGTCCCTGGCACGCACCGGATGTCTTTACGTCTGTCCACTGCTCCTCTGCGTGCCCCTTTGCCTTCTCCTCCTGAGTCCTCTCTTCCTGCGCTTGCGGACCCTGAGTCGGACTCTCTTCGTGCTGCCAGTCCCACTGTCACGCGTCTGCTTGCTACTGTCGTCACTGACCCCTCTTTTGAGTCCACTGCTGCGTCTGCTCTAGTCGCTGAGCTCGTCGACTTTGCTGCTCACTGTCGTCTCGACTACGCTGCTAGTCTTGTTGCTGAGTCTGCGTCTGTCTGTCCTCCGTCCGTCGGGGGTGAGTGTGCTCTTGGCACAGACGTCCTAGAGGACAGGCAGGAGGAGTTACAGTGTCTAGCGGCTGCTTCACCTCATCTCGCGTCTGTACTGCTTACCCCTGAGGGAGACCCGGATGCACTAGACATCCCGACTCCGCGTTCTTACGCGGAGGCCGTAGAGGGTCCCTACTCCTCTCAGTGGCAGGCAGCTATCGATGCAGAGATGGCTTCCTGGAAGTCCACAGGCACCTACGTTGACGCGGTTCCCCCTCCTGGGGCGAACATCGTCAGTGGCATGTGGATCTTCAGGGTGAAGCGGCCGCCGGGCTCTCCACCTGTCTTCAAGGCACGGTACGTTGCTCGTGGCTTCAGTCAGCGGCAGGGAGTTGACTACTTTCAGACCTTCTCTCCCACCCCGAAGATGACTACTCTTCGGGTGCTGCTGCACATAGCCGCTCAGCGCGACTACGAGCTTCACTCTCTCGACTTCAGCACTGCGTTCTTGCAGGGTAGCCTGCACGAGGAGATCTGGCTTCGCCGTCCACCTGGCTTCACTGGGACTTTCCCTCCTGGCACCCAGTGGAGCCTCCGACGGCCAGTCTACGGTCTCCGCCAGGCACCGCGTGAGTGGCACGACACACTGAGGACTACGCTTGCGGCTCTTGGGTTTGCTCCTTCTACTGCTGACCCGTCGCTGTTTCTTCGCACCGACACTTCCCTGCCGCCGTTCTACATCCTCGTGTACGTCGACGACCTGGTCTTTGCCACAGCGGACACTGCTGGACTCGCCTACGTGAAGTCCGAGCTGTTGAAGAGACACACGTGCACAGACCTGGGTGAACTGCGCAGCTACCTTGGCTTGCAGATCACTCGGGACAGAGCACGCCGCACCATTACCTTGACTCAGTCACACATGGTGCAGCAGGTCCTTCAGCGCTTCGGCTTCACGTACTCCTCGCCTCAGGCCACTCCTCTGCCTACTCGCCACTCACTCTCAGCTCTGCCTTCGGATGAGTCCGTAGAGTCGAGTGGTCCGTATGCGGAGCTTGTTGGCTGCCTCATGTACCTGATGACCTGCACACGACCTGACCTTGCATACCCTCTGAGCATTCTTGCACGCTATGTTGCTCCTGGGAGACACAGACCGGAGCACATGGCTGCAGCGAAGAGGGTATTGCGCTACCTGTGCAGTACGTCAGGCATGGGGCTAGTGCTTGGAGGGCGGGGTCCAGTGGTCCTTACCGGCCACGCGGACGCGTCTTGGGCTGACGACCAGGCTACGCAGCGGTCGTCACAGGGTTACACCTTCAGCCTTGGTTCCGGCTCTGTCTCGTGGCGGTCTACTCGCTCGTCTTCGGTTCTTGGCTCCAGTTGTGAGGCTGAGATCTACGCCGGGGCCATGGCTGCACAGGAGCTTCGCTGGCTCACCTACCTGCTGACTGACCTTGGAGAGCCGCCTCGTTCTCCTCCAGTGCTGTACGTAGACAACAAGGCTATGCTGGCCTTGTGTCGAGAGCAGCGCTTGGAGCACAGAACGAAGCACATTGCTCTCCGCTACTTCCTTGCTCGTGAGCTGCAGCAGCGTGGTCAGTTGCGACTTGCGTACGTGGCCTCTGAGGCCAACACTGCTGATGTGTTCACCAAGGCACTTGCGCCTTGTGACCATCAGCGCTTCTGCACCCAGCTGGGTCTTGTGCCTGTCTTGCCTCACTTGCTCTCCTCTTGACTTCACTTGTACTGTGACATATATATATACCTGCTCTTGCTTGTCTAGCTTTATATATATGTCTGTACTCTTGCTTGTGAACTGGCCTTTGGCCTTGCTCTTGTGCTCGGACTGTGTGGTGACTTTGTGATCCACCCTGAGCTTTGCTTTGTCTTGCTTGACTGGTCTTGTGACCCCTTGTTCTCCCCCACTTTGCCTATGGGGGTGTGTCAGAACATATCTATAGCTTATACTGCTGTGTAGGCTGTAGTGGGGTATCCCATAGGGGGTACAACTCAGTTAGGGTTTCATATTTGTACTGCTTTCATTCATAGTTCATTCACTTTCCTGCTTACTCATTTCACAGTTGGTACTGTCCCTGCTGTCTCTAGCGGTGCTGCGCGGCCTCGGCCGTACTTCGTTCCGCTCCTTCAGCAGGTTCTTGGTCTCCCGCCTTCCACTAGTCCTTCTCCTCCCGTAGAGTGTCCGCAGCCTGTCCCGTCAGAGTCACAGTTACAGCCCGTCTCTCCCCTGCCTTCTCCTTCTCCCTATGCTGGTCCTACTGGAGGTCTTGCTGAGCGTCGTGAGCCTGCGTCCCGTCCTGCGTCGCCAGTCCGAGCTGCTCGCCCTAGTGGTCGCGGTTCGCGTCAGCGTCCTCCTCCTGTCCCTGGCACGCACCAGATGTCTCTGCGTCCGTCCACTGCTCCTCTGCGTGCCCCTTTGCCTTCTCCTCCTCAGTCTTCTCTTCCTACACTTGCCGACCCGGAGTCGGACTCTCACCGTGCTGCCAGTCCTACTGTCACGCGTCTTCTTGCTTCTCTTGTCACTGACCCTTCCTTTGAGTCCGCTGCTGCGTCTGCCCTAGTTGCTGAGCTGGTCGACTTTGCTGCTGCGTGTCGTCTGGACTACGCTGCCAGTCTTGTTGCTGAGTCTACTGAGTCTGCTAAGTCTGCGTCTGCTGCGTCTGCGTCTGCCTGTCCTCCGTCCGTCGGGGGTGACTGTGCTCTTGGCACGGACGTCCTTGAGGACAGGCAGGAGGAGTTCCAGTGCTTTGCCGCCGCTTTGCCCCATCTCGTGTCCATGCTTGTTGCCCCTGAGGGAGACCCGGATGCTCTAGACATCCCGACCCCACGCTCTTACGCAGAGGCGATGGCCGGTCCCTACTCCTCTCAGTGGCAGTCAGCCATGGACGCAGAGATGGCTTCCTGGAAGTCCACAGGTACCTACGTTGACGCTGTTCCCCCTCCTATGGCGAACATTGTCAGTGGCATGTGGATCTTCAGGGTGAAGCGGCCGCCGGGTTCTCCGCCTGTCTTCAAGGCGCGCTACGTGGCTCGTGGCTTCAGTCAGCGACAGGGAGTTAACTTCTTTCAGACCTTCTCCCCGACCCCGAAGATGGCCACTCTTCGGGTTCTACTGCACGTCGCTGCTCAGCGTGACTACGAGCTACACTCTCTTGACTTCAGCACTGCTTTCCTGCAGGGCCGCCTGCACGAGGAGATCTGGCTGCGCCGCCCTCCTGGCTTCACTGGGTCGTTCCCTCCTGGTACCCAGTGGAGCCTCCGGCGGCCAGTCCACGGTCTCCGCCAGGCACCGCGTGAGTGGCACGACACACTGAGGACTACACTTGCGGCTCTTGGGTTTGCTCCTTCTACTACTGACCCGTCGCTGTTTCTGCGCACCGACACCTCGCTGCCGCCTTTCTACATCCTCGTGTACGTCGACGACTTGGTCTTTGCCACTGCGGACACTGCCGCACTCGCCCACGTGAAGTCCGAGCTGCAGAAGAGACACACGTGCACAGACCTGGGTGAACTGACAAGCTATCTTGGCCTGCGGATCACCCGGGACAGAGCACGCCGCACCATTACCCTGACTCAGTCACACATGGTGCAGCAGGTCCTTCAGCGCTTCGGCTTCACGTACTCCTTGCCTCAGGCCACTCCTCTGCCTACGGGACACTCGCTCTCAGCTCTGCCTTCGGATGAGTCCGTAGAGTCGAGTGGTCCGTATCCAGAGCTTGTGGGCTGCCTCATGTACCTGATGATTTGCACTCGACCTGACCTCGCATACCCTCTCAGCATCTTAGCACGCTATGTTGCTCCTGGCCGTCACCGGAAGGAGCACATGGATGCAGCTAAGAGGGTGTTGTGCTACTTGTGCAGTACATCGGGCATGGGGCTAGTGCTTGGAGGGCGTGAGCGGCCTGTGCTCACTGGGCACTCAGACGCTTCTTGGGCTGACGACCAGGCTACTCAGAGGTCGTCTCAGGGTTACACCTTCAGTCTTGGCTCTGGCTCTGTCTCTTGGCGCTCTACTCGCTCTTCTTCGGTTCTCAGCTCCAGCTGTGAGGATGAGATCTACGCCACGGCCATGGCTGCCCAGGAGCTTCGCTGGCTCACCTACCTGCTGACTGACCTTGGAGAGCGGCCTCGTTCTCCTCCAGTGCTGTACGTCGACAACAAGGCAACCATTGCCTTGTGTGAGGAGCACAGACTGGAGCACAGGACGAAGCACATTGCTCTACGCTACTTCCTTGCTCGAGAGCTGCAGCAGCGTGGTCAGCTTCGCCTGCGTTTCGTGGCCACTGAGGCCAACACTGCTGATGTGTTCACCAAGGCACTTCCGCCTCGTGACCATCAGCGCTTTTGCACTCTGCTAGGCCTTGTGCCCACTGGGCCTCACTTGCTTACCTCTTGACCTTGCTTGTACTGCTGCATATATATATCCTTGCTCTTGCTTGTTTAGCACTGTTATATACATATGCTCTGCTGCATGTGAACTGGCCTTGTGGCCTTGACCTTGTGCTCGGAATTTGTGTGGTATCCTTGAGATCCACTCTGAGCTTGCTTTGCTTTGCTTTGCTTTGCTTTGCTTGACTGGTCTTGTGACCCCTTGCTCTCCCCCACTTTGCCTATGGGGGTGTGTCAGATGATCATATTACTGATGCATATATTTAGGCTGTAGTGGGGTAGCCCATAGGGGGTACAACCCAATTAGGGTTGGTACTTGTACTTGTTTTCATTTCATAGTGCACCCATTCCTCGCCTCTATCTCAACACCCCCCTGCTCCGCTCCCGCCTCTCGCATTGCAGCCCAAACCCGTTTAGGTTGTGTCGCCTTGATAAAAGTAAAACAGTTCACAATTTCTTGCAAACAAAAAGACACCACTATTTGTTTCATCTGGAAATTCAGACGCGGCTTTTGCATTCATCTGGGAAAGCAGACCAATTTTTTTTACCTCGTCTGAATGTCAGACGAAACTGTTTTTCCCATTAAGATTTTCAGACAGGCTTAAATCCTAGCAAGAGCCCTGGGTGAGCTGCGCCTTGCTTACGTGGCCTCTCGGGCCAACACTGCTGATGTCTTCACCAAGGCCCTTGGGTCTGGTGATCATCAGCGTTTTTGCACTTCTCTTGGGCCTGTGCTCACTCTGCCTCACCTGCTGGTTGCTTGACTTGCTCTTGTTGTACACCGCTATGTATCTTTATACCTGCATGTGTACGCTAGGTTGTGATCAATGTACTGCCTTGCTATTATAAATCTGCATGTGAGCTGGCTTTGTGGCTGCCTACTTGTGCTCTGATTGTGTGGTGCCCTTGAGATCCACCCTGGGCTTTGCCTTGCTTGTTCTCTTGCTTGACTGGTCTTGTGACCACTGTTATGTTTGGCTCTCCCCTACTTCACCTATGGGGGTGTGTCAAAACATATAGTTCTGTTTATTTCACTCTAGGTTGTGTAGGGGTCATCCCTTAGAGGGTACAACCCAATTCTCTTGATAGTCTTGTATCCCTCCATCTTACCTAATCGACATTCTCACCTAGCTCCTAGTTACAACAAAACTGACACTGAATGCGATTCCTACACGTTCCGAGTGTAGTTGACCGGAAGTACAGGGAATCTCAGATTCCCGTAGTGTAAGCACCGCCTGGTGGTGACTACCCACAAATTTGCCCCGTACTAATCACTACGAGGGTTGCTTTGCTGGCGCGCCTGGTCCGATCATTGGCATGACTTTTAATGACGACAGCCTTTTTATTTGGGGAAACATTGATGCATCAGACTTTTTTAAAAAGTAACACTGAACTTTCAGGCTTTTTCTTTAGGGGACACTGTCGACCAGGGATGCTACACAGAGGGACCCTGATGCACTTACGTGCCAAAAAGTGAATCTGAGGGCCTGCTTGAAAGTCGGCAGTGCATACAGTAAACAAAAATTGAATGCTGCCAGTGGGTTCAGGGTTTCGGGTTTTGAGCTGTAGTCTCTGTTAAGTGGCAGTGAGAGGGCGTCTCCCAGCGAGTAACTGGAGAAGAGAATTGCCAAGTGTACACAGCTGGCACCGAGACAGTCAGGCACGAGCGGCCATGAAATGGGAGGAGACGAGGTGAAGAGAATGAGAACGAGGCGAGCTATGCCCGTGCGGCCATGAGGTGCGCGGACACGAGCACGAACTGCAGTGCGCTGTGCGGCAGCGAGAAGGAGTCGCCCAGCGAGTAGTCGGAGAAGGCCGGGTCGAGCGGCACAAAGCGCCCCACGAGGCCCTGCGCTGCCACCAGGTCGTGCCACATGGCCAGGAAGTCGAGGAGGAGGGGGCGCGCGTTGGGGAGGGACGAGGTTGGCAGGTATTCAATCTGATGGGGAAGGTAGGGAGGGTGTGAGAAGTGGATGGGGATGGGAAAGTGGACAGATAAGGAGGATGAGACGTTGTGATTGCGCTAACACGAGGTCGTGCCTGAGAGCCAGGAATTTGAGGAGAAGACGTGTGGGAAGGATGAGGTGGGCACGTACTCCACCTCATGAGAGGGGGAAGATGAGAAGGAGATGGGGAGCAGACAGGGAGCAGAGGGGACAAGGTGAACAAACGGAGAGGGATAAATACGGGAGGAAGGATGAGGGAGGCATTGCACCTAATCAGGGGAATGGGTGTGGGAGTAGGCAGGGGGAGAAGTAGAGGTACTTCAGACAGGAAGGGGAAGGGAAGGTTATGAGGAGAGGGAAAGCACTAGGAAGCACGGGGATGAAGCCACTTGCATATGAAGCTTTGAGCTGAGATCAATCACCCATCGCCTCACACATGCATTGCCTCACACATGCATCGCCTCACACATGCATTGCCTCACACATGCATTGCCTCACACATGCATCGCCTCACACATGCATTGCCTCACACATGCATTGCCTCACACATGCATCGCCTCACACATGCATTGCCTCACACATGCATTGCCTCACACATGCATTGCCTCACACATGCATTGCCTCACACATGCATTGCCCCACACGAATTGCCTCGCACACGCATCGCATTGCAAATCCAGTTTTGGAAAGCCAAATGGGCCAAGTCGGATGACCAATGAAGGGACACTATTTGCGGGCCAATAAAACGGTGCGTGGGGTGGGAAAGACGGTGTGTTTCACAACAAGAAGAGAAAGGGTGTGAAAAGTGCATGTGAGCTGCCCCACCTCCCACAAAGCCCTATCTGTTCCCAATGCTTCACCGCCCCCCCCATAACCACCCGCCTCCTCATCCCTCACCACCCCACAATGCCCCACCCATGTCCACACATCTCCTCATCCCTCACCTCCACCACGATGCCTCGCAACGCCTCATTGGTGGAGAGAATGGCGCGGCCCAGGCGCATGGCGAAGTCCCCTATCAGATACTCGAAGCCCTGCAGGGGGAGGGGGAGGAGGACGGTGGAAAGCGGGAGGGCAGCGGTTAGTGGATGAGGGGAAGCGAGGACGAGCGGGGATGGAAGAGAGAGAGAGAAGCGTTAAGGAATGAGGTGCTTAGAAGTAGCTCAAGGCACTGATGAGTAAGTCGCAGAATTCAGCCGTGCAAGCTGGGCAGAGAGACGGAAGATGTGAGCGTGGGTGAAGCAGCACACCCGGTCACCCATGTGCGGTGGCCTTGCTCACGCTCACCCCAGCCCCCCTCCTTCCTCATCAAGGAAGGGTCGGAGCTCATACAGCAAGCGGAGGGTCTGACCTCGTAGACAGAAAAAGGTGCAGCGGAGTGGGGTTTGGGGGGATTCTCAAACACCCCCGACAAGAATCACGAGCAGCACAACAGTCGGAGACAACGGAGACGCCATGCAGTGTGGCACCGGACGGACAGGACAGGGCAGAGTGTAGCAAGTGCGTGTTTGCCCCACCTCATACACAATGGAGACGGTAAAGCTGCAGTGACTCCATGAGCCTCTTTGCAGCTAGGGAGGCCCTGAGGGGGAGGGTTCTCTCACTCACCTCCCACACGAGCAGGGAAGGCTCTGACCTGATAGTAAGGGGAGTTTGGGGGAAAACGGGGGGAACCAACCAAGGGGAAGGCTCGTCGCCTCCCCAAGTGGCGCCTCACCCTGTGGACGCTGGAGAGCAGTGCAGTGTACATTGGACATTGGACGGTGCAGTGCGCAGTGCAGCAAGGGAGAGCCTTTTCCACCTCGTACACAATGGAGAGGCGGTGGCGGTACAGCTGAAGGGTCTCCATGAGCGTCTGTAGCAGTGGGTGGGAGGGGTGGGGCCCACACCTCGCACTGCAAAAAGGGGTCCTCACATCCAACCAACATGCCTAGAGAAGGCTCTGACCTCATAGACAATGGAGAGGCGGTGGCGGTAGAGCTGCAGCGTCTTCATGAGCGTCTGCAGCAAGGAGAGCCCTGAGAGGGGGTGTCTCACTCCCTCACCTCTCATACGACAGGGCCAGGCCCTCACCTCGTAGACGATGGAGAGGCGGTGGCGGTAGAGCTGTAGCGTCTCCATGAGCGTCTGCACGCTGCTCTCCGCCTCCACCACCACCCTTTTGAGGCGCCTCAAAAGTCCTCTCATACGGCCAGGGAAGGGAAGGCTCTGACCTCATAGACTATAGATAGGCGGTGGCGGTAGAGCTGAAGGGTCTCCATGAGCGTCTGCACGCTGCTCTCCGCCTCCACCACCACGCGCTCCTGCCGCAGCACCAGGAAGTGCCGCCCCGCCACGTCAGCAAACGACACGCCGAACAGCTCCCGCGCTGCCGCCACGTCAGACTGGGGTGGCGGCGCCCCTGCCGTGTCTGGCGCGAACGGGGGTGGTGGAAGCGGGTGGAGGAAGGGGGTGGTAGGAGGGGGGGTAGGAGGGGGGTGGTTTGGTAGGAGGGGTGGTAGGTAGGAGGTGGTGGTAGGAGGGGGTGCTGGTAGGAGGGGGGTGGTCAGGAGGGGGTGGGTAGGAGGGGTGGTAGGAGTCGGGGTGGTAGGAGGGGGTGGTAGGACGGGGGTGGTAGGAGGGGGGTTAGGAGGGGTGGTTGAGGGGAGGAGGGGTGGTAGGAGGGGGTGGTAGGAGGGGGTGTTAGGAGGGGGTGGTAGGAGGGTGTGGTAGGAGGGGGTGGTAGGAGGGGGTGGTAGGAGGGGGTGGTAGGGAGGGGGTGGTAGGAGGGGGTGGTAGGGAGGGGGTGGTAGGAGGGGGTGGTAGGAGGGGTTGGCTAGGAGGGGGTTGGTTAGGAGGGGGTGGTAGGAGGGGGTGGTAGGAGGGGGTGGTAGGAGGGGGTGGTAGGAGGGGATGGTAGGAGGGGGTGGTAGGAGGGGGTGGTAGGAGGGGGTGGTAGGAGGGGGTGGTAGGAGGGGGTGGTAGGAGGGGGTGGTAGGAGGGGTGGTAGGAGGGGTGGTAGGAGGGTGGTAGAGGGGGTGGTAGGAGGGGGTGGTAGGAGGGGGTGGTAGGAGGGGGTGGTAGGAGGGGGTGGTAGGAGGGGTGGTAGGAGGGGGTGGTAGGAGGGGGTGGTAGGAGGGTGGTAGGAGGGGGTGGTAGGAGGGGGTGGTAGGAGGGGGTGGTAGGAGGGGATGGTAGGAGGGGATGGTAGGAGGGGGTGGTAGGAGGGGATGGTAGGAGGGGGTGGTAGGAGGGGGTGGTAGGAGGGGGTGGTAGGAGGGGATGGTAGGAGGGGGTGGTAGGAGGGGGTGGTAGGAGGGGGTGGTAGGAGGGGGTGGTAGGAGGGGGTGGTAGGAGGGGGTGGTAGGAGGGGGTGGTGGTAGGAGGGGGTGGTAGGAGGGGGTGGTAGGAGGGGGTGGTAGGAGGGGTGGTAGGAGGGGGTGGTAGGAGGGGGGTGGTAGGAGGGGGTGGTAGGAGGGGTGGTAGGAGGGGGTGGTAGGAGGGGGTGGTAGGAGGGGGTGGTAGGAGGGGGTGGTAGGAGGGGGTGGTAGGAGGGGTGGTAGGAGGGGGTGGTAGGAGGGGTGGTAGGAGGGGGTGTAGGAGGGGGTGGTAGGAGGGGGTGGTAGGAGGGGGTGGTAGGAGGGGGTGGTAGGAGGGGGTGGTAGGAGGGGGCTGGTAGGAGGGGTGGTAGGAGGGGTGGTAGGAGGGGGTGGTAGGAGGGGGTGGTAGGAGGGGGTGGTAGGAGGGGGTGGTAGGAGGGTGTGGTAGGAGGGGGTGGTAGGAGGGGGTGGTAGGAGGGGGTGGTAGGAGGGGGTGGTAGGAGGGGGTGGTAGGAGGGGGTGGTAGGAGGGGGTGGTAGGAGGGTGGTGGTAGGAGGGGGTGGTAGGAGGGGTGGTAGGAGGGGGTGGTAGGAGGGGGTGGTAGGAGGGGGTGGTAGGAGGGGGTGGTAGGAGACGTCGGAACGAGAGTGAGGCAGGACAGGGTGGTAGGAGGGGGTGGTAGGAGGGGGTGGTAGGAGGGGGTGGTAGGAGGGGTGGTAGGAGGGGGGGGTAGGCTGCGGTGGTAGGAGGGGGTGGTAGGAGGGGGTGGTAGGAGGGGGTGGTAGGAGGGGGTGGTAGGAGGGGGTGGTAGGAGGGGTGGTAGGAGGGGGTGGTAGGAGGGGGTGGTAGGAGGGGGTGGTAGGAGGGGGTGGTAGGAGGGGGTGGTAGGAGGGGGTGGTAGGAGGGGGTGGTAGGAGGGGGTGGTAGGAGGGGGTGGTAGGAGGGGGTGGTAGGAGGGGGTGGTAGGAGGGGGTGGTAGGAGGGGGTGGTAGGAGGGGGTCAGTGAGCGAATGCGGTCGCAGGGAAGGCAACACTGCCCTTGCTGCTGCTTTGAGGGGCAATTGAATATAGATTGCCTTCCCTCCCACTACTGTGTGTGTGGCTCGAGTGGCATCCCATCCCATCCCATCCCATCCCATCCCATCCCATCCCATCCCATCCCATCCCATCCCATCCCATCTCATCCCATCCCATTCCATCCCATTCCATCCCATTCCATCCCATCGAGTGCCAATGCCACAAAAACATTCCTCACACAGCCCATCCTCCTTCATTCTTCACTCCTCAGCCCCCTCTCTCTTGTTTCTCTCACCTCGTGCGTTGCCAGCACCCTTTCCTCACAGCATGCAGGCTCTCAATGGCCTTCCATTCCATTACACTCATCAAGTTTAGTCACCGCGTGTGTTGGGGCGATACAGCGAGCACGTGCACTGCCAGCGCCCCTTCCTGACGGCGGGCAGGCTCTCAATGGCCTTGGCCACGTCCGTGTAGGTCGCCAGGGACAGCAGCGACGACGATGAGGGTGGCGGGGCTGTGCTGCCGGGGGGCTGGGGGGGGTGGCGAGGGCTGCCAGTGCAGCAACCTGAAAGGTGTGGGCGGGAGTGGAAGGAGAGGAGAGGAGGGGAGCGTGTGGGGGGAGAAGGCTGTGGGGGACAGGGGAGTGGGGAAGAAAGGAGTAAGGGACAAGGCCCGTTGGTCACAGCAGAGAGGCTCTCACTTAATGGCCCGGCCCATTGGTGTGCGTGGTCAGGGACAGCAGCGGGGAGAATGAGGGCGCTGAGGCTGCGCTTCCGGGGGCCTGCGTGGGTGGGTGGGAGGGATGCCAGTGCGGCAACCTGAGACGTGGGAGGGGGTTGGTGAGGGGGAAGGGAGTGTGAGAAAGGGGCGAGTGTTGGCAGGGGGCGGATGTGGGCATGCGTAGGTGGCTCGACTGAGGGAGTGGGGGACAGGGGGAGAGGAGAGGGGGGTTGATCGGGTTGTGGATGAGGGGATGAGAGAGTGGGGGCTGTGCTCCTGGGGGCCTGGGAGGGGGAAGGCGAGGGCTGCCAGTGTAGCACTATGGGATGCGGAGGAGAAGGGCGGGAGGGGCGCGGGGAGAATCTTCGAAGTGAAGGGTATTGGGAAAAAGAGGAGGGATAAACTGAGTTGAAAGAACATGAAAGAGGGTGTGTATAGCGTGCTGCATGCGCGGCAAGGTGACCTGTTAATTGACGAGCCTGTGTGCTGCGGACAGTGGGGGTTTGCACGGGGGTGAGCACGCAGGGGGTTGTGCGAGCAGGGGGGTGTGCGAGCAGGGGGGTGTGCGAGCAGAGGGGTGTTCGCGCAGCGGCGAATGTGGGGAAGGAAGTGCAGAATAGGGGGCCACCCTGGAGGCCGCCGCACTCCACTCACCAAGTGACTCCCATGGCGGAAGCGCGCCCTCCCCTCGCCCGCGCACCGACACAGCCGCGCGTGACACACTCGCAGCTGCAATGCCCGTCAGCACGCCGGGAGACGCATGCAGGGCTGGCGGATTCGCCGCACGGGTGAGTAGGGGGCAATTTGAACGCGAGCTCAACCGCGCTCAACCGCGATCAAACACGATCAGCACGGAAGCCGCATGCCGGGTAGCTGCTTTAAAAGCGAGCTCCAGCGCGCTCACTCCTCAGGCGTGCAGGAGCTGTCAGTACCGGACACGTGGGCTGCGGAGGCGCACTACGGGCGTGCCGCGTCGCGTGCAAGTGTCGGACGGCCGAGGGGGTCGCACGTCGCATGCGGGTTCGCATGCGATCGCTGCTTGCGACTGGGCGAATGCGAGTGGAATGCACAGCAGGTGGAACAGCGGGGCTAGAATTCAGATTGCCGCCAATCCGGTGTTTCCAGGGCAACACCACGTGCTCGTAAGGGTCCTGGATAGGTGTTAGGACAGGAATGCGCTAATTGACCCTAAATCCCACTTATCACATACTTGCACTTGCGCGACGCCAAAATGGTGGGAGTGAACTTTGGGAGCAGGGCGGTTCCAGAGCCTCGAAGATGGTTTCGGCTGCGTTCTGTTGGCGCGTGGGTTGTGTACCCTAACTGGGAATGCAACCATAAACCGACGCGAACTTCCCCCGAACGTTCCAAGGTTTCTTCATCATCAGTTGGACATCTCAAACCAGAGTTGTTGCGAACTCCCAACGTGTTTGCTCTTGCTTGGCGAAATTCGCGAACACGAGAGACAGCGTGTTGAGTTGATAACGTTTTTTCCGACTTTCCTTCGACCCCATATCGTCAGCATCGAGTTTTGCTGCAGTTTTGGCAGCAAATTTCACCTCAGAATTCCACCTGGAGTTTTCGGTCAGGAAACACGCTCGCAAACCGCCAAACAAATCTGCCAAGGCTGAAACCCTAGCCTTCTAACCTACCAGACCTCCTCACTAACGACGCTCAACGCATTTCCTGGATACTTCCGAAACTTCCTTGTATTCTATTTCAGTGTACTGCTGACACACGACGTCTACCGCAAGCGCGCTTCGACCGTGGCCCGCAATTAGGTGTGCTGGAATAACAAGTCATAGCGACTGAGGCGTGACTGCGTGTTGGCACGTTTGTTGCTAAGTGCAAACCGCTAGTGTCGCAATGCTGCTCAGCATATTGAGCTTGTCACGAGTATCGCAAGGTGTCAGGCGGTCGATATTGACTGCCACGTGACGTCGTCATTTTGCTTCCGAAGTCGACACCAGTTATACTGTAGAACTGATGGGTATTTTACGCCGCCTTTCGTCGTATTGCTCTGGCTCAATCAAAACCTCTTCTCCCCCTCCCCGTTTTCCCCGTTACAGAATGACTCGCTCGCTTCTCTTACAGCGCCTACAGGCGGTCGCCGAGCAGCAACCTCCCAGCCAGCCGCCCAGCAGACCGCCTGACCTGCCGGCGGAAGCCGCGCAGAGGGCGGAGGCTGCCCGCCGCGCAGGCGGCCTCGCGGCAACAACAGCGTAGCGAAGGGAAGCAGCCGCAGCTGGGAGGGCTGTAGGGGGAGATCGGGATGGAGAGGGGCGAGCGGAGGAGTGGCGCGGTGGTGTGCGGTTGGAGTCGGTTTTGGCCGCCAACCCCCTCGTCGCCCTGCCTGCCTGTAACACGGGCTTATATGAAAACGCCCTTAAACTCACAACAAAGACCCGGGCTTATAAATGAATGCCCACAAAAGGGTCAATAGTAGGCTTATAAAACGCCAAGAATACACACACACCGTGAAAAACTAGTCCTATTAATAGCCTCAAGTCTTGGAAGCTTGATAGGTGAAGCCTTGGGAGAGAAAAGGTAACTTCACCAAGAAGGTAGTAGACGCCTGGAGCACTTGTGAGGGAAAAGACTTGGACTTAGAGAGAAGATCCCATTTCCATTTTGGTTAATTGGAAGTTGGGAGTTGAGAATGAGCTTGGTGAGCTCAATCCCCCCCTAGACCTCCTTGGGGAGCTCCACTTCCTCCATGGCAACAAGGGCAAGGAGCTCCTTGGGGTGAGCTTGCTTAGGTGGCACAATGGTTGGATTAACAACCAATGAGAGCAATAGAATTGTGATAAGAATGGTTATGTTACATGTTGTAACTTGTAACAACAATGTTCAATTGTCATTGGTTGGAATTCCAACCAATGTGGGGTTGGGTTGGATTCCAACCATGCTTGTCTTTTAGTGGGTGGTTGTTCACAATTGTGGACCAATCACCACTCATCTCCTCCATCCTCTTCTTCCCGTAAGTCGATACCTTGCTTAGGTAGTGCTTTAGCTAGGAAACGCTCGTAGGGTAGGAGGGCGATGCGTTACACTGCCCCTCCCGTGCCCGCCCTCCCCCCTTATGCCTTTCCCTCCCCCACCCTCCACTCGTCCCCCTTTGGTCTCCCCGCCCCTCCCCTGCGCGCGAGCACTTACGAGCCTGCTGTGCTGGGGAATGGCTTGACAGGGAGGGGCAGTGCCATGCTCGCAGGCACATGCACAGGTACGGGCATGGGCACAGGCACGGGCACGGGCACAGGTACGGGCATGGGCACAGGCACGGGCACGGGCACAGGTACGGGCATGGGCACAGGCACGGGCACGGGCACGGGCACGGGCACAGGCACGGGCACAGGCACGGGCACAGGCACGGGCACAGGCACGGGCACGGGCACGGGCACAGGCAGGGATTTGCGTGAGCGGTGGGAGCAGGCATTGCAGAGCGGCAAGGGGCGGGCGATGAGGTGGAGTGACGAGCAGACAATCGCCCTGCTGAAGATCATGCGCGGCGTGCTGCGCTCTCAGGACTCCCCCCTCCCCGGCAGGATCGAGGACTGGGGGGCGGTGCACCGCGAGTGGTTGCGGCGAGGGTTCCCGCGGTATTTGGAGGAGCAGCTGCGATTGCGGTGCAAAGTGGTGCGCGGGTGGGTGAAGGACATTCGGGTCCTCCAGGCGCTGCTGCCGCCTGAAGTCGCCTGGGACCCCACCACTCAGTGCTTCAACCCCGACCCCAAGGTGAGCGTCCTTCACGGGACCGAGGGCGAGGTGAGCGTGAGAGAGGGCGAGGTGAGAGACGTCAAGATGCGCTGTGGTCTGTTGGCCGTGTTTTAGGGCTGACAACCCTCCCCTGCCTTCCCTGCCTCCCCTGCCTCCCCTGCCTCCTCCGCCTCCTTGGCCTTCACACGCCAAAGACCACACTCCATCTCCCTTCTGTCCCTCCGTTGCTTGTATCTTCCTTTCCCTCTTCCCCCGCTCCCTCCTCCCCTTCCCACTTGCCCGCTGCAGCTGGGCATCATTCCGCGGCTGAAGCAGCACAGGCGGTGGAAGCACTACAGGCGGTGGCGCAAGCACACGGCGCCGTGGCTGCCCCTTGCGCTGCTCACCGCCCACACGTGCCCTGCTGCGGCCCCGCTGTGGGACGAGGAGTGGGAGGAGGAGGACGAGGAGGAGGAGGAGGATTGGGGAGAGGGGGAAGGAGGGGAGGAGGATGGGGAAGAGGAGGATGAAGTGGTGGAGGTGCAGGCTGAGGGGGAGGAGGATGGGGAGGCGGGGGAGGAGGAGGTTGAGGAGGGGGGAGGGGAGGAGGGATGGGGCAATGGAGACCGAATTCGGAATGTGGCAGGGATGCATAGGCATGAATCAGGAAGGAATGTGCGGAGTCGGAGGGACAGAGGAGGGGTGGAGGCAGGGGGGGGTAGTGGAGAGCGGTGGAGGGGTGGAGAGTGGGATGGTGATGAGTGGTGGGGGACGAGGAGGGGGGACGCTGGGCGACAGGGAGGGCAGGGAGAGGGCTTGAGGAACAGAGAGAGAGGAGAGGGTGTGGAAGTGAGAGGGGTTGGGATTGGGGGGGTTGGGGCTGCATTTGGGAATGGTGGGGTTGGGGCTGTACAGGAGAATGGTGGGTCTGATCGTGCAGCTGAAGTACCGCGGGCCAATGGTGTTCCTCGTGCTGAGGTGGCACGTAACAATGTCACTTTTGCTGATGTGGCTCGTGCTGCTGACATGGCTCATGCGGATGGGACTGCTGCAGGGCGGGAGGGAGGGCAGGGAGGGGGCGTGAGGAGCAGAGAGGGAAGAGAGGGTGTGGGCGAGAGAAGGGTTGGGAGTGGCGGGGTCGGGGCTGCACAGGGGAATGGAGGGGTCGACTGTGCAGCTGACGCATCGCGGGCCAATGGCGTTGCTTGTGCTGAGGTGGCACGTAACAATGTCACTTTTGCTGACGGTGCTTATCCTGCTGACGTGGCTCGTGCTGACGTGGCCCATGCTGCTGACATGGCCGGTGCAAGCGCGGATGAGAGGGACGAGTACCCTGCGAGGCTGGCAGCGCGGATCGCTGGCATGGTGGCGAGCAGGAGGGAGCAAGGCGGCACAGAGAGGCGAGGGGTTGAGGGCGAGGGGCGAGGGGCCGGGGATGGAGGGGGAGGAAACGGCAATGCACGGTGGAGAGATGGGGTTCTAGAGGGGTGGAAAGAGAGGAGGAGAGGCGGGAAGGGGGGCGAGGGGAGGAGGGGAGAGCGGGGAGGGGTGTGAAGCGGTCGAGGCCGGTGTGGGGGCAGGTGAGGGAGAGGAAGCGGCAGCGGCGGGTGATGGAGAGTGTGGCGCGTGCCCTCACCACGTTCAGGAGCATGGCGGAGAAGGGGCAGCCGCACGTGCACCGAGGTAGGTGATTCCACTCGTGTATAGATGTACGTGATGGCAGGCGTGCTCATGCACAGAGGTCCGTGGTGTGATGGGATGGGATGTGATGCACTGTGGTGCTGTGCAATAATGTGGTGTTGTGTGGTGTGGTGTCGTCTCGGATGAGAAAATGCAACGTAGACATGGCTGCCAGTGCGGATGCTATGAGGAAAATGTCAAAGTTGCAAGCGTTGAAAAATGATTTGCTAGATCGAGGGTTTAGGGTGGGAGACTTATAGGGTGATCGGATGACGAGCACGCCTGACAAGGTATATGATGACCCATATGAACATTATAGTTATTGACAACATTATACTCGTCCCCACAACTCCTTATTTTTGCCCCTTCATCCTACCTTCCTCATCATCAGATGCAGCAGTGGCAGACAGTGCGTTCGAGTCAGAGCAGGGCGCTCAGACCCTTCTTACATAACATCTCCTGACTGACCCCTATCCAACCCCCCCCCCCCCCCCAGCTTCTTCTTCTCCGGACCGTGTGTTTAAGTCGGTGCAGGACGTGTAGTGCAGGCCTCCCTACGAAACATCTCTTGACCCCTGTCCCAAACCCCCTCGTTCTTCTTCACCACCAGACGCCGGTGGCGAACGGTGTGTTCACAACACCCTACGCTCCCATTTGCGAAGAGTTACTTTACACCAGCGGGAGCTAGATCATGTTTTCTCTACTTGCGCATTCAGTCGCAGTTTGGCAAGAGTTTCACTAGCAAAAACTAGGTGCACAATGATGGAATGGTAATGGCAACAATGGCTACATCAATAACCTAGCAACCTAGCACACTGATAGGTCGATTTCTAGCGCAACACGGAGGCGGCATGCCAGCACTGCAAAGCGACACCGTGCCAACACGGCTGGGAGGAAGCTTGCTAACGTTGCAAATCGGCAGCCTGCCAGCGTTGCACCAGAGCGGCTTGCCAACGCTACAGCAGGGCGGCCTGCCAGCCTTGCAACCGCAGGTGACAATAGCGCACGTGTGCACACATATTTCGCAGGTGCGGGTCAACAATTAAGCACGTTGTGCATCGTCACAAACATTGCGCAGGTTCCAAGTTGGCCACGTGCCAACGGTTGCGCCAGATGTGCCACTTCGGGTTCGCAGTACCAACCCGCAGATCGGTTTTGCCAAAACCACATGGGTGACCAAGTCTGTCGACTTCCTTGCCCAAGTCGGCTCGACCATTGACAGCAGCCAGCTGCACCTCTCGCGCACCCGACTGTTAAGTCAGCTTCGCCCAATTGGGGGTGGGGCCATTTCCCGTCAACACCATTACCCCCCCCGCCCTCCCTCACCCCACCCTTCACCTGCAGACGCAGTGGCGGACAGCGTGTTCAAGTCAGTGCAGGACGTGCAGGCCCTCAGCTCTCTCACGGACGCGCAGCGCGTGGCAGCCATCGACGCCTTCCTGCAGCGCCCCCTCGACGCCCACGCCTTCCAGGCCATGAGCCCCGCCCTGCAGACCCTCTTCGCCCGCCACGCCCACGCTCAGGCCGTTGACCGCCAGCTGGCCGGGATTCAAGCTGCCGCTGCTGCTGGGGGGAATGCACCCGTCACAGACCGGCTCCTCGCCCCGCTGCAGGGCGGGGCTGGTGTGGCTGGAGTGGCTGGGGTGGCTGGTGTGACTGCAGGTGTTGGGGAGGTGTGGGGGGGATTGGGGATAGGGGGATTGGGTGGGGGTGGGGGTGGGGGTGTGGGGGGGATGGGCGCAGGGGGGGTGGGTATGGGGGGGAATGTCGTGGGGGCAATGGGGTTTGGGGCAACTGGGGCGGGGGGGGTGGGAACATCAAGGTTGGGAACGGCAGGGATGAGCATGGGGGGTACAGGGATGGGGAAACTCAGGTGGGGGAAGCACGTTTGGGGGGAGTAAGAATGGGTGTAGCAGGAAATGGGGGAACTCGGATGGGGGAAACAGGAACGCGGGGAGTACGGATGGGGGAAACGGGAACGTGGGGAATGCGGATGGAGGAATCAGGGACGCAGGGATTGCGGATGGGGGAAACGGGATTCGGTTGGAGGGGACTGGAAACGGTGGGGCAAACGAGAGCAGCGGGAGGTGGGGGTGTGGGTGTGGGTGTGGGTGTGGCAGCAGCAGCAGTAGCAGCAGCCTCAGCAGGAGGAGCGAGAGGTGTACAGGGTGTGGGAGGGATGGGAGGAGGAAGAGGGGTTAGTGGGGGAGGAGGGGAAGGACGGGCAGAGGGGCCAGGAGGAGCAAGTGGGTTGAATAGCGCGGGTGGGCTGGGCAGCACAGGTGGGTTGGGTGGCAGACAAGGGGCGGGCAGCATGGCAGGGCTGCAGCAGCTAGGGCATCGCGTGGAGGAGTTGGTGCGAGAGAGCCTGAGAGGAGTCAACAACGCCTATCAACAGGCAGTCAACGCTGGTCAAGGAGCAGTCAATGCTGGTCAAGGGGCAGTCAATGCTGGTCAAGGAGCAGTCAATGCTGGTCAAGGAGCAGTCAATGCTGGTCAAGGAGCAGTCAATGCTGGTCAATGCTGGTCAAGGGGGGTGGGTGGCATTCCAGTGGTGGTCAACGGGATTCAATGCGAGTGCCCTGAGTGTGTGGCTGCTAGAATGTCTGTCAGAACGCGTCAAGGCACAGTCAACTCGAGTCACGATGCGAGTCAAGCAGTGGTCAATGCGGGTCAAGCAGCAGTCAACGCGAGCCCATTGGTGGTCAATGTGGATCCAAGTAGGGGAGCATCAGCGAATCAGGTGGAGAAAGCTGTCGGCCAGCCAGGGTTGGGTGTAGGTCGTGTGGGAGGAGCTGCTGTGCTACAGACAAGAATTGCTTGTCAAGCAACAGTCAACGCTAGTCAAGCAGCAGTGAATGCAGGAGAGGCAGTAGGTGTGGGTCAAGGCAGAGCGGATGTGGGAGCAGGGGGAGGAGGAGTGGAAGGAGGGGTTTGGAGGGAAGCAGCGATCGTGGGGCTGCCATTGGTGGAGCGGCTGCTGCAGGGCCAGGCGAGGGAAAGAAGTAGTGCTGTGGCGAGGGGACAGGGGGAGACAGGCAGGCAGGGAGAGGAGCAGCAAGGGGAGCAGGGAGGGGAACAGGGAGGGGAACAGGGAGGGGAGGCGAGAGGGGAGCAGGGAGGGGAGGCGAGAGAGGGGCAGGGAGGGCGGCAGGTAGGGGATGAGAGGGTGGGGACGGTGAGCGTGCCTGGGGGCTGTGGCAGCGGAGGGGGGGTGTTCACGCTGTCGCACCGCTGTGTGGCGGACGGGCCGGCAGGGCAGTGCAGCCTGTGCAGCATCGTGGCTGACCTCGTCAAAGAGCTGGGGGGAGGCGCTGCTGGGGGAGGTGCTGCTGGGGGAGGCGCTGCTGGGGGAGGCGCTGCTGGGGGAGGCGCTGCTGGGGGAGGCGCTGCTGGGGGAGGCGCTGCTGGGGGAGGTGCTGCTGGGGGAGGCGCTGCTGGGGGAGGCGCTGCTAGGGGAGGCGCTGCTGGGGGAGGTGCTGCTGGGGGAGGCGCTGCTGGGGGAGGCGCTGCTGGGGGAGGCGCTGCTGGGGGAGGGGGTGCTGCTGACCTCGTCAAAGAGCCTGGGGCGCCTGGTGGTGGGGGGAGGCAGGGCAAGGAGGTGGGGGCGCCTGGTGGTGGGGGGAGGCAGGGCAAGGAGGTGGGGGCGCCTGGTGGTGGGGGGAGGCAGGGCAAGGAGGTGGGGGCGCCTGGTGACACGGTGCGTAGTGGGGGCGAGATTGGGGATGATGGGAGAGAAGTGGCGGGTGATGGGAGAGAGGTGGCGGGTGATGGGAGAGAGGTGGCGGGTGATGGGAGAGAGGTGCGCGCCGGGGGCAAGGTGGGGGGTACTGAGGGTGAGATGTCCGGTCCGAGAGGGGAGGAGGGCGGGCATGCTGGTGGAGGCGCAGACGGGGCAGACGCAGGGGAGAGGGGTGTGGCGGGAAGGGTGAGGGCAGAGGAGGGTGGTGAGGGAAGGGGTGGTGAAGGTGAAGAAGCAGTCAATGCAGGTCGAAGGGCGGTCAATGCAGGTCAAGGTGCGGTCAATGCAGGTCAAGGGGCGGTCAATGCAGGTCAAGGGGCGGTCAATGCAGGTCAAGGGGCGGTCAATGCAGGTCAAGGGGCGGTCGATGCAGGTCAAGGGGCGGTCAATGCAGGTCAATGGGCGGTCAATGCAGGTCAAGGGGCGGTCATTGCTGGTCAACGGGTGGGTTTGAGTGGAGGGAAAGAGTTGTTGCTTTCAGGCCAGAATGTGAGTGCTGGATGGGATATGCGTGAGGACGAGCAGTTGAGTGAGGGGACAGGAATCGTATGTGTGAGGAACGATGGAGTTATTGTGTTCGAGGGGGGGGATATGAGTATGGAGGAGGGAGGCACCTCTGAGCTGGAAGGCGATGTGCCTATAGGAGAAGGGGATGCGACTGTGAGGGGAGGGGACTTGAGCAGTAAGGAGGGAGAGACACATGGGAAGGAAGACAATACGAATGGGAAGGAAGGAGAGATGAGTGGGGATGAGAGGAAGACGGGCGGGACTGGGGGAGAGATGGCTGGGGAGGAGAGAGAGGCGAGTGGGAAGGAGGGAGAGAAGAGTGGGGAGGAGGGAGAGAAGAGTGGGAATGAGGGAGACACTAGTAGAAAGGAGGAAGAGATGAGTGGGAAGGAGGGAGAGACGAGTGGGAAGGGGGGAGAGACGAGTGGGAATGAGAGAGAGATCAGTGGGAAGGAGGGAGAGACAAATGGGAAGGAAGGAGAGAGGAGTGGAGAGGAGGGAGAGACTGTTCGAAATGAGGGAGAGATGAGTGGGGGGGAGGGAGAGAAGAGTGGGAATGAGGCAGACACTAGTAGAAAGGAGGAAGAGACGAGTGGGAAGGAGGGAGAGACGAGTGGGAAGGGGGGAGAGACGAGTGGGAATGAGAGAGAGATCAGTGGGAAGGGGGGAGAGACGAGTGGGAATGAGAGAGAGATCAGTGGGAAGGAGGGAGAGACGAATGGGAAGGAAGGAGAGAGGAGTGGAGAGGAGGGAGAGACTGTTCGAAATGAGGGAGAGATGAGTGGGAAGGAGGGAGAAACATGTGGGAAGGAAGGAGGGACAAGTGGAAAGGAGGGAGAGATGGGTGGAAAGGAGGGAGAGACGAGTGGGAAGGAAGGAGTGGCGAATGGAGAGGAGGGAGAGACTATTGGGAACGTAGAAAAGACGAGTGGGAGGGAGGGAGAGAAGAGTGGGAAGGAGGGAGAGACGAGTGGGGGGGAGCAAGAGACGAGTGGGAAGGATGGAGAGATGAATGGGAGAGGAGGGGGAGGTGAGTGAGAAGGACTAGATGGACCAATGGTATGATAGTAGGATCTATTTGTTTTGTTTTGTTTCATTGGCATTTTTTGCCAATTTTATTTCATGTAAGTATTAATATCATGCGCTGACTCCCTTGTCCGAGATTTTATGCAAGCTCAGCGATGATGCTAGAGTGAGTTGAATCTGTCTATGGTGGGCTACGCATTGTGAATTCTATACATACATACTCTTGAGAGGGTGTAAGGTTGGTACATACTCATCTACTCATCTGTATGCCCTCGTTCTGGTCATTGATACCTCTATTGACATGGCATCAGATTACGTTACGATGGGTTATCACTTCTGCCCCGCCTACCTAGCTAGCTCTCGCTTGCACATAGCGCCTGTTGGGCTGAGAAAATAGCCCTTAGGATCTGTGTAGGGGTGAACTCTGGGTAGAACTGGTGTAGTAGCAAAAGCGTTTTAATAAAGAGTTTGTGAACCACCTTGCGCTAGTGTGTGAAGGCAAAGTTGATTGATTAAAGCAAAGAGATACAAGATTATGAGTACAGGGAATACGAAGAGATACGATTCCAGCTGTTTTACTGTTGCTGTTGCGGTTCGATACAGTGACGAGTCGGGCAACTGCTCTGTAACGAGTCAGTTGTGTGTCCTTGCTGTCGCGCTGTACTTGTCAGGTCAAAGGTCGCTGACCTTTGACTTTCGCATAACCTCCAGCAACTGCTCAACCTCCAAGGGTTAACTCGCCAGTGCTTCGATATGCTTCGCTTCGCTTCTGACTTGGTGTTTCGACACGACAGAGGCGCTTTGAGTTAATTGTTTCCAACACTCCCCTTCGCTTCTGGAGTGTCGCAGTTGGTGACGTGGCTCTGTCCAGTCAGCAGCATGCAGTACTCGAACTTCTGCTTTCCGAGCTTCTTGGTCAAGTAATCAGCTACCATCTCGGATGTGGGGCAGTATGACAGCTCGAGTCTTCCTTTCTTGATCTCGTCCTTCACGAAGAAGTATCGCAGGGCGATGTGTTTTGTCCTGTTCGCGAAGCCGCTCTTGTTGGCTATGCGAATGGGCGACTGATTGTCGCAGAACAGGGTAAAGTTTGGTAACTGGGCTAGCTTGGCTTCCTCCAGGAGTTCGCGAAGGTACAGTCCTTCCTTAGTGGCTGAGCAGAGTGCGATATATTCTGCTTCAACTGAAGAGAGAGCGATTAATTCCTGCTTACTCGACTGCCAGGAGATGGGACCGATAGGTTCGAAGCGATAGATGTAGCCGGTGCGCGAGCGTCTGTTGTCAGAGTCGCCGGCGTGATCGGCGTCGACGTAGCCGATTAGTTTAGGCGTTGTAGTCGTGTTTTTATGGTAGGTCAGGCCAATTGTTGGGGTGCTAACGAGGTAGTGAAGAGCACGGTCGAGCTCCGCCAGATGTTCCGCTTCAGGTTTCTTGAGGTAGGTGGCGAGCTGGCTTGCAGAGTACGATAGGTCCGGGCGGCAGGTGACAGCTGCGAAGAGGAGGCATCCCAGCTTCCTCTGGTAGTCGCGTATGCCGGCGGGCTTGAGTAGAGCGGAGCCTTCCTTGTGGTTTCGTGCCGTGTAGCGGTATGGCGTGGAGATGGCGGTCGGTGTGAGTGTGAAGCGCTTGGCGATGGTATCGGCGTATTTCGCGGCGCTGAGGTAGATCGCATTTTCTTCTTCCTGGATGTTGAGGCCGAGGTACTGTGTGACGGTGGACGAGACCGTGAGGGTGAGATCCCTTTGCAACTCCCCTTCGAACCAGGTAGTGACGCTGTCGGTTGAGCCGATGTAGAGCAAATCGTCGACGTAGACGATTAGCAGGATGTAGTCGGTTCCGTTTGTGAGCCGGTATATGCCTTGGTCGTGAGGTAGCTGACGGAATCCGATGCGAGTGAGTCTTGCGTGTAGGTACTGCTGCCACAGCCTTAGGGCTTGTTTGATACCGTAGAGTGACTTCAGCAACTGACAGACTTGATTTGGCTTTCCATTGGAGCCGTGCGGTAGCTCGACGAAGATTTCTGCGTCGACGGGTGCGTAGAGGAAGGCGTTGGCGACGTCAATTTGCCGCAACTTCTTATTCTTCATGGCGGCAATCGCGAGGAGGATTCGCAGCGTGGTGGATTCGCAGCGAGGTGTGTCGGCTGACCGGAACGAACGTTTCGGTGAAGTCGCGTCCGTGCTCTTGGTCGGCCGCGCACGACCCATCGTGCTTTATCAATGGTGCCATCTGCCTTTGTTTTCACGCGGAAAACCCACTTCCCGGTGAGTACTGTCTTGTTTCGTGTTGCACCGATAGGGACAACCTTCCAGGTGTTGCGTTCCTGCAGTGCTTTCAGCTCCCTGTCCATGGCTTCGCGCCATTTTTCCTTATGTTCCCCCCCGAGAGCCTGCTGAAGTGTCGCAGGCTCCTTAGGAATGGCAGTGCCGTGGACCGCGGTGACCAGGCCAAGTATCTGGAGGTCGCTCTGTGTGTAGCGAGGAAGTGATGTGTCCCGAGATAAACTGCTTCGTCTCCCGCTTCTGGTGTAGGGTTGAAGTTTGGTCCTACACGTTCTGCTTCGTTGGTGTTGACTTGTGCAGGCGTAACGTAACCGTTGTCGGCGAAGTGGAAATAGGTTTCGACGTTGATGCTTTTGCGTGGATTTTCGTCATCCATTGGCACGTCGACGGAGCAGTAGGGGAGAGGTCTGGCTTCTTCTGAGGCTCCTTCCACGTTCTGCTCGTCCCAATCAGCTTCATCTTCTGCCGAGGCGAAGGCTCGGGTGCCAAGAAATCCATCGGAGCGATCGGGGTTTCCTTCTTGTAAGTTAGCGAGGTAGTACCGGACGGTGAGGTTTTTGTAAAAGATGACATCACGTGCTGCTACTGTTTCTTTTGTCTCGATGTCGAAGATCTTCCATGCGTTGTAATGTTTTTTGATGCCCATGTGTAGTCCCACTATGCGCGTTGGGAGAATCGGCCGGCTCGTGCAGATGGGGGCCGGTACTGTACCATGCAGCCGAAGACTCTCAACATTTTTGTGCTGCCCAGTTTTCCTGTCCACAGCAGATGCGGTGATGCGTTGTTCGGGAGCGATGATGACGAGAGCAAGTTGTGCAGCATAACGGCGTGGTCCATTGCTTCGGGCCACTGGTGGTTCGGCAGGTGCAAGCCACGTAGCAGCTTGCGCATGGTGTTCTGGAGGATCCTGTTCATCCTTTCTGCTACGCCTTGCTGTTGATGGGCGTAGGTAAGGGAGATGAGTCGCTTGATTCCTCTCTCTGCCAAGTACTCCTTGAACCTCTGTGAGGTGAATTCCCCCCCTCCATCTGATTGAAAGCTTTTGAGTTTGACGCCTGATTCTCGTTCTGCTACTGGAAGCCAGGCGACGAAGGCTTCGAAGGCCATGTCGCGGCTTGGAAGATTTAGGTGCCAGGCGTATCGTATGGTTGTGTCGATGAAGGTGATGGTGTAATTGTATGCGTTTTGTACATGCTCGCAGTTGTACAAGACGTCGCTATACACCTTTTTGAGTGGCGCGTAAGCTGGTGCGCTTGGGTTGTGGTGAGACGCGAACGGTTGATGCGGTAAGTCAGCTTCGGGACACGTGAAGCTGCCAGAATGTTATTCTCTAGCCTATAGTGGGGTGCTCTATAGCGAGTAGAACCCATCTAGGGTTTGCTATATGTATCCTCATTGCTGCTAGTGAAAGCCCGCTCTCTTCTTCATTCTCGTTCCAATCTTCACATGCTATCAGAGCGACTACGCTCCTAGCCTGTGGTCCCACCTCACTGCTTCCGCTGCTACTCTGTGTTCGGCATGCCCTGTGGCGTGCCCCTCGCGCTACTCCTCGCGGCCCCGTCGCCGCCCTTCTCGGCCCCTCGCGGCCCCTTCGCGGCCCGTCGCCGCCCTTCCAGGCCCCTCGCGGCCCCTTCGCGGCCCCGACGCCGCCCCTATCGGCCCCGTCGACGCCGCTAGCGGCCCCGTTGCCGACCCTAGCGGCCCCGTCGCCGCTCCTATCGGCCCCGTCGCCGCCGCCAGCGGCCCCGTCGCCGACCCTAGCGGCCCCGTCGCCGCTCCTATCAGCCCCGTCGCCGCCGCCAGCGGCCCCTTCGTCGCCGCCAGCGGCCCCGTCGCCGCCTCCAGCGGCCCCGTCGCCGCCTCCAGCGGCCCCGTCGCCGCCACTTCCGGCCCCGGCCCCGCCCTGGCCATGCCCCGTCGCCAGCCGCGGCGCACCGGGGGCACGTGCACCGCCCCTCCCCTCCCCTCTTTTCCCGTCGCCCGTCGCGGCTCCTTCGAAGGCGCCCTGGGGGAGGGGGGCGAGCATCGCCCCTTCTGCCGCCTATTTTGGCGCCCTAGGAGACCGCGCGTCCCCCCCCCCCCTAACCTCCCTACCCGCCGTCCCGCCCTACCCTGTGTTAGGGTCTGGGGGTGGCGAGTAGGGGGTGACGGGTATGTGGTCTCCCCTGCTCCTCCTCCTCCTTTGTCTCCCACTGCTGCAGCTGTCGCTGAGGGGGGTGGATGTGTGGGAGCCTGGGGTTTAGGGTTTAAGGGGGGTGCTGTGGGAGTGGAGCTAGGGTTTGAGGGAGGTGGATGTGTATGAGCCTGCCGTTTGGGGTGTAAGGGGGGTGCTATGGGAGTGGAGCTAGGGTTTGAGCAGGGGGTGTGTGTCGAGAGGTGTGGGGCAGCTGGAGGAGGTTGGTTGAACGGAGGTTGTCATCGTGTCGTCAGCAGCACCAGTAGTCCGGGGCGTTGCTCCAGTAGCCCAGTCGTAGCTAGCTGTGCCAGTCGCCCGTGGGTCCGTTGCTCGTTTGCCGCTAGTCTTAGCCGCGGAGCCAGTTACTCCAGTAGTCTGGAGCGTTGTTCCGGTAGCCGCTGTGCCAGTGTGACTCCTGTTGCCCGTGTGTCTGCAGCTTCAGCCGTCGCCTCCTATCTCCTCTCCTCTTACAGTCTCGCCTCCTCCTCCTCACTTGCCCTTTGTGAATGACTCTAGCTTTGCTCGCTATTGTGAACTCCTGCTCTATGCCTGCTTACTCATTGTGCTGATTACACCCCACTTTGGCTATGGGGGTGTGTCAGAATGTTATTCTCTAGCCTGTAGTGGGGTGCTCTATAGCGAGTACAGCCCATCTAGGGTTTGCTATATGTATCCTCATTGCTGCTAGTGAAAGCCCTCTCTCTTCTTCATTCTCGTTCCAATCTTCAGTGCTGAAGTAGTCGCTGCTTCTGTTGTAGAGGGCTCTCGACGGCGTGCTGTTGGGCACTGACTAGAAGAAGAGGTAGGTCGACGAGGCGCTCTACTTCAAGGTCAGTGACAACAGAATGGCCTGCTGGGTGCCGGTTTACATCGACGACCTGCTCGCTGCCAGCAGCAGCACTGTAGTGCTTTAGGAGCTGAAGGAGCTACTGGAGGCCGCCTTCGAGCTGTGCGAGATCTCATTGGTGGTGAAGTACCTTGGGCTGGAGATTGTACGTGACAGGCCGGCAAGGAAGCTATGGCTGCACCAGCTATGACAAGCTGCGCAGGCGCTTCATCGACGAGGAGCAGGGCGATTGAGTCCCGAAGATGCCGTTCTCGGGTTGTCGGAGTCGTCGGAGCTGATCGGCTACGTGGACGCCGACGACGTGGGCGACAAGCAGAACCGGAGGAGCACATGCGGCTACTTGTTTGTCTCTTGGTCGAGCTCGCGCATCAATTCTCTTTTCTGAGCTCGATCCTAGATCCTTACAATCTCATTCCTTGTAACTTTCACAAAAGGCATGTGATGGGTTATATCAAGCAAGCATGTACCTTGTATTGTGCAAGCAACACAACCTTGCGTAGATAATACTCAAGCTATTGTGTCGAGAGGCTCTGCGCTGGTCGCTGCGCGAACCAGCCGAACGTTGTTCGACTGAGAAGGTCGTAGATGTGCGTGAACTTCGCCTCATGAGGTTTTCGCGAAGTCAACCTAGTCAGAGTACGTGGTGGCAACGAATGCTGGGAAGGAGGGACTCCGACTCCGCTTCCTCCTTGCGGAGTTCCAACAGCTTGACGCTGGGAAGCCAACTGTCCTTCGTGTGGACAACAAGTCGGCAATCACAGTCACAGTCACAACTTGAAGCACATGGAGCAACGCTACACCTGGATGCAGCACATGGTGAGGCGCGGAAAGTTCGTGCTGAAGTACATCCCGACCACCGAGCAACCGGTAGACTTCCTGACGAAGGCGCTGCATTTTTCGGCCTTGAACTGGTGCTCCGTTGCAATTGGCCAAGTGCACCTGGCCAATGCCGGCGATGGGGACGAAGAGGTCCAGCGGTAGGTGCCGTGCCCTTCTGCGCGGCTGGTGCTGTGACGGCGTGCCGTGTGTGGGGTGCACGCCCAGGACGAGTTTTCTCCGTGGAGTACTGCCGTGTGGGCTGGTGGCCTAAGCGTGAGCATGGCAGGGGAGGAATGGAGTGTTGGCCCTGCCCTCGCTTGGGCAACACTGACGTCTTGGTCGGGTGTACCAGAGAAGCAGCTGACCATTCTCAGTGAAGGAGGTGCTCGACGGGCTTCGCCGAGCTGCAGGGGATCACTGTGGTGTTGCCGTCGACCAGGGAGCTTGACGGCCTTCTTCAGCGAGGCAGGACGACGAAGTGGTCGTCGACCTGCACAGGTGTGTCATGGGGCTACAGCCGTCGACCAAGGAGCTCGACAGCTGTAGATGACTGAGCTGGTCGACGGGTGGGCTTTCGACTAGGAGGAACAGTTCGACCGGGAGGTCGACAGAGCAGTCCGTCGACCTGACGTGTGAACGACGGTCGACAAGGGGAGCTCGGCGACACCACGTGACAGTGCTGGTCGACGGAGGGGTCCGTCGACTAGGGTGTTCCTCGACGGGAGCTGTGGTCAACCAGAGGCACTTGGTGGTCGACCAAAGCACCTGGTGGTGTCCAAGTCGACCAGCTAACCTGCTCGCTGATGCGGAGGCACGCGAATGTGGTCGAGGTCGCGGTGAAGAATGCAACCTCGGGCTGGTATCTCGAAGTCAATGTGGCTCGTCAGGTGCAGACAACAGCCAACGGATGTACAACGATGCAAGTCGGGTCAATCGTCTGCGTGCACCTGCGAGCGTGCGCACTGCTGTCGTCTACGGGCGAAACGCTGGACAACCGCTTTACTGCAGCGTTGGCACGCCGTCGACCTGCTGCGTTGGTAGGTCGCCTTTCTGCAGTGCTGGCACGGCTCCTCTATGCAACGCTAGCAGGCGGTCGACCATGCTGTGCTGGCGGTCGACCAGGCTAGCTGCGGAGTTGCTGGGTGCCTGATGTAGTCATTTCTGTCATTGTCATTGTTATCATTCTGGAATGCAATCTTTGCCTAGTGAAACTCTTACCGATTTCTCCCGTGAATGTGCAAGCGCTAAGGAACTAACAAAGCTACAATCACTGCTATTAGTTCGTGCCAACCCCCCCCCCCCCCAAAATAAACCCTTATACCACATTGCAGTATTCACCTTCTATCGAGGTTCAAATCTCCTTCTTCTTACAGGGTCCGTACCCGACCTTACTAGCAAACTTCCGTTGCTACACTACTGTGCGAACAACCTCAGAGGATCCTATAGGTTTGTCATTTCCGATTGTAACATGGCATGAGAGCCATTCCGGATTCTTCGCACCATCTCCTCTGATTCAAATTCGTATCCAAGGTGGCGTTCGGTACGCGCTCCCGCCAAAACATGGCTGGAGGATCTGGTGGGCAGGCAGCTCCCACTGTCGTAGCTCCTGCCAACCCAACTGCGAACTCTGCGGCAAACACTACAACCAATAATGCACTACTGGAGCAACTAATCGAGTGGATCAACACTCTGGAGTCAGGAATCCACCAACTGAAGAACGGCAATTCGGGTACTCCACAGCAACCCGAGTAACCGGCTGCTCCCATCTAGGAACTAGTCCCAACTACATTCGACCTCAGCTCGAATCCACCTGCTCCAACTACTTGTCGTCCAAGCGACAAAGCCAAGCTCACGGCTCAGATTTAGTTTCTCGCCATCTCCAAGATTCGCACAAGCACCGCCATCAACGGGCGGGATTTCTACACCGTAGAGTTTCGAGCTTGAACTGTTCCTTCAAAGCACTCAAATATTTTGCTTCTTCGACAGAAGCTATGCCGGCCTCGCTAGCGGTACCGACGAAGCAATAGCCCAGTACTATAACGAATCGCTCATGGCGTACAACATCCAACTTCGCAACATGTCGCCGACTGAACAACTCGGCATACGTTCATTTAAAATCGACCCGGCTCTCGCCATGGCCGCATGGAATCATCTCACCAAAACTTACCAGCCTAAAGATTTCGTTTCCTCAAGCCGCCTTCTACAACCACTCATGGAAGTTAAAATAACTCCCGACGAAAACCTTCTACAACCACTCATGGAAAATGACACCCGTCGAAAAGGCAAATTCCTAAATCTGTGAAACTATGAGCAGAGGAATGAAATGACTAAGTCAGAGTTGGGTACAAATACAACCCTAGCAAACTGTACCCCATATGTGCTACCCCACTATAGCCTACAAACATGCATCAGCTATAATAATCTGACACACCCCCATAGGCAAAGTGGGGGAGAACAAGGGGTCACAAGACCAGTCAAGCAAAGCAAAACAAGCTCAGGGTGGATCACAAAGTCACCACACAGTCCGAGCACAAGAGCAAGGCCAGAGGCCAGTTCACATGCAGGAGTAAAGACATATATATAAAACTAGACAAGCAAGAGCAGGTATATATATGTCAAAGTACAAGTAAAGTCAAGAAGAGAGCAAGTGAGGCAAGACAGGTACAAGACCCAGCTGGGTACAAAAGCGCTGATGGTCGCAAGGCGCAAGTGCCTTGGTGAACACATCAGCAGTGTTGGCCTCAGAGGCCACGTAAGCAAGTCGCAACTGACCACGCTGCTGCAGCTCACGAGCAAGGAAGTAGCGGAGAGCAATGTGCTTCGTTCTGTGCTCCAAGCGCTGCTCTCGACACAAGGCCAACATGGCCTTGTTGTCTACGTACAGCACTGGAGGAGAACGAGGCAGCTCTCCAAGGTCAGTCAGCAGGTAGGTGAGCCAGCGAAGCTCCTGTGCAGCCATGGCCCCGGCGTAGATCTCAGCCTCACAACTGGAGCCGAGAACCGAAGACGAGCGAGTAGACCGCCACGAGACAGAGCCGGAACCAAGGCTGAAGGTGTAACCCTGTGACGACCGCTGCGTAGCCTGGTCGTCAGCCCAAGAAGCGTCTGCGTGCCCAGTAAGGACCACTGGACTCCGCCCTCCAAGCACTAGCCCCATGCCCGACGTACTGCACAGGTAGCGCAATACCCTCTTCGCTGCAGCCATGTGCTCTGGTCGGTGTCTCCCAGGAGCAACATAGCGTGCAAGGATGCTCAGAGGGTATGCAAGGTCAGGTCGAGTGCAGGTCATCAGGTACATGAGGCAGCCAACAAGCTCTGCATACGGACCACTCGACTCTACGGACTCATCCGAAGGCAGAGCTGAGAGTGAGTGGCGAGTAGGCAGAGGAGTGGCCTGAGGCGAGGAGTACGTGAAGCCGAAGCGCTGAAGGACCTGCTGCACCATGTGTGACTGAGTCAGGGTAATGGTGCGGCGTGCTCTGTCCCGAGTGATCTGCAAGCCAAGGTAGCTGCGCAGTTCACCCAGGTCTGTGCACGTGTGTCTCTTCAGCAGCTCGGACTTCACGTAGGCGAGTCCAGCAGTGTCCGCTGTGGCAAAGACCAAGTCGTCGACGTACACGAGGATGTAGAACGGCGGCAGGGAAGTGTCGGTGCGAAGAAACAGCGACGGGTCAGCAGTAGAAGGAGCAAACCCAAGAGCCGCAAGCGTAGTCCTCAGTGTGTCGTGCCACTCACGCGGTGCCTGGCGGAGACCGTAGACTGGCCGTCGGAGGCTCCACTGGGTACCAGGAGGGAAAGTCCCAGTGAAGCCAGGCGGACGGCGCAGCCAGATCTCCTCGTGCAGGCTACCCTGCAGGAACGCAGTGCTGAAGTCGAGAGAGTGAAGCTCGTAGTCGCGCTGAGCGGCAATGTGCAGCAGCACCCGAAGAGTGGTCATCTTCGGGGTGGGAGAGAAGGTCTGAAAGTAGTCAACTCCCTGCCGCTGACTGAAGCCACGAGCCACGTAACGCGCCTTGAAGACAGGCGGCGAGCCCGGCGGCCGCTTCACCCTGAAGATCCACATGCCACTGACGATGTTCGCCCCAGGAGGGGGAACCGCGTCAACGTAGGTGCCTGTGGACTTCCAGGAAGCCATCTCTGCATCCATAGCTGCCTGCCACTGAGAGGAGTAGGGACCCTCTACGGCCTCCGCGTAAGAACGCGGAGTCGGGATGTCTAGTGCATCCGGGTCTCCCTCAGGGGCTAGCAGTACAGACGCGAGACGAGGTGAAGCAGCGGCTAGACACTGGAACTCCTCCTGCCTGTCCTCTAGGACGTCCGTGCCAAGGGCACACTCACCCCCGACGGACGGAGGACAGGCGGACTCAGACTCAGCGACAAGACGAGCAGCGTAGTCTAGACGACAGCGCGCAGCAAAGTCGACAAGCTCAGTGACAAGGGCAGACGCAGCAGACGACTCGAAGGAAGGGTCAGTGACAGCAGTAGCAAGGAGACGCGTGACAGTAGGACTGGCAGCACGAAGAGAGTCCGACTCCGGGTCGGCAAGAGCAGGAAGAGAGGAAGCAGGAGGAGAAGGCAAAGGGGCACGCAGAGGAGCAGTGGACGGACGCAGTGACATCCGGTGCGTGCCAGGGACAGGAGGAGGACGCTGACGCGACCCGCGACCACTAGCGCGCTCAGTACGAACAGGCGACGCAGGACGAGACGCAGGCTCACGACGCTCAGTAAGACCTCCAGTCGGACCAGCGTAGGGAGAAGGAGCAGG
Source organism: Closterium sp. NIES-65 (assembly GCA_948144175.1). Lineage (NCBI taxonomy): Eukaryota > Viridiplantae > Streptophyta > Zygnematophyceae > Desmidiales > Closteriaceae > Closterium > Closterium sp. NIES-65. Next base: position 346,079 of record CANXME010002061.1, on the reverse strand, counting down.
CAAAGGGGAGGCAGGCTGTAGCTGTGGCTGTGACCGGACAGGCTGCGGACCCTCTAAGGAAGGAGGAGGAGGTGTAAGACCAAGAACCTGCTGCAGGAGCGGAACGAAGTACGGTCGGGGCCGCGCGGCGACGCCAGAAACAGCAGGAACAGCACCAGCACCCCCGGCAGGAGCACCCACTCCAGCAGCACCTCCAGCAGAACCACCAGAAGCTCCAGAACCTCCAGCAGCAGCACCAGGAGCACCGTCAGTCGGACCACCAACCGCAGGCTCAGCGCCAACGTCCTCAGCAGGACCAGCTCCAGGAGAACACTCAGACCCAGCAGCTCCAGCACCCACAGGACGAGCACCGCCAGGTCGCGTGGCAGCAGCGCCCTCCGCAGCCGAAGAACCACCAGCACCAGCGGCACGCCTCCAGCGCCGGGCAAACCACTCACGCAGCTCTAGTGGAGAGAGCGGCTCCCGGTGAGACGAAGCACCCCCAGGCACAGCACCTCCAGGCTCGGCACCTCCCGGCTCAGCACCCCCAGGCTCAGTACCTCCAGACACAGCACCCCCAGGCACAGTACCCCCAGGCTCAGCACCCCCAGGCTCAGCACCCCCAGACTCCGCACCCCCAGGCTCAGCACCCCTAGACTCCGCACCCCCAGGCTCAGCTCCCGCAGCAGCACCGGAGTCACCAGGGACCTCGACAGGCTCGACCGCGTCTACCTGAGACACACCTGAAGGGGCAGGACCCTGAGGGGGGAGGAGGACTACTGGGGGGGGACCTGGTACCAAGAAGAGGGGGGGTGGGGGGAGGGACGGAGTGCGGTAGGGGAAGAGGCGGTAGTAGGGTACCGACTCGTCGAACGTGACGTCCTGGGAGGACAGAACACGTCGAGAGGTGGGGTGGTAAAACTGCCACCCAGGGGCGTCGGGGGGGAACCCGAGGAAGACGCAGGGAGAAGCACGAGGGGACAGCTTGTCCGCAGACAGGTCGCGAACAAACGCCCGAGATCCCCAGACCCGGAACGCCGACGCATCGCCAACCTTCCCCGTCCACAACAGAGCTGGGGAGGTCTCCGGTCGAGAGACCCTGGGGTGGAGGTTGATCTGGTGCGCAGCGTACCTGACCGCAAACGGCCACAGAAAATGGGGAGCAGCCGCATGCATCATGGACGTACGAGCGACGTCCATGACCATGCCAATGCGGCGCTCAGCGATCCCATTCTGCTGTGGTGAGTCCGGAAGCGTGAAGGTCTGACGGATGCCTCGCACACGACAGTAGGTACTCAGGAGGGCCGAGGAGAACTCTCCGCCTCTGTCCGAGTGCAGACGCAAGACAGGGAAGTCAGAGCCAAAGCTTCTCCGAAGCTGAAGACGAGCTGCGCGGATCCAGTCGATCAACACCTGAGTGACCTCACCCTTGCTGCGCAAGGGGAAGACTGTGGTGTAACGCGAGTAGTCGTCAACCACTAGCAGGAAGTAGCGCTCCTGACCCTGTCCACGGACGCGGGCTGGGCCCCACACGTCCATGTGAAGCGTCTGCAACGGGGCCTCTGTCGGAGGAAACTGGGAGGAGTGAGGGGCAGCACGCTGGCGCCCCTCGACACAGGGGACACAGGCAGGGCCAGGGCCCGGAGGAAGGGGAGGGAGGGACCGGGGAAGACCAGACACAAGGACCCGCGAGGCCATGCCTCTGAGCCGAAGCAGAGAGGGGTGGCCAAGGCGGTGGTGCCAGAGGAGGGTCTCGTGAGACAGACGACGACACGAACAAGGGGCAGACTCAGGACCAGACCTGGACGCTGCAGCAAACACCTGACCAGACGAAGGGGCCCTACCAGACGCAGTACCTGGAGGAGAAGCAGTGGTCAGTGTGTACAGGCTCGACCCCGGCCGACGTGTAAACGTAGCCAGGTGGCGACCTGTATCCGCCTCCGTACAGTGGGTCACCCGCTGACGAGCAGGGGTGAACTGGTGGACACCTGCATCCTGGAGGTCAGCACCACTCACCAAGTTCGTCGAGAACGAGGGGAGGTAGAGACCAGTCAGGGTGCCAGAGGGGGCCGCCGGACACGGGAGGACAGTGGAGAAGCGAGACAGGACAGGCCCCCCAGAGGGGTCCGCCAGGGACACCGCAACAGGCCGACTCAGCGGCGTGAGAGTGGTGCGGTCCCTAAAGAAGGAGCGAGACGCTCCAGAGTCAAGGGTGAAGGTGTGAGAGGCCGAAGCCGACACAGTACCTGAGAGGGCGGACTCACCAGTACCTGAAAGCACAGACGCACTGGCACCTAGAGCAGCAGCCTCACTAGTACCTGACGCGGCAGTACCAATGCCCGGGTCGGGCGGGAAACACCGGTAACAGTCATCCTCATCACTACCAGTCACAGCATACATAGCAGAGAGAATAGCATCAAAATCAAGATCATAAATAGCTACACCAGCCCTAGACAGCTCTCCCCAGCGGGGGATCTCAGCGGCCTCCGGAAACTGCTGACGCCAGGCGTCGGTCAGGCGGCCAAAGCAGCGACGGGCTGTGTGGGCGCCTCCACACCTCTCCCCTGCACGGTCACCAGTGCGAAGAACGTAGGGGCAGGGACCAAGCGCACCACCGCGCTGACGCTGCAAGTACCACTCACGGAGCTGCTGAGGGCCGGGGACGGTGCGAGAGCGCTGCTGCTGCTGCGGCTGCTGCTGCTGCGGCTGCTGCTGCTGCTGCTGCTGGCGCTGACCACCCCCAGAGCTGCTCCGCTGGGACGAGCCACTCCGACCCCCTCCTCCACCGCCACCCCCGCCTCCACCGCCACCCCCGTCGCCACCGCCACCTCCCCCACCAGGACCGTCGCTCCCACCGCTCCCACCGCCTCCTCCGCTACCACCTCCGCCGCCACCCCCGCCTCCACCGCCGCCACTACTACCTCCACTCCCGCCACCACCCCCCCCGCCACCCCCACTCCCCCCTCCACCCCCACCGCCTCCTCCACCGCCCCCTCTGGCTCCACCCGCTCCCTTGCCCCCTTTGCCCTTGCCAGTGCGGCGTCTGCCACTGGGGGCAGACGCCGCGCCGACCGACTCAAAACCAACGAGGTCGGCCGCAGCGGCAGAGGCGACAGAGGGCAGCAGGGGGGAGGGACCACACCCCTCAAAGATGGGGGTGCGAGGGTCACCCCGAGAGGCCCCTACAGCGACAATACTCTTCTCAGCCGCTAGCAGGGACTCCTCAAGGAGGTCGACAGTGAGAGTGGTGGGACAGACAGAGAGAAACTGGTCCCTAACGACACGAAGGGACTCAGGAAGACGGGTGACGAGAAAGTAGAGAGTGATGTACATGGGAGGAGGGTTCGCAGCGCGGAACTCAGCAGGAAGGGCAGCGCGGTAGCGGGTGTCACTAGCGCGGAGGTGGGTAACGAGGTCAGCGACAGTGGGAAAGGAAGCGAGGTCAGGGAAGAGAAACGGTAGCATGAGGCGGCTAAGGGTAGCGGAGGAAGGGGAGGAGTAGCGCGCAACTACAGCGTCGTACAAGGCCTGAGCGGTCTTGCACTGACTAAAGTGGGCACGCTCAGAGGAAGGGAGGTGGCGACGCACAGCAAGACGTGCAGCAGCATCGCGGGTCGCCCACTTGGAGCGAACGGCAGAGTCAGCATCAGCAGGCGGGGCAGGGACAGCGCCAGAGACAAAGTCAAAGAGAGAGACCTCATCTACCGCATCACACAGTAAGTACAGCTGCAGATCCTCGATCCAGACGGCAAAGTCAATGGCCCTCCCCTCAGCGTCAAAAGTGAGAACATTGGGGGTGGCCATAGCAGCAGCTGAAAGTCTCACCGGGATGGGAGAGTCGGGTAGGTCAGCAGCAGGCGGCTCGGGCTGCTCGTGCAGCTCAGGCGGCTCGGGCTGCTCAGGTACCGGGCGGCTCGGCTACTGCGGGGCGGCTCGGCTACTGCAGGGCGGCTCGGCTGCTGCTGGGCGGCTCGGCTGCTGCTAGGCGGCTCGGCTGCTGCTGGGCGGCTCGGCTGCTGCTGGGCGGCTCGGCTGCTGCTGGGCGGCTCGGCTGCAGTGCAGTGGCGGGGCCGGGACAAGGCCGGCGGTAGGGCCGGCGGTAGGGCCAGGTAGGAGCCGGCGGCGGGCCGAGTAGGAGGCCGGCGACGGGCCGAGTAGGAGGCCGGTGGCAGGGCCGTGTAGGAGGCCGGCGGCAGGGCCGTGTAGGAGGCCGGCGGCGGGCCGAGTAGGAGGCCGGCGGTGGGCCGAGTAGGAGGCCGGCGACGGGCCGAGTAGGAGGCCGGCGGCAGGGCCGTGTAGGAGGCCGGCGGCGGGCCGAGTAGGGGGCCGGCGGCGGGCCGAGTAGGAGCCGGGGCCGGGTCGTGTAGGAGGCCGGCGGCTGGCCGTGTAGGAGGCCGGCGGCGGAGCCGAGTAGGAGCCGGCGGCGGGGCCGTGTAGGAGCCGGCGGCGGGCCGAGTAGGAGGCCGGCGGCGGGCCGTGTAGGAGGCCGGTGGCGGGCCGAGTAGGAGGCCTGCGGCGGGCCGTGTAGGAGGCCGGCGGCGGGGCCGAGAAGGAGGCCGGCGCGGGGCCGCGTAAGGGGCCGAGTAGGAGCCGGCGGCCCAGGGCCGCGTAAGGGGCCGGCTCGGAGCCGCGTAAGAGGCCGGCACGGGGCCGCGTAGGAGCCGGCGGCGCAGGGCCGCGTAAGGGGCCAGCGCGGGGCCGCGTAAGGGGAGAGGGCGACCCGAAGGGTCGCTAAAACAAAAAGGGCGCGCCTCGGGGGGCGCGCTTCGGTGGGCCCAAAAAAAAAAATTCGGTCCTGGAGGGACCTAGCTCTATACCATGTGAAACTATGAGCAGAGGAATGAAATGACTAAGTCAGAGTTGGGTACAAATACAACCCTAGCAAACTGTACCCCATATGTGCTACCCCACTATAGCCTACAAACATGCATCAGCTATAATAATCTGACAAAATCAACCGATGCCGCAGCATCCGCGATCAGCTCACAAGGCTAGGAAATTCGATCGTCGAGGATATTTTTGTCACAATCGTCCTCAGAGGGCTAGGACTTGAATGGAAGTGTTGCAAGGCCCTGCTTCGCCAGCAAGGCACGATCTCGGAAGCGCATCTCTGCGCCACGCTTCTACAAGAGCAGCAAAATATGGATTTTAGCCAGGGAAAAGGTAGTGCACCGCAAAGAGATCGCCTTTTATACTAGCCGCGATCACCGATGATCTCGCGACACGCGCCCACAATAGTATTATTGCAAAACTGCAAAGTCTTCGGCCATTCAACCGAACGCTGCCGCTCAGGACCCCGACATGATTCTGCACCGCGCAATAACTCAACCCCTGGCTCTGAGCATTCACGCTAGATAGACTGACCGTCTTCGGACCATCGGCCTGTCCCGCGCCACCCGTCTCAGCCAAACCCTCAGAGTTCCCAATACAACAACAACTTCGCCACGTTATCGGAAACATGGCGATGTGAGTTCATTGCCGAACACGGTGCATGAACAGGGGACACCTCAGATCTGTCTCACCTCCCCCGCCTAGACAAGAGGTCCAATACACTAGCTACAACAACTCAATTATGCAAGCCGGGGAGTTCGTCTTTGATGAACACGAACATGATTGGAACCCACCGATACCTCTGCTTGAGTCACCACCGCACGACAAAGACTTCATCAACTCGCCCACAATTCATGATTACTTCTATGGAAAACACATCGACACCAGGTCCGTCGATAATTGCCGCCACGACGGGGACAAGAGAATTCTCTTCCGCAACACCCTAAATTCCGCACCTACGCAAAACAAAGCTGACGCCTACAACGCTTGGTCTCTTGACATCTACTGCGGACAGCACATGGTGGGGTCTAAGAGTTTCGTCTCCAATGCGCGTCCTATTGCACAACCCACCGTCGTAATGGCGTGCGGAATTGCCATCCTCAAAACACACAATAGCAACCTACATATCACGCTCAACGATGTGCTGATCGTCGGGACCTGAAATACATGCTTCCATCTTACGAGTAGCTAGTCCAGAGTGGAGTTGAAATGACCACAGACCGAGAAAGCAGGTGCATCCTAATGCACTTTCGAGATTACAACGACCTCAACTCTGAACCTCGCTACATCGCAAGGCGCTCCTAGACAACGGTGTTTACGTCCTGGTTTTCGACATCCTGGACTACAACGGTGACTCTAGAGACCTCGTTGATCTCCAGCCCCAGCACAATATAGGGCCAGAGGTTCCTGTGCACACAGACGGACGCCCCTGGATCAAGCACCACGCTCACCCCAAGAAGATTGACCTCCACGCACCTGGATCTGACGGCGCCTGCCGCAACTATCGCACCCCAACTGCCTCTACCACATCAAAAGAAGAAAAGAGAGACAAGGAAAAGGCAACGCGGATGAGAAAGGCAAGACACCTGCTGAAGGGAAGAAGCGCAGAGCAACAACTGAAGAGAAGGGGAAGGCGAAAGTTGAAGAAGAAGAAGAAGAAGAAGAAGAAACTAGGCCCCTGGATATTATTGAAGAAGCAGCGTGGTAGACCTCCCACCACCATCTTCCAGCCCTGCAACACCCCAACGACCCCACTGTGTATGATCGCCTCCACCTCCTCACGCACTACACGGGACCTGGGCCTTAGACGTGAACAATAACCCCCTACCTCTTGGGAGACATATCACGTCACACACCCCTTGTCTCGTCGCAACATGAACTCATAGGAACTCCAAATGTTGGAGGAGGAGGAGAACCGCCGCTGAGCAGACGAGGAAGCAACAGCCACCGGTAACACTGGTTGGGGACGGGGTGCCCCACATGGCAGATGGAGAAGCAGCAACTCTGTGCCAAGAGCAGCACAGCGACTGGATCTTGGGGGACCACATCAATAAAAGAGGAAGAGCCGATCGAGGACCACCTGGCACGGGCGGAGAAATAAGCAGTAGAAGAGAGAGCCGAACCGGAGCCTTATCACACCCCAATCCCCTTCGGCATCCCCCCACTAGGCCTCTCCTCTCCTCCAACCACATACTCAGTTACTCACTCTCCCCCAACCAACCGAGACACCATCCTGCCTTACCGTCGCTACCGTTGCTACCCTCGCAACCCACTACCCTTTGAGTCTACCCCCATTGGACCCCATGACCCTAACACAACTGGGACCTCCACCATACATGGACCACCACCGCACCACCTTCCCCATCCCACCTTCCTTACTGGAACAACAGACACAGACGATACCACAGCTCCCCTTGCAGCCGTCAGCACAGTCACACCTGCACAACCTCACAGTGTTCGTGATCTCATCCTCGCCCTCGGACTTTCAATCTCTCCTCAGCCCATTCCACAGCCTACCCCACCCAACACAACTGAACTGCTCGCATTCTTTGCATGATCACCTGCACTGCGTGCTCCTCCTGACCTCTGGCACAGGCGCCTTGGCCACCCCTCCTATGAAGTGCTGAACAACTGCATCCACGCTGAAGTCTTCATTCTTGGCACGCTACTACGCCCTGACGGCTCCCCCATCACCATCGAAAACAATTGCGACACCGCCTGCACCGTCCGCACTCAATCACAAGCCCTTCAAGCTCCTTGAGCCCGACACAAACCGCTATGAAACACCCTACAAGGTTTACAACAACTTCTTTGTCCTGACACAGACAAGCATGAACAGCAAAAAATACACCCTTACCTTCGCGGACGCTCACTCTCGCTTCGATAAGGTGGCGAATGTGTATCATAGGAGTAAGGCGTGTCACATCTTCAAGGTCTGGCACAGCAACGCTGCGACCCAATCCAGCGGCTCCCTCATTTTCTGGCAGACGGAATGTGCTGTGGAATTTAAAGGCAACGAGCATAAGGCTTACATAATCCACGAACTCTCCCTCCCCTACGTGCACCCTCTGCAAGGCGCTGATGAGCGCACCAACGGTACCTTGATAACCGATAGTCAAATCACCTTCCTCCTTGAGGACCAGAGCCTCCAACCATAACAACCTCGAGCTCGCCGCCATGGCCACCTGACGCCAGCCTAGAAATCACATTGCATGAAGCTTACTTGCTTGATGGCTTTAATATCTCCAGATTCGGATTATTTACAACGCAAGGAAGAAGGCCATATGTTTTTTGTGTTCATCATGCGAGCATTATATTGTCTTCACCTTGGGTTCCTAGTCTGAATCCAAAACCTAAGCCCAAGGCTCACGCTTGCATCCCAAGAGCTACTGCTGACAAGGCTATGGCATTCAGGAAAACACCTCATCGCTTCTTTATAGCTTCTCCAGACTCTGCCACCTCGTCATACTGTGGCTCATACTATATCAGATACAAGCACAACAAATTCCCCAGCCTTGCATACTTGAGCCCACTTCAAAGCTAGGACTTGATAACATTGTGTCGCGAAAAGCCCCTTTCGCACTCTACAGTGCTTAGGGGAATCACGGCAACCACTACCCACAACTGCACAAGGTTGGGGTAACTCTCCTGCCAATCAGTTGTCTTCAAAATCGTGGTGAGGCCGTCGTGGAAAGACCTTTCTCCATTTGGTGCAGCTGCAAAGACGGAGCAAAACAATCGAATCTCCTTGTATGCCTGCCTCTTGTTGATTCCTAGTAGTACCACAAGAGGGTTGAGGGAGGGAAAAACAAAGCAGCATGGGTTAGGACATTGAGACAATGAGCAAGCATGGCACAAGAGCAAACATGATAAACATGGGAAGCTTTACTTGGAACAATCTCTTCGGACTCTTGTGCCTTGAACATCGTCACCAGTGAATGAAGCCACTCCAAACATCGTGCATGTCGATCTGCTTTACCCTTTGGCCAAGCATCTGGCATGAAAAGTCTAAGACTAGAGAGAGAATCCATGCCTTACACCGTCCTCTTCAAGTTTGCCACGATGCGTCCTGCAAACTTGGTGCACTATTCAATGCATCCTTCGTAATGCTCGGGACCGCGGTACCCGTCCACAGGTTCGTCGTGAAGCGTGAAGAAGAATGATGCGGGCCAAACGTCAAAGTCGACCCCCGCCACAGTCAAGTTGTGGTTCTTCTCAGGACCATATCACTCCAGAAAAGGCGAGATTCAGTGCCTCAAGCCACTGGCGAAGTCGTCCACATCAGCTCTCAATGTGTGATGTGGTCTGTTTGATCTGAGTGCAAAAGAGAGAGAAAATAAAAACAGATTGGTAAAGACAATCCACAACAAATATAAATTGCGCTGGTATACAACCCTCGAGCACATTAGCACAGGTCTTGTTCAAATGTTCAACTGCTCATGTGAAAACTGAACGAGAATGAATTGACTATGAATGAAGTGAGTACAAATATGAAACCCTAATTGGGTTGTACCCCCTATGGGATACCCCACTATAGCCTACACAAATAAGTAAGCTATAATGTTCTGACACACCCCCATAGGCAAAGTGGGGGAGAACAAGGGGTCACAAGACCAGTCAAGCAAAGCAAAGCAAAGCTCAGGGTGGATCACAAAGTCACCACACATTCCGAGCGCAAGGTCAAGGGCCACAAGGCCAGTTCGCATGCAAGATCATATATAGAGATATACAAGAGTCAAGCATGCAAGAGCAAGAGTATATATAGGTCAAGGTACAAGCAAGGTCAAGAAGTGAGCAAGTGAGGCAAGACAGGCACAAGACCCAGCTGCGTGCAGCAACGCTGATGATCACAAGGCGCAAGTGCCTTGGTGAAGACATCAGCAGTGTTGGCCTCAGAGGCCACGTACGCAAGTCGCAACTGTCCACGCTGCTGTAGCTCACGAGCAAGAAAGTAGCGGAGAGCAATGTGCTTTGTCCTGTGCTCCAGTCGCTGCTCTCGACACAAGGCCAGCATGGCCTTGTTGTCTATGTACAGGACTGGAGGAGAACGAGGCGGCTCTCCAAGGTCGGTCAGCAGGTAGGTGAGCCAGCGAAGCTCCTGAGCAGCCATAGCCCCGGCGTAGATCTCAGCCTCACAACTGGAGCCGAGAACAGAAGACGAGCGAGTAGCCCGCCACGAAACAGAGCCGGAACCAAGGCTGAAGGTGTAACCCTGTGACGACCGCTGCGTAGCCTGGTCGTCAGCCCAAGAAGCGTCTGCGTGCCCAGTGAGGACCACTGGACTGCGCCCTCCAAGCACTAGCCCCATGCCCGACGTACTGCACAAGTAGCGCAACACCCTCTTCGCTGCAGCCATGTGCTCTGGTCGGTGTCTCCCAGGAGCAACATAGCGTGCGAGAATGCTGAGAGGGTATGCAAGGTCAGGTCGTGTGCAGGTCATCAGGTACATGAGGCAGCCAACAAGCTCTGCATACGGGCCACTCGACTCTACGGACTCATCCGAAGGCAGAGCTGAGAGCGAGTGGCGAGTAGGCAGAGGAGTGGCCTGAGGCGAGGAGTACGTGAAGCCGAAGCGCTGAAGGACCTGCTGCACCATGTGTGACTGAGTCAGGGTAATGGTGCGGCGTGCTCTGTCCCGGGTGATCTGCAAGCCAAGGTAGCTGCGCAGTTCACCCAGGTCAGTGCACGTGTGTTTCTTCTGCAGCTCGGACTTCACGTAAGCGAGTCCAGCAGTGTCCGCTGTGGCAAAGACCAAGTCGTCGACGTACACGAGGATGTAGAACGGCGGCAGAGAGGTGTCGGTGCGCAGAAACAGCGACGGGTCGGCAGTAGAAGGAGCAAACCCAAGTGCCGCAAGCGTAGTCCTCAGTGTGTTGTGCCACTCACGTGGCGCCTGGCGGAGACCGTAGACTGGACGCCGGAGACTCCACTGGGTACCAGGAGGGAAAGACCCAGTGAAGCCAGGTGGGCGACGCAGCCAGATCTCCTCGTGCAGGCTGCCCTGCAAGAAAGCAGTGCTGAAGTCGAGAGAGTGCAGCTCGTAGTCACGGTGAGCAGCAACGTGCAGCAGTACCCGAAGAGTGGTCATCTTCGGGGTGGGGGAGAAGGTCTGAAAGTAGTCTACCCCCTGGCGCTGACTGAAGCCACGAGCCACGTAACGCGCCTTGAAGACAGGCGGAGAACCCGGCGGCCGCTTCACCCTGAAAATCCACATGCCACTGATAATGTTCGCCCCAGGAGGGGGAACAGCGTCGACGTAGGTGCCTGTGGACTTCCAGGAAGCCATCTCTGCATCCATAGCTGCCTGCCACTGAGAGGAGTAGGGACCCTCTATCGCCTCCGCGTAAGAGCGCGGAGTCGGGATGTCTAGTGCATTCGGGTCTCCCTCAGGGGCTAGCAGTACAGACGCGAGATGAGGTGAAGCGGCGGCCAGACACTGGAACTCCTCCTGCCTGTCCTCAAGGACGTCCGTGCCAAGGGCACACTCACCCCAGACGGACCGAGGACAGGCAGACTCAGACTCAGCGACAAGACTAGCAGCGTAGTCTAGACGACAGCGCGCAGCAAAGTCGACGAGCTCAGTGACAAGGGCAGACGCAGCAGAAGACTCGAAAGAAGGGTCAGTGACAGCAGTAGCAAGAAGACGCATGACAGTAGGACTCGCAGCACGAAGAGAGTCCGACTCTGGGTCGGCAAGAGCAGGAAGAGAGGAAGCAGGAGGAGAAGGCAAAGGGGCACGCAGAGGAGCAGTAGAAGGACGCAGAGACATCCGGTGCGTGCCAGGGACAGGAGGAGGACGCTGACGCGAACCACGACCACTAGTGCGCGCAGTACGAACAGGCGACGCAGGACGAGACGCAGGCTCACGACGCTCAGTAAGACCTCCAGTCGGACCAGCGTAGGGAGAAGGAGCAGGCAAAGGTGAGGCAGGCTGTAGCGATGACTGTGACGAGACAGGCTGTGGACCCTCTAAGGGAGGAGGAGGAGGACCAGGAGAAGGTGTAAGACCAAGAACCTGCTGCAGGAGCGGAACGAAGTACAACCGGGGCCGCGCGGCGACGCCAGAAACAGCAGGGACAGCACCAGTACCCCCAGCAGGAGTACCCGCTCCAGCAGCACCTCCAGTAGCTCCAGAACCTCCAGCAGCACCACCAAGAGCACCACCAGTCACACCTCCAGCGGCAGTCTCAGCGTCAACACCCTCAGCAGCACCAGCTCCAGGAGAACCCTCAGACCCAGCAGCTCCAGCACCCACAGTACGAGCACCGCCGGGACGCTCGGCAGCAGTACCCTCTGCAGCCGAAGAACCTCCAGCAGCAGCAGCACACCTCCAGCGCCTGGCAAACCACTCAGGTAGCTCTTGAGGGGAGAGTGTCTCTCGGCGAGACGAAGCACCTCCAGGCGGAGCACCCCCAGTCTCAGCACCCCCAGGCTCAGCACCCCCAGGCTCAGTACCCCCAGGCTCAGTACTCCCAGGCACAGCACCCCTAGGCTCAGCACCTCCAGGCTCAGCACCCCCAGGCTCAGCACCCCCAGGCTCAGCACCCCCAGGCTCAGCACCTCCAGACGTAGCACCTCCAGTCTCAGCACCCCCAGGCTCAGCTCCCGCAGCAGCACCAGAGTCACTAGTGACCTCGACAGGCTCGACCACGTCTACCTGGGACACACCTGAAGGGGCAGGACCCTGAGGGGGGAGGGGGTCTACCGGGGGGGGACCTGGTACCAAGAAGAGCGGGGGCGGGGGGAGGGACGGAGTGCGGTAGGGGAAGAGGCGGTAGTAGGGTACCGACTCGTCGAACGTGACGTCCCGGGAGGACAGAACACGTCGAGAGGTGGGGTGGTAGAACTGCCACCCAGGGGCGTCGGGGGGGAACCCCAGGAAGACGCAGGGAGCAGCGCGAGGGGACAGCTTGTCCGCAGACAAGTCGCGGACAAACGCCCGAGATCCCCAGACCCGGAACGCCGACGCATCGCCAACCTTCCCCGTCCACAGCAGCGCTGGGGAGGTCTCCGGCCTGGAGACCCTGGGGTGGAGGTTGATCTGATGCGCTGCGTACCTGACCGCAAACGGCCACAGAAAATGCGGGGCAGCCGCATGCATCATGGACGTACGAGCGACGTCCCTGACCATGCCAATGCGGCGCTCTGCAATCCCATTTTGCTGCGGGGAGTCCGGAAGCGTGAAGGTCTGGCGGATGCCTCGCGCATGACAATAGGCACGCAGAAGGCCAGAGGAGAACTCTCCGCCTCTGTCCGAGTGCAGACGCAACACAGGAAAGTCCGAGCCAAAGCTCTGCCTGAGCTGGAGACGAGCTGCGCGGATCCAGTCGATCAGCACCGCACTGACATCACCCTTGCTGCGCAAGGGGAAGACTGTGGTGTAACGCGAGTAGTCGTCAACCACCAGCAGGAAGTAGCGCTCGTGACCGAGTCCACGGACGCGGGCAGGGCCCCACACGTCCATGTGAAGCGTCTGCAACGGAGCCTCTGTCGGAGGAAACTGGGAGGAGTGAGGGGCAGCACGCTGGCGCCCCTCGACACAGGGGACACAGGCAGGGCCAGGGCCCTGAGGAAGGGGAGGTAGAGACCGGGGGAGACCAGACACAAGAAGACGGGAGGCCATGCCTCTGAGCCGAAGCAGAGAGGGGTGGCCAAGACGGTGGTGCCAGAGGAGGGTCTCGTGAGACAGACGGCGACACGAACAGGGGGCAGACTCAGGACCAGACCTGGACGCTGCAGCAAACACCTGACCAGACGAAGGGACTCTACCAGACTCAGCACCTGGAGGAGAAGCAGTGGTCAGTGTGTACAAGCTCGACCCTGTTTGACGTGTAAACGTAGCCAGGTGACGACCCGTGCTAGCCTCCGTGCAGTGCGTCACTCGCTGACTAGCAGGGGTGAACTGGTGGACTCCCACATCCTGTAGGTCAGCACCACTCACCAAGTTCGTAGAGAACGAGGGGAGGTAGAGACCAGACAGGGTGCCAGAGGGAGCCGCCGGACACGGGAGGACCGTAGAGAAGCGAGCCAGGACAGGACCCCCAGAGGGGTCAGCCAGGGAAACCACAACCGGCCGACTAAGCGGCGTAAGTGTGGTGCGGTCCCGAAAGAAAGAGCAAGACGCTCCAGAGTCAAGAGTGAAGGTGTGGGAGGCCGAAGCCGACGCAGTACCTGAGAGCGCAGACGCACTAGTACCTGAGAGAGCAGTCTCACGAGCACCTGAGAGCACAGACGCACTGGCACCTAGAGCAGAAGCCTCACCGGCACCTGGAGCAGCAGTACCAATGCCCGGGTCGGGCGGGAAACACCGGTAACAATCACCCTCCTGACTAATGGTCACAGCATACATGGCAGCAAGGATAGCATCAAAATCAAGATCAAAGATAGCTACACCAGCCCTAGACAGCTCTCCCCAGCGGGGGATCTCCGCGGCCTCCGGGAACTGCTGACGCCAAGCGTCCGTCAGGCGGCCAAAGCAGCGCTGGGCGGAGTGGGCACCCCCACACTGCTCTCCAGTGCGGTCGCCAGTGCGCAGAACGTAGGTGCAGGGACCAAAACCCCCACCGCGCTGACGCTGCGTGTACCACTCACGGAGCTGCTGAGGGGTGGGGACGTCGCGAGAACGCTGCTGCTGCTGCTGCTGCTGGCGCTGACCGCCACCAGTGCCGCTCCGCTGCGAAGCTCCACTCCGACCACCTCCACCTCCGCCACCCCCGCCTCCGCCTCCATCGCCCCCGCCTCCACCTCCACCGCCGCCACCTCCGCCACCTCCGCTACCACCGCCACCGCCGCCGCCACTCCCGCCTCCACTGCCGCCACTAGCACCCCCACCCCCGCTACCACCTCCACCGCCACCCCCACTCCCTCCGCCGCCTCCACCTCCACCGCCACCGCCCCCACTGGCCCCACCCGCTCCCTTGCCCCCCTTGCCCTTGCCAGAGCGGCGTCTCCCGCTAGGGGCAGACGCCGCACCGACCGACTCAAGACCAACGAGGTCGGCCGCAGCGGCAGAGGCGACAGAGGGCAGGAGAGGGGAAGGAGAACACCCCTCAAAGATGGGGGCGCGGGGGTCACCTCGAGAGGCTCCTACAGCAACTATGCTCTTCTCTACTGCAAGGAGGGCCTTCTCGAGGCTGTCGACTGTGAGGGTGGTGGGACAGACCGCGAGGAAGTGGTCCCGGACTACACGAAGGGAGTCAGGGAGGCGAGTGACTAGGAAGTAGAGAGTGATGTACATGGGGGGGGGGGTTCTTGGCGCAGAAGTCAGCAGGAAGCGCAGCGCGGTAGCGAGTGTCACTAGTGCGGAGGTGCGTGATGAGATCAGCGACAGTGGGAAAGGCGGCAAGGTCAGGGAAGAGGAAGGGGAGCATGAGGCGGCTCAGTGCAGCAGTGGCAGGGGAGGAGTAGCGCGCAACTACAGCGTCGTACAAGGTCTGAGCACTCTTGTACTGGCTAAAGTGCGCGCGCTCAGCGGTAGGCAGGTGGCGACGAACAGCAAGACGTGCAGCAGCATCGCGCGTGGCCCACTGAGAGCGAACAGTGGCGTCAGCATCAGCAGCAGGGGCAGGGACGGCGCCAGAGGTGAGGTCAAAGAGAGACAGTCCGTCGGCCCTGTCGCACTGTAAAAACAGCTGCAGGTCGTCGAGCCAGACCTCAAAGTCAATGGCTCGACCCTCAGCGTCAAAAGCGAGGACACTGGGTGTAGCCATGACGACGACAGTGGAGCAGTGCAAGCAGTAGGGGAAGGGTACGCAGTGACAGCAGTGCAGTGCTCACCGGGCAGGGCAGGTCGGGCGGCTCGGGAGGAAGGTCGCCTGGCGAAACGGCCGCTAGGCTGCTGGGCGGCTCGGCTCCCGGGCGGCTCGGCTGCTGCTGGGCGGCTCGGCTGCTGCTGGGCGGCTCGGCGGCTGCTGGCGGCGCGGCTGCTGCAGGGCGGCTCGGCGGCTCCGGGCGGCTCGGCTGCTGCTGGGCGGCTCGGGTGCTGCTGGGCGGCTCGGCGGCTCCTGGGCGGCTCGGCTGCTCCGGGCGGCTCGGCTGCTGCAGGTGGGCGGCTCGGCTGCTGCAGACGGGCGGCGCGAGAGCAAGGGGCGGCGGGGCCGTTAGTGCTGGGGCGGCGGGGCCGCGAGACCAGGGGCGGCGGGGCCGCGTAACAGGGGCGGCGGGGCCGGGAGCGCTGGGGCGGCGGGGCCGCGAGATCAGGGGCGGCGGGGCCGTGAGCGCTGGGGCGGCGGGGCCGTGAGATCAGGGACGGCGGGGCCGCGGGCGCTGGGGCGGCGGGGCCGCGTATCAGGGGCGGCGGGGCCAGGAGCGCTGGGGCGGCGGGGCCGCGTAACAGGGGCGGCGGGGCCGGGAGCGCTGGGGCGGCGGGGCCGCGAGATCAGGGGCGGCGGGGCCGTGAGCGCTGGGGCGGCGGGGCCGTGAGATCAGGGACAGCGGGGCCGCGGGCGCTGGGGCGGCGGGGCCGCGTATCAGGGGCGGCGGGGCCAGGAGCGTTGGGGCGGCGGGGCCGCGAGATCAGGGACGGCGGGGGCCGCGAGTGCTTGGGCGGGGGGGCCGGGAGCGCTCGGGCGGTGGGGCCGCGAGATCAGGGACGGCGGGGGCCGCGAGCGCTTGGGCGGCGGGGCCGCGAGAGAAGAGGCGGCGGGGCCGCGTTCACTGGGTGGCGGGGCCGCGAGGGTAAGGCCGGCCGCTAGGGCGGCTCGGGGAAGGAGTGGCCCGAGGCGCGACTCGGGATGAGTGCGCTTCAGGCAGAAAAAAAAGATTTCGAGTGGTGGGCCCTAGGCACAGTTCCCATAGGGGAACCTGCTCTGATACCATGTGAAAACTGAACGAGAATGAATTGACTATGAATGAAGTGAGTACAAATATGAAACCCTAATTGGGTTGTACCCCCTATGGGATACCCCACTATAGCCTACACAAATAAGTAAGCTATAATGTTCTGACAGCTCAAGCACATCAGCCAGAAAGTACAAGAAAAAGGTGAAACCGGTAGGAAGTGGCGAGCACATATATCTAGGTGCGGAACTTTTTTTGAGAAAGACAATCACTGCAGGAAACACTGCAAGGATAGCCACTCAATCTGGTGTATGCCCTGGACTTCCAGGTTCGTCTTGATGAACAACTCATGGAGGTCTATGAAACGTTGATGCTTTGGGCCGGACCGTCCCAGAAGGTCAGCTGCTATGCAGAAGAGGTCGTCCACCATGTCAAATAGGGGTGATGCTTCGACCGCTTCCTTTGCTGCAAGCGCCTCCCTGAAAAAAAAAACAACACAAATGTAAGTCATTATAAATGGGGAAACATAATGTTACTGCGTGACAATGGTAACTGCACATGCACCTGTGGGCGATGCAATGACACGAGACAAGGTGTGGGATCCTCTCTCGTAGGCAAACCACCAGGCCAGCTCGACCCCACATTATCACAGAAGCACCATCACTGCTGATGCCCGAAATTCTCTACAGATCGACACCAACAGCCTGCAACTGAGATAGCAGAATGCTCGGAAGAGTGGAGGTGTCAAAATTTTCCACAGTAATGAGCTGCATAAACTTCGTCACGAAAACGTTGTTACGAATGAAAGGGATTGCAGCGATTCACACTTTCGTCGATGCTGATGCCAATGAAAGGGCTTCTAAGGAATGCTCGAGCTAGGTTGTCTCTAGCCAGGTTGCAACTGATTGTATGAGTTCTTCATAGCCATACCTGCCATTGAACGCAAAGAAATTATTAGCATAACCGAGGATGTTGATATAAGAACACGGGGCAAGCCATGTTCGTACTTATGTAGTGCAATAGGTGCCATAACCTTTCTTGGGAAATTTTTGAACCCACTTCCTCACCAAGTACTGCATCAGTTTCACCCAAGTCCCCATGGGTGCGTCGCACTGACCGACGAACAGAAGCACGTCAAGCAGTGCAATTACACAAATCTTCTTAGCATCGACAACTACACGATGCTCGTCAATGCATGGTTGCTTAGACACGGCAGTCAGTAGCCTCTTGCTTCTCCATTGCCAGCTTGTGCTTTCTCGTCCCGGCATGCTTGGGAAACGCCTTCGTCTGGACGTCGGTCGCCCCTTTGCCTGTCCTGCCACATCGTCCCCTTTGTAGAGACTGCACTTGAAAGTAGGCAGGCCACGTGAATTTTTGGTTAGTACAAGCCAAGGAAAACACTCTGGCCACTTGGTTTTGTACTTTTCTGAAGCATCGGCATAAACTGCATCAATGAGTTCCAACGTTAAGGTTAAGAGAGGGGCGGACGGTGGATTCGTTTACGACATCTCCCTCGACTGCAGCTCTTAAATATGCCTTTGCGAAACTTAGCCTCTACTGATTGAGCTTGATTTTGCGCGGAGCTGTCGACTTCTATGCTGAAGTCTCAACAAGAATGGTGTCGGACACACCAGCCGGAGCAGGAGGGTCAACCCGGAAAGAATCCAGGCTTGATCAATGGTCCGGTTTCTCAGCGTCGATAGGAACTGGATCGGATGTAGTCAACAGTGGTGGTTGTACATGCCAGCCTAGTGATTGAAGAAGAAGATCTAGCCCTGTACCGGCTTCCTCGATGGCATCAAAGGACGCAGGACCTGTTTTCAATTTGCCAGGATCGATCGTGGGAGGGGGTCAATGTGCCGCTTGTTCAGTCAATTTACGACATCGCCAATGCCTGGTATCCGTTTTGTCAGAATATTAGTTTCTCTAGTCTGCAGTGGGGTACTCTATAGTGAGTACAACCCTTTTAGGGTTTACTATATGTATCCCAATGTTTGCTAGTGAACCTCCTCTCCCTTCTTCATTCCTCATTTCTTCACATGCTATCAGAGCATCTACGCTCCTGGTCTGTGGGCCCACCCAACTGCTTCCGCTGCTACTCTGTGTACTACACGCCCTGTGACGTGCCCCTCGCGCGACCCTTACTGGCCCCGTCGCCACCCCTCGCGACCCCGTCGACGCCCTTCTCGGCCCCTCGCGGCCCCTTCGCGGCCCATCACCGCCCTTCCAGGCCCCTCGCGGCCCCTTCGCGGCCCCGTCGCCGCCCCTATCGGCCACGTCGCCGACCTCTCAGGCCCCTCGCGGCCCCTTCGCGGGCCCGTCGCCGCCCCTATCGGCCCCGACGCCGCCGCCAGCGGCCCTGTCGCCAACCCTAGCGGCCCCGTCGCTGCCCCTATCGGCCCCGTCGCTGCCTCCAGCGGCCCCGTCGCCGCCACTTGCGGCCCCGTCGCCGCCCCTTTCGGCCCTTCCTCGACCATGCCCCGGCCATGCTTTGTCGCCAGTCGCGGCGCACCGGGGGCACGTGCACCGCCCCCCCCCCCCCCCCCCTTTTCCCGTCGCCCGTCGCGGCTCCCTCGGGGGCCGCGCGACCTGGGGGAGGGGGGCGAGTGCCGCCCCTTCTGCCGCCTGTTTTGGCGCCCTGGGAGGCCGCGCGTCGCCCCCCCCCCCCCCGTAACCTCCCAACCCGCCGTCCCGCCCTGCCCTGTGTTAAGGTCTGGGGGTGGCGAGTGGGGGGTGGCGGGTGTGTGATCTCCCCTGCTCCTCCTCCTCCTCTGTCTCCCACTGCTGCAGCTGCTGCTGAGGGGGGTGGGTGTGTGGGAGTCGACAGAGTGGTGCTAGGGGGTGGGGTGTGAGTGAACCTAGGGGTGCAGTAAGGGGTGTGTGAAATGGGGGTGGGATAGTTTGGGGAGGTTGAAGGGGGTGGCCGCCGTGAAGCCCGCAGCTCCAGTCGCCCGTGAGACCGCTGCGCCAGTCGCCCGTGAGCCCGTTGCGCCAGTCGCCCGTGAGCTCGTTGCTCCACTCGCCCGTGAGTCCGTTGCTCCTGCCGCTCAGAGATAGCCGCGGAGCCAGTTACTCGAGTAGCCCGTGTGCCAGTTGCTCCAGATGCCAGTGTGCCAGTTGCTCCAGTTGCCCGTGTACCAGTTGCTCCAGTTGCGCCGTGTGCCAGCAGCTTCAGCTGCCGCCCACTACCTCCTCTCCTCTCATAGTCCCTCCTCCTCCACACTTGCCCTCTGCGATAGCCTCTAGCTTTGCTTACATTTGTGAACTTTAAACTGTTGCTTCTTGTAGTTGTGCTCAGAATGTGTGGTGACATTGTGATCCACCCTGAGCTTGTTTTGCTTTGCTTGTTGTGCTGATTACACCCAACTTTGGCTATGGGGGTGTGTCAGAATATTCTGTTTCTCTAGTCTGCAGTGGGGTACTCTATAGTGAGTACAACCCTTTTAGGGTTTGCTATATGTATCCCAATGTTTGCTAGTGAACCTCCTCTCTTCTTCATTCCTCATTCTTCACACGTTTATCGCAAAAGGTCGAAAATTTACAGTAAATGGGTACCAAATGGTGGCACCTGCACCTCGCACGATCGATGTGCCGTGGTGCACACATCGATCGTGCATTTGGTTTGGTGGGAGAGCACATCGCGCCACAGGTGACAGCCGCGATCGATCGGCGTTGCCGACGGTCGCAGTCAGAAAATTCTCGAGTCGTTGTGAATGAAATTACTGGGCGACCAACCACGCTCTACCCTGACTGGCTGCGCGTTGCAGTGTGTTGATGTATTCCGAGCAGCCCCTACCTGCCCGACCCTGCAATTTCAATCCTAGCACCTATAGCTCAATGTGTCTACACCACTGCAAATTTGCAATGTGGGCACATCGGTGTGCCGATCGATGTGCCAAGATCGATGTGAGCCCTCGATCCTCCCCCGATCCTAGAAAAATAAAAACATGTGCCACGTCCTAAATCCGTGTCGTCCAGATCAGCTGTGCCATCGTCATCAGTGAGGGCATCGCCATGGCCAGCCATGGCGCAACAAGGTCGAGAGAGTGTGCCAAGCACTGTTTGGAGCTAGAAGTGAAAGAAATGAAACCTTGGCCAGGATGGGTGTAAGATAGGACTGTAGCAGCTAGCTGGGGGTATCCAAGGAGGGGTTTGGGAAGGAGGATGTTAAAGTTTTAGAAAGAAGAAGAGTGGTTGCACTAGCAAGAATGAGGATACAAATAGGAAACCCTAGAAGGGTGGTACTCGCTATAGAGCATCCCACTACAGGCTAGAGCATAATATTCTGACACACCCCCATAGCCAAAGTGGGGTGTAATCAGCAGAGCAAGCAAAGTAGTACAAGCTCAGAGTGGATCACAATGTCACCACACATTCTGAGCACAAGTTCAAGAAGCAATAGTTTAAAGTTCACAATTATGAGCAAAGCTAGTGGTAGTCACAACAGGCAAGTGAGAAAGAGGAAAGAGACTATGAGAGGAGAGGAGGTAGTGGGCGGCAGCTGAAGCTGCTGGCACACAGCGCAACTGGAGCAACTGGCACACGGGCAACTGGAGCAATTGACACACAGGCAACTGGAGCAACTGGCACACAGGCTACTGGAGTAACTGGCTCCGCGGCTAAAAGTACCGGCAGACGAGCAACAGACTCACGGGCGACTGGAGCAACGGGCTCACAGGCGACTGGCGCAACGGTCTCACGGGCGACTGGCGCAACGGTCTCACGGGCGACTGGAGCTGCTGGCTTCACGGCGGCCACCCCCTTCAACCTCCCCAAACTATCCCACTCCCCCTGACACACACCCGCTGCTACACCGCTAGCTCCACTCCCCCTTCACCCCCCCTTAGTACCACTCCAACGGCTCCAACAAGTCCACCCCCCCTCAGCGGCAGCTGCAGCACAGGGAGACGGAGGAGGAGGAGCAGGGAACAGCACACAGTGGCTTCACCCCCATACCCCTCACCCCCAAACCCTAATTCAGGAGAATAGGCTGTAGGAGGGGTGGGGCGCCAGTAGAAGCACGGGGGACAGCGGGGAGGGCAGGGGCAGCGAGGAAAGGGCCGCCCACGGGCCTGGCACAGCCGCCCGAACCGCGCGCAGGCGGCCCGAGCCGCACGCGGGCCTGGCGCAGCCCGTACGGGCCGCGCGCTGGCCTGGCGCAGCCCATACGGGCCGCGTCCGGGCCTGGCGCAGCCCTTACGGGCCGCGCGCAGCCTGTACGGGCCGCGCGCAGGCCACAACGGGCGACGGGGGGCGACGCGCGGGTCCCCGTCGCCTGTCGCAGCGCCTCCCGAGGGCGACGCGCCGAGGGACGGGGCAGAAGCCCGCCGCGCGTCTCGGGGCGCATAGCGGGCAGAGAACCGCCGCGCGCCACGGGGCGCACGGCGGGCAGAAAACCGCCGCGCGCCTCGGGGCGCACGGCGGGAAGAAAAACTGCCGCACGCCACGGGGCGTGCGGCACAGAGAGTAGCAGTGGAAGTTGCAGCGGAAGCAACGAGGTGGTGAGCCCACCCACAGGATCGATCCAAGGGGGGTCGGCCTGCTCTGATAGCATGTTAAAAGTTTAGAAATAAAAAGAGTGGTTGCACTAGCAAGAATGAGGATACAAATAGCAAACCCTAGAAGGGTTGTACTCGCTATAGAGCACCCCACTACAGGCTAGAGCATAATATTCTGACAGAGGATTAGCTGGTCCCCATGCCATAATGCAACGCGATTTGTCATTTGTCATCATGCACGTACCTCGTTGTAGGTTCGAGGTGGGTGAGGTGGGGGGGGGGGGGGGGTTCCAAATCGCGCGGCAACAATGTGTGGTGCCGTGCTGTGCTACTGCAACATGTGGTGTTGTTGACGTTCCATTCGCCACTAAGTGATCTGATTGCCCAAACAACCAATCACACACGGAGATACCTTCGGTCAGCGATAGCAGTGGAAGTGAAGTGTGGGGATCTTGCAAATTCAGTATGATTGACGGTGTGACGATGGAACCGGCGAACATAGACATCCAAAATTCTCAGCACATCCACTAGCGGGATTTCAGCCCACACCCTCGTTACAATGCAAATGAGTGAGTGTACACCTCTTAAAAAAACAGAAATATCAGCACATACAAAGAAAAAATCAGCCCACATAAAAAAAAAAAAAAAAAAAAAACTTACGAATCAGCCCACACACTAAAAAAAAGCTCACAAATCAGCCATACTCTCTCCCCAATACTGAAAAATCAGCCTTTTTAACCCTAATCAGCATTGTTTTCGTTGTCTTCTGAGACTCTGCATAATTGCAGTGCTCCAGATAGAAGTGCATGCGCTTATACCGTCACCCCCCGGATATAAGCACCACCCTAGGATAAGCGCCAAGCGCTTATAATTGGCATATGGCGCTTATATCCGGTCCTCGATTATAAGCGCACCCCTGATGGCTTCTTTGTGAAAGTAAGAGAACAGGAATGAATGAACTAGCAGTGAAGTGAGTACAAGTAGGAAACCCTAGAATTGTGTACCCCCTATAGGCTAACCCACTGTAGCCTACACAAGCATAACATATATAATGTTTGACACACCCCCATAGGCAAAGTGGGGGAGAACAAGGGGTCACAAGACCAGTCAAGCAAAGCAAAGCAAGCTCAGGGTGGATCACAAAGTCACCACACAGTCCGAGCACAAGAGCAGGGCCAGAGGCCAGTTCACATGCAGGAGTACAAACATATATATAAAACTAGACAAGCAAGAGCAGGTATATATATATGTCATACTACAACTGAAGTCAAGAGGAGAGCAAGTGAGGCAAGACAGGTACAAGACCCAGCTGGGTGCAAAAGCGCTGATGGTCACAAGGCGCGAGTGCCTTGGTGAACACATCAGCAGTGTTGGCCTCAGAGGCCACGTACGCAAGTCGCAACTGACCACGCTGCTGCAGCTCACGAGCAAGGAAGTAGCGGAGAGCAATGTGCTTCGTTCTGTGCTCCAAGCGCTGCTCTCGACACAAGGCCAGCATGGCCTTGTTGTCTACGTACAGCACTGGAGGAGAACGAGGCGGCTCTCCAAGGTCAGTCAGCAGGTAGGTGAGCCAGCGAAGCTCCTGTGCAGCCATGGCCCCGGCGTAGATCTCAGCCTCACAACTGGAGCCGAGAACCGAAGACGAGCGAGTAGACCGCCACGAGACAGAGCCGGAACCAAGGCTGAAGGTGTAACCCTGTGACGACCGCTGCGTAGCCTGGTCGTCAGCCCAGGAAGCGTCTGCGTGGCCGGTAAGGACCACTGGACTCCGCCCTCCAAGCACTAGCCCCATGCCCGACGTACTGCACAGGTAGCGCAATACCCTCTTCGCTGCAGCCATGTGCTCTGGTCTGTGTCTCCCAGGAGCAACATAGCGTGCAAGAATGCTCAGAGGGTATGCAAGGTCAGGTCGTGTGCAGGTCATCAGGTACATGAGGCAGCCAACAAGCTCTGCGTACGGACCACTCGACTCTACGGACTCATCCGAAGGCAGAGCTGAGAGCGAGTGGCGAGTAGGCAGAGGAGTGGCCTGAGGCGAGGAGTACGTGAAGCCGAAGCGCTGAAGGACCTGCTGCACCATGTGTGACTGAGTCAAGGTAATGGTGCGGCGTGCTCTGTCCCGAGTGATCTGCAAGCCAAGGTAGCTGCGCAGTTCACCCAGGTCTGTGCACGTGTGTCTCTTCAGCAGCTCGGACTTCACGTAGGCGAGTCCAGCAGTGTCCGCTATGGCAAAGACCAAGTCGTCGACGTACACGAGGATGTAGAACGGCGGCAGGGAAGTGTCGGTGCGAAGAAACAGCGACGGGTCAGCAGTAGAAGGAGCAAACCCAAGGGCCGCAAGCGTAGTCCTCAGTGTGTCGTGCCACTCACGCGGTGCCTGGCGGAGACCGTAGACTGGCCGTCGGAAGCTCCACTGGGTGCCAGGAGGGAAAGTCCCAGTGAAGCCAGGTGGACGGCGAAGCCAGATCTCCTCGTGCAGGCTACCCTGCAAGAACGCAGTGCTGAAGTCGAGAGAGTGAAGCTCGTAGTCGCGCTGAGCGGCTATGTGCAGCAGCACCCGAAGAGTAGTCATCTTCAGGGTGGGAGAGAAGGTCTGAAAGTAGTCAACTCCCTGCCGCTGACTGAAGCCACGAGCAACGTACCGTGCCTTGAAGACAGGTGGAGAGCCCGGCGGCCGCTTCACCCTGAAGATCCACATGCCACTGACGATGTTCGCCCCAGGAGGGGGAACCGCGTCAACGTAGGTACCTGTGGACTTCCAGGAAGCCATCTCTGCATCCATAGCTGCCTGCCACTGAGAGGAGTAGGGACCCTCTACGGCCTCCGCGTAAGAACGCGGAGTCGGGATGTCTAGTGCATCCGGGTCTCCCTCAGGGGCAAGCAGTACAGACGCGAGATGAGGTGAAGCAGCCGCTAGACACTGGAACTCCTCCTGCCTGTCCTCTAGGACGTCCGTGCCAAGAGCACACTCACCCCCGACGGACGGAGGACAGACAGACGCAGACTCAGCAACAAGACTAGCAGCGTAGTCTAGACGACAGCGAGCAGCAAAGTCGACGAGCTCAGCGACTAGAGCAGACGCAGTAGTGGACTCAAAAGAGGGGTCAGTGACGACAGTAGCAAGCAGACGCGTGACAGTAGGACTGGCAGCACGAAGAGAGTCCGACTCAGGGTCGGCAAGCGCAGGAAGAGAGGACTCAGGAGGAGAAGGCAAAGGGGCACGCAGAGGAGCAGTGGACGGACGCAAAGACATCCGGTGCGTGCCAGGGACAGGAGGAGGACGCTGACGCGAACTGCGACCACTAGCGCGAGCAGCACGAACAGGCGACGCGGGACGAGACGCAGGCTCACGACGCTCAGCAAGACCTCCAGTAGGAGCAGGCAGTGGAGAGGAAGGCTCCAGCAGGGACTGCGACTGGACAGGCGGTGGACCCTCTACTGGAGGAGAAAGACCAAGAGCCTGCTGCAGGAGCGGAACGAAGTACGGCCGAGGCCGCGCGGCAGCTCCAGACTCAGCAGGGACAGCACCAGCACCCTCAGCGACAGCACCAGCGCCACCCACACCTCCAGCGGCAGGACCAACAGCAATAGGCTCAGCACCAACGCCCTCAGCAGCTCCAGCTCCAGGAGGACCCGCAGGTCCAGCAGCTCCGGGACCGGCAGCACCCGCACCCTCGACGGTCGAAGAAGCTCCAGCTCCAGCTCCAGCAGCACCTCCAGACTCAGCAGCACGCCTCCAGCGGCGAGCGAACCACTCGCGCAGCTCCTGTGGAGAGAGGGGCTCCCGGCGAGACGCAGCAGCAGGAGAAACCCCAGGCTCAGCAGCTCCAGACGCAGCACCCCCAGGCTCAGCAGCTCCTAGCTCAGCACCCCCAGGCTCAGCAGCTCCCGACCCAGCACCCCCAGACCCAGCACCTCCAGGCACAGTACCCCCCGGCTCAGCACCCCCAGGCTCCGCACCCTCCTCAGTAGCACCCCCAGGCCCAGCACCCCCAGTAGTAGCACCCCCAGGCTCAGTACCCCCGCGCACAGCACCCCCAGAGTCAGCACCCCCAGGCTCAGCACCCGCAGCAGCACCAGAGTCACCAGTAACCTCGACCGGGTCAACGGCGTCTTCCTGGGACACACCTGAGGGGGCAGGAACCTGAGGGGGGAGGGGGTCTACCGGGGGGGGAACCGGCACAAGGAAGTCCGGGGGAGGGGGGAGGGAAGGAGTGTGGTAGGGGAAGAGACGGTAGAAGGGGACTGACTCGTCGAACGTGACGTCCTGGGAGGACAGAACACGACGAGAGGAGGGGTGGTAAAACTGCCACCCTTGGGCGTCAGTGGGGAAGCCAAGGAAGACACAGGGAGCAGCACGAGGGGACAGCTTGTCCGCAGACAAGTCGCGGACAAACGCCCGAGATCCCCAGACACGGAACACAGACGCATCGCCAACCTTCCCCGTCCACAGCAAGGCTGGGGACATCGCAGGCCGAGAGACCCGGGGGTGAAGGTTGAGCTGATGCGCCGCGTACCTCACCGCAAACGGCCACAGAAAATGGGGGGCAGCCGCATGCATCATGGACGTACGAGCGACATCCATGACCATGCCAATGCGGCGCTCAGCAATCCCATTTTGCTGTGGTGAGTCCGGAAGCGTGAAGGTCTGGCGGATCCCCCGTGCACGACAGTAGTCTCGCAGAAGGCGAGAAGAGAACTCTCCGCCTCTGTCCGAGTGCAGACGCAGAACAGGAAAGTCCGAGCCGAAGCTCTTCCTGAGCTGGAGACGAGCCTCACGGATCCAGTCGATCAGCACCTCAGTGACCGCACCCTTGCTGCGCAAGGGGAGGACTGTGGTGTAACGCGAGTAGTCGTCAACCACCAACAGGAAGTAGCGCTCGTGACCCTGCCCACGGACGGGGGCTGGGCCCCACACATCCATGTGAAGCGTCTGCAGGGGAGCCTCTGTCGGGGGGAAGTGGGAGGAGTGAGGAGTAGCCCGGAGGCGACCCTCGACACAGGGGACACAGGAAGGTCCTGGCCCGGAGGGGAGAGGAGGGAGAGACTGGGGAAGACCAGAGACAAGGACACGGGAAGCCATGCTCCGAAGACGGGGCAAGGAGGGGTGGCCAAGACGGTGGTGCCACAGGAGAGTCTCGTGAGACAGGAGGCGACAAGAACAGGGGGCAGACTCAGGACCTGACCGGGACGCAGCAGCAAGCACCTGACCTGACGCAGCCACCTGACCAGACGCAGGGACAGGAGGAGACTCAACGGTCAGGGTGTAGAGACTCGACCCCGGCCGACGCGAGAACGTGGCCAGGTGTCGGCCTGTGCGTGCCTCCGTGCAGTGGGTCACCCGCTGACTCGCAGGAGTGAACTGGTGAACCCCCACATCCTGCAGGTCCGCGCCACTCACCAAGTTCGTAGAGAACGAGGGAAGGTACAGACCAGACAGGGTGCCCGAAGGGGCAGCCGGACACGGGAGGACAGTGGAGAAGTGAGACAGGACAGGACCCCCAGAGGGGTCAGCAAGGGAGACTGCAACCGGCCAGCCAAGCGGCGTAAGGGTAGTGCGGTCTCGAAAGAAGGAGCGAGAAGCCCCGGAGTCAAGTGTGAAAGTGAGGGAGGACGAGGACGACGCAGTACCTGAGAGCGCAGTCTCACCAGTACCTGAGAGCGCAGACGCACTGGCACCTAGAGCAGCAGCCTCACAAGCACCTAGCGCAGCAGTACCAATGCCCGGGTCGGGCTGGAAACACCGGTAACCCTCATTCTCCTCACTATAAGTCACAGCATACATAGCAGCAAGGATAGCATCAAAATCAAGATCAAAGATCGCTACACCAGCCCTAAGAAGCTCATCCCAGCGAAGGATCTCACTAGCCCCAGGGAACTGCTGACGCCAAGCGTCCGTCAGGCGGCCAAAGCAGCGCTGGGTGGCGTGGGCACCCCCACACTGCTCACCCGCGCGGTCGCCGGAACGAAGAACGTAGGTGCAGGGACCAGTACCCCCACCCCTCTGACGCCCAGCGTACCACTCACGAAGCTGCTGAGGCGGAGGGATGTCCCGCGAGCGCTGCTGCTGCTGCCGGTGCGAGCGCTGGCCACCACCACCGCCGCTACGCTGCTGAGTACCACCCCGACCAGCTCCCCCTCCTCCACCACCACCGCCTCCTCCGCCGCCGCCTCTACCGCCTCCACCTCCGCCGCCTCCACCTCCGCCGCTGCCTCCACCACCACCGCTGGCACCACCACCACCGTCTCCGCCGCTGCTGCCACCACCACCACCACCCCCGCCACTAGTCCCGCCGCCACCCCCACTCCCTCCGCCGCCACCGCCGCCACCGCCACCGCCCCCTCCAGCTCCACCCGCGCCCTTGCCCCCCTTGCCCTTGCTGGAGCGACGTCTCCCACTAGGGGCAGACGCCGCCCCGACCGACTCAAGACCAAGCAGGTCGGCAGCAGCAGCAGAGGCAACAGAGGGCAGCAAGGGGGAAGGAGAGCACCCCTCAAAGATGGGGGTGCGAGGGTCACCACGAGAAGCACCTACAGCGACTATGCTCTTCTCCGCTGGGAGGAGGGCCTTCTCGAGGAGGTCGACGGTGAGGGTGGTGGGACAGACTGCGAGAAAGTGGTCCCTGACGACGCGAAGGGAGTCAGGGAGGCGCGCGACTACATAGTAGAGAGCGATGTACATGGGGGGGGGGTTCTTAGCGCAGAACTCAGCAGGAAGGGCGGCGCGGTAGCGAGTGTCACTAGTGCGGAGGTGCGTAATGAGGTCAGCGACAGTGGGAAAGGCAGAGAGGTCAAGAAAGAGGTAGGGAAGCATGAGACGGCTCAGTGCAGCAGTGGCAGGGGAGGAGTAGCGCGCAACTACAGCGTCGTACAAGGTCTGAGCACTCTTGTACTGACTAAAGTGCGCACGCTCAGAGGTAGGGAGGTGGCGACGCACAGCAAGACGTGCAGCAGCATCGCGGGTGGCCCACTGAGAGCGGACAGTGGGATCAGCATCAGCAGCAGGAGCAGGAGAGGCGCCAGAGGTGAGGTCAAAGAGAGAAAGGCCGTCAGCCCTGTCACACTGTAAGAACAGCTGCAGGTCGTCTAACCAGACCTCAAAATCAATGGCGCGACCCTCAGCGTCAAAAGCTAGGACACTAGGGGTAGCCATGGCGACGACAGCGACGCAGTGCAAGCAGTAGGGAAAGAGCTCGCAGTGACAGTGGGACTGTGCTCACCAGGCAGGGCAGGTCGCGCAGCTCTGCAGAAAGGCGGCTCGGCGACCGGGCGGCTCGGGTGCAGGGCGGCTCGGGTGCAGGGCGGCTCGGCTCCCGGGCGGCTCGGCGGCAGGGCGGCTCGGGTGCAGGGCGGCTCGGCTCCCGGGCGGCGCGGCGGCAGGGCGGCTCGGGTGCAGGGCGGCTGGGCTCCCGGGCGGCTGGCTGCACTGCTGCCCGACTGCTGCAGGTGGGGCGACGGGGCCGCGTGAGAGAACTGGGGCGGGGCCGCGTGAGAGCCGGCGGCAGGGCCGCGTGAGGGCCGGCGGCGGGGCCGCGTGAGAGCAGGGGCGGGGCCGCTGCAGAGCTGGCGGCGGGGCCGCAAGAGAGGGCCGGGACGGGGTTGCGATCAGGAGGCGGCGGCGGGGCCGCGTCAGAGCCGGCGGCTGGGCCTCGTCGGGGCGGGCGGCGGGGCCGCGTTGGAGCCGCCGGCGAGGCCGGCTAAGAGCCGGCGGCGGGGCCGCTGAGGAGCCGACGGTGGGGCCGCGACAGGGCCGGCGGCGGGCCGCGATCAGTGGGCTGCGGGGCCGCGTTGGAGCCGGCGGCGGCGGGGTCGCGTCAGAGCCGGCGGCGAGGCCGGCTAAGAGCCGGCGGCGGGGCCGCGTAGGAGTCGACGGCGGGGCCGCGTCAGGGCCGGCGGCGGGCCGCGATCAGCGGGCGGCGGGGCCGCGTCAGAGGAGGCGGCGGAGCCGCTTCAGAGGAGGCGGCGGAGCCGCGTCAAGCAGGGGTGGCGGGGCCGCGTCAGAGGGACAGCGGGGCCGCGAGAGCAATGGCGACCCAAAGGGTCGCGAAAAAAAATGCGCGCCTCGGGGCGCGCTTCGGTGGGCCCTAAAAAAAACGGTCCTTAGGGAGGACCCGCTCTATACCATGTGAAAGTAAGAGAACAGGAATGAATGAACTAGCAGTGAAGTGAGTACAAGTAGGAAACCCTAGAATTGTGTACCCCCTATAGGCTAACCCACTGTAGCCTACACAAGCATAACATATATAATGTTTGACATTCTTAAGTATAAGCGCCTTTATCTGTGTTGTTTTTTTAATATTTTTAATGAAACATCTGTAACGAAAACACATTCTGCGTCCCAAATTTCAATGGCCTTCACCCTCGTGTGACTCATTTTGTGTGCATCTGGTCATAATGACCTATGATGAGAAAAACATGACTCATTATGACTATGTGTTGGTGCGAAATCTATCTCTTCCAAATCGCGAGATTCTCATTCACAGCCCTCGCTAATTTTGACTCTATCAAATCGCAAGAACGAGATGAACACTTCGATGTCAAAAACAGTAAATTTCATATATGTCATTAGATAAGCCCCGGCACTTACTCCATTATAAGCCCACCCCCCTAAAAAACCATGTTCTATTATACCCCCCAATGGGGGCTTGTCCGGGGGGTGACGGTAATCAGCCCGTGCCTATATCCGAGCTGACATTGTACGGCATGTCTACTGTTCAGGCGATGATAGTACCGCATGGCCCCGGATAAAAGCGCATATGCGCTTATAATAAGTTATTTTTTTTCAAGGGTGGCGCTTGTAATTGAGGAACGGCCGGCCATAAGCGCCGGCGCTTATATGATGACAAATACAATTTTTATCTTTAAAGGTACCAAACCGTACCTTTCGTTGTAGCCATTTCAAACGAGTCGAACTATTATAGCGTCACAAAGCAGAATCGCGCGCAAGCGATTCTGCTTCCTGTACACGGGCAAATTTGCGTCACTTTGCAGGCATGCCAGCACATCCTGACTGGACGCGCAGACAGTCAGGTCTTCGCGAGTCAAACAAAGCGAAAATGAAATTTGACTCGCTGCAAAACTGAAATTCGTTATCGATTTAAACTAATATTTAGATGAAAATTGCACACGGCGCTTATAATAAGTAATGGTTTTCCAGGGGGGGCGCTTATAATCGAGGATCGGCCATAAGCACCATGCTCCAGATAGAAGCGCCGGCGCCTGTAATAGGCCGGTGCCTATATCCGGGGCCATACGGTAGTTATTATTTACCATACCACTGGTCCACTTGAGTCCAATATATAAGGTCCTGACCACCACGTGATGCCTGCATTATTTTCCTCACCCATCTCCATCATTTTCTCCTTCCTTTGCAGTCATATCGATTTTCCCCACAGTCTTGACCCCCTCCTTCCCACTCGTCTCTCCCTGCATTCCACTCGTCCCTCCCTCCTTCCCACTCGTCTCTCTCTCCTTCCCACTCGTCACTCCCTCCTTCCCACTTGTCTCTCCAACCTTCCCACTTGTCTCTCCCTCCTTTACACTCGTCTCTCCCTCCTTTCCACTCGTCTCTCCCTCCTTCCAACTCGTTTCTCCCTCCTTCCCACTCGTTTCTCCCTCGTTTCCACTCGTCTCTCCCTCCTTCCCACCTGCCTCCTCCTTCCCACTCGTCTCTCCCTCCTTCCCACTCGTCTCTCCCTCCATTCCACTCGTCTCTCCCTCCTTCCCACTCGTCTCTCCCTCCTTCCTACTCGTCTCTCCCTCCTTCCCACTCGCCTCCTCCTTCCCACTCGTCTCTCCCTCTTTCCCACTCGTCTCTCCCTCCTTCCCGCATGCCTCTCCTTCTTTCCCAATCGCCTCTCCCTCCTTCCCACTCGTCTCTTCCTCTTTCCCACTCGTCTCTCCCTCCTTCCCACTCGCCTCTCCCTCCCTTTCACTCGTCTCTCCCTCTTTCCCACTCGTCTCTCCCTCCTTCCCGCATGCCTCTCCTTCTTTCCCAATCGTCTCTCCCTCCTTCCCACTCGTCTCTCCCTCCTTCCCACTCGCCTCCTCCTTCCCACTTGTCTCTCCCTCTTTCCCAATCATTGTCTCTCCCTCCTTCCCACTCGCCTCGCCCTCCCTTCTACTCGTCTCTCCCTCCTTCCCGAATGCCTTTCCCTCCTTCCCATTCGTCTCTCCCTCCTTCCCACTCTTCTCTCCCTCCCCACTTGCCTCTCTCTCCTTCTCACCAGTCTCCCCAACCTTCCCTCTTGTCCCCCCCTCCTTCCCACTCATCCCTCCTTCCTTCCCACTCATCTCTCCTTCCTTCCCACTCATCTCTCCTTCCTTCCCATTCGTCTCTCCTTCCTTCCCACGTGTCTCTCCTTCCTTACCGCTTGAGTCCTTTCCCCGCACAGTTGCATCCCCTTCCCCCATAGGCACATCCCCTTCCCCCATAGCCACATCCCCTTCCCCCATAGTCACATCCCCTTCCCCCATAGTCACATCCCCTTCCCCCATAGTCACATCCCCTTCCTCACCCATACTCAAATCTCCCCCCTCGAACACAATAACACCATCGTCCCTCACACATATAGTTCCTGTCCCCTCAGATAACTCCTCCTCACGCATATCCCATCCAGCTCTCACATTTTGGCCTGAAAGGTTTAACTCTTCCGCTCCAAACATACCCAACCCTTGACTAGCATTGACTGCCCCTTGACCATCATTGACTGCTTCTTCACTTCCATCGCCCCTTCCCTCACCACCCTCCTCTGCCCTCACCCTTCCCGCCACACCCCTCTCCCCCACAACCGCCCTGTCTGCCCCGTTCGCCCCTCCAACAGCATTCCCGCCCTCCTCCCCTCTCGGGCCGGACATCTCACCCTCAGTGCCCCCCACCTCGCCCCCAGTGCGCATCTCTCTCCCATCACCCCCCACCTCGCCCTCACCGCGCGCCACATCGCCAGGTGCGCCCAGCTCCTTGCCCTGTCCCCCCTCATCGGCAGGCGCCCCCAGCTCTTTGACGAGGTCAGCAGCACCCCCTCCCCCAGCAGCGCCTCCCCCCAGCTCTTTGATGAGGTCAGCCACGATGCTGCACAGGCTGCACTGCCCTGCCGGCCCGTCCGCCACACAGCGGTGCGACAGCGTGAACACCCCCCCTCCGCTGCCGCTGCCCCCCGGCACACTCACCGTCCCCACTCTCTGCTCCCCTCCCTGTTCCCCTCCTTGCTCCCCTCCATGCTCCCCTCTCGCCTCTCCTCCCTGCTCCCCTCCCTGCTCCTCTCCCTGCTCCCCCCT
Organism: Closterium sp. NIES-65; assembly: GCA_948144175.1. Classification (NCBI taxonomy): domain Eukaryota; kingdom Viridiplantae; phylum Streptophyta; class Zygnematophyceae; order Desmidiales; family Closteriaceae; genus Closterium; species Closterium sp. NIES-65. The sequence continues at coordinate 312,717 of CANXME010002061.1, read as the reverse complement.
CTGCCCGCTGTCCTCCCCCTGTCCCCTCGCCACAGCATTGCTTCTTTCCCTCGCCTGGCCCTGCAGCAGCCGCTCCACCAATGGCAGCCCCACGATTGCTGCTTCCCTCCAAACCCCTCCTTCCCCTCCTCCTCCCCCCCCCTCCTCCCCCTCCTACCCTTCCTGCTCTGCCTTGACCCACACCCACTACCCCTCCTCCTGCATTCACTGTTGCTTGACTAGCGTTGACTGGTGCTTGACCATCGTTGACTGGTGCTTGACCAGCGTTGACTGGTGCTTGACCAGCGTTGTCTGGTGCTTGACCAGCATTTCTTGTCTGTAGCACAGCAGCTCCTCTCACATGACCTGCACCCAACCCTGGCTGGCCGACAGCTGTCTCCACCTGATTCGCTGCCACTCCCCTACTTGGATCCGCATTGACCACTGGTTGACTCACGTTGACTGCTGCTTGACCCGCGTTGACCAGTGCTGGACCTGCATTGAGCACTGGTTGACTCGCATTGACTGCATCTTGACTCACGTTGACTGTGCCTTGACGCATTCTGGCCGACATTCTAACAGCCACACACTCAGGGCACTCGCACTGAATCCCATTGACCACCACTGGAACGTCAACCACCCCCCCTTGACCAGCATTGACTGCATATTGACCTGTGCTGGCCATCTGTTGACCAGCATTGACTGCTCCCAGGCTCTCTCGCACCAACTCCTGCACGCGATGCCCCAGCAGCTCCAGTCCTGCCATGCTGCCTGCCATGCTGCCCGCCTCTCCTGTACCCACCCCACCTGTACCGCCCAACCCACCTGCTCCTGCTCCTCCTGCCCCTCCTACCCCTCCTCTTCGACCAACCCGTCTTCCTCCTCCTCCACCCTCCCCCACACCTTGTAAACCCCTTGCTCCACCTGCTGAGGCTGCTGCTGCTGCTGCTGCTGCCATTCCCACACCCCCACCCCCACCTCCTGCCATCCCTCCCACTGCCCCCGTTTGCCCAACCGTCCCCAATCCCCTCCAACCAAAACCTGTTTCCCCCATCCGCGTTCCTGCCATTCCCATTACTCCCGTACGCGTTTCCCCCATCCTCGTTCCCCCTGCTACTGTCCCGCCCATCGCTGTAACCCCCATACCCACCCTCGTTGATCCCACCCCTGCTGTTCTAGCCCCCGCTGTTCCCGTCCCCCTCACTCCAGTTGCCCCCAAACCCGTTGCCCCCACCTCAGCCCCTCCCATTCCCACTCCTCCAGCACCCATTCCCCCCACACCCCCACCAAATACCCCCGTCCCCCCTCCCCCACCAACCACACCGACACCTGCAGTCACACCCGACAGACCTGCAAGCTGCTGGTCTACCAACCCAGCATTCCCCCCAGCAGCAGCGGCAGCTTGAATCCCGGCCAGCTGGCGGTCGACGGCGTGGGCGTGGGCGCGGCGGGCGAAGAGGGTCTGCAGGGCAGGGCTCATGGCCTGGAAGGCGTGGGCGTCGAGGGGGCGCTGCAGGAAGGCGTCGATGGCCGCCACTCGCTGCACGTCCGTCAGAGATGGGAGGGCCTGCACGTCCTGCACCGACTTGAACACACTGTCCGCCACCGCGTCTGCAGGTGAAGAGGCGGGTACGGAGGTGGTGAGGAGTAGGAGTGGGAAAGTGTGAATGATAATCATAATAATTACAGTGATCAGTATCACGAACATTATCATTAGTTTTACTACTTGTTATGTGTGCAATAGAACGAGAGAACGAAGATTGCACTAATGGGTAAAGGAATTAGTACAATGTGAGCAAAGGCATGAGCGAACAATAAATAACAAAAAACACTAACAGTAACGCTTGAAGGTGAGTTAGGCTGACTGTGAACTGGCAGAAAAGTTCAGGCTAGTCCCAAAGTGTAAGCCAACGCTGCGGAGAGTCACTCTGCACCAAGAGTAGGACTACATGTGGAAAGCACGGGCTTTACGAGTGATTGTAGCGTTTGCTCGTGTTTTTTCTACTTGCGCATTCGCAGCGACAATCAGCAGGAGTTTCGGTAGCAAAAGTTGGATACAAAGATGAATTAGTAATGGCAACAATGCCTATATCAGTGGCCTAGCAACCTAGCACACAGGCAAGCCGGCCTCCAGCGCAGCACGGGGGCGGTCTGCCAGCACTGCAAGTCGACACCGTGCCAGCACAACAGGGAGGTGGCTTGCCAACGTTGCAAATCGGCGACCTACCAGCGCAACACTGAAGGCGGCTTGCCAACGCAGCATCAGGGCGGCCTGCCAGCATTGCAACCACATGCGACTGTGTGCGCAAGTTCATGCACCTACTTCGCAGGTGCAGGGCGACGGCATCACGAACATTGCGCAGGTGCCAAGTCGGTCACCTGCCAATGATTGCGCCAGTCTCCAGATGTGTTACATCGACCGTAGGTGGACATCACCAAAATCTCCTAGGCGACGTCCGCGCATCCCCGCGCATAACTCTGTCGATTAGGAAACAAAATCGAACAGGCAAAGTCCCCTGCGCCCGCAAGTCGGCGCCCTCAGGTCGACGAACTCCTTCATCAACCACCCAAGTCGAAGTTGGCCGCCGACTTTCTCTCGTCGGCGGCTTCACAGTGTTTTTGCGGAAATTCACTAAATCTGTGGACTTCCTCGCCCAAGTCGGCGTCGACCACTGACTGCAGCCAGCTGCAGCTCTCGTACACCTGACTGCGAAGTTGGCTTCGCCCAAGCGAAGGCGGGCCACTTCTTAGCAACACCCCTCCGCCCAGCTCACGCTTAGGCACACACACATGAGATCCATACAGGACCCAAAAGATAGAATACACGTGAAAAATTCACCAGCGTGCACTCTACACACAGCACGTCGGTCACCGCTCCAGCCATGCCGAAGGGCATGGCGCCGTCTACTTCTGCAAGCCGTCGTCGCCGTCGCCGAAGTCGGCCAAACGCACTTGACTGATTGCGACTGAGTACCGGTTGAAGGCCGGAAAGTACAGCGAGAAAGTCGGCCAGCTACTCGGCGGTCGGGTTGTATTGTAGCGCGAACTTCTCGCGCTTCACCATCTGCTACAGTCAAATGAGGCGTCACTCCATATGCTTGAGGTTGTCGTTCAGCCCCAAATCCGGCCAACTGGTTGTCCACATTCAGGACAATCAGCATCTAGCGTCGAGAAGCTCGAACTCGACGAGGAGGAAGAGAAGGTGGCGAGTCTACTTTCCAGCTTCGGTGGTCGCAATGTACTCCGGCTCAGTCGATGACAGCGTCACGCACATGACGCGCTAGCTCGTCTAGGAGACGGCGGCCCCGCAGATGTTGAAGACGTAGCTGTTCGTGCTACTGCACGTCTGCTTGCCGCCGGCATCATCGACGTCCGCGTAGCCGACTAGACACAGCGACCGACAAGTGCGTGCTGCGAAAGAACGAATGCTTTGAATAGCAAGTGTTACGTATACGATGGAATGAGCAAACGAGGATAGCATCAAAGTGTCAAGGAAGTAGTACAGTATGAAAGAACTTATGAGTATGCATGGGCTTGAGGCAACTTACTCGCCTCGACTCGTCCGAGTTACTCTTGCAGGGTCGAATAACAAGCATGATTTTTGGCAAAAAAAATGCTCGGCCGAGTCGGGGCGAATATTACTCGGCGAGTTTTTTGTGCTCGTCGAGTACTCGCCATTCAGACGAGCATTTTCAGGTATTAAGGTGGAGTATTTCATGCTCGACGAGTTATTACACTCGTCGAGCATACAGGAAACTCGTCCCGTAACCCTTACAAACATATTTGGCAGAAAGGTTGGGGTAAAACTAATTTGCGGGAAAGATTGGGGCACATATTTGTCGTGGGATTTGTTCCAAATAGGTGAATATCAGGGTTACGATAAGGACTTGCAATAATGCGCAAAGGTGAGCGAGGTTGTCCAATGCTAGCAGCGGGGTTCGGGCTAGTCCAGAAGCACAGGTCGGAACGGTCTTGTACGGTGATGTATAATTTGGCAAAAGTTGACGCGTAGTGCAACGAGCACTACGGCTGGTAACGGGCTAAGAATAGTCATGGCTCAGTGTGCAACGTTACGATGAAATTATGTGCGACGTAGGGAAATTAAAAAAAATCCTGAAACCGACACTATTATTACTACTACGATTGCTGCTATCATTACTATATTTCTTGTTCCTATAACCATCATCATCATCATCTCTCGATGTTGGCATGATCATCATGCTGATCATTACACACCTTGAGCTTACTGGTTGTACTTCCTAATAGGGATGGGCATTTGGCCCGGACAGGTCGGGTTACCCGACCCGACCCGCCTAAAATGGCGGGTCGGGTCAGGAATGCTGAGAATGTCGACCCGTCCGGGTCGGGTCGGGTTTACCCGGGCGGGTCGGGTCGACCCGTGACCCGTCAATGTGACTTATAGACGGGTATCAGCGACCCGCCGGGTCGGGTTGACCCGTCCCGTCCGGGTCGCATACCCAGTCAAATGACAGGGTTACCCGACCCGTTCTCTGCTTAGGGTACAATTTGGAGAGGGGGAGAACATCAGTTGGTTTTGATGTTTTGTTTCCCTCGACATTCAGATCCAGTCTCTAATCAAGTTAGTAAATCTCCACTGCACCTACCAAAACTCTTACAGTCTTCACTTCAATGTTAGCACTATTTTAATATTTATATTCATTATAGGCATAGGCGCTCCTGCCATTACGCAGTGTCGCACGACCAGGGGCGCAGCAGCGAACTCGCGGCCACGCATTGGCGGGATCGCGGCCACGCATTGGCGGGATCGCGACCACGCATTGGCAGGATCGTGTCCCTGCAATAGCGCGATCTCGGCCCCACATTTGCGCAGCGCGATCGCGGCCCCGCATATGCGCGATCGCGGCACCACATTAGGGCAGCGCGATCGCGGCCACGCATTGGCGGGATCGCATCCCCGCAATAGCGCGATAGCGGCCTTGCAGTAGCGCGAACGCCACCAGCCAGAATCGCGGTCTCCACCTCCAGCATCGCGAACGCCACCTGGAGCAGCGCCAAGGCGCCACCATACCCTGCTGCTATGTAGCATGTTTTGATCCGACCCGACCCGACCCGTGGTGTAACCGACCCGGTTACGGGTCACAAATACCCGTTCCAACGGGGCGGGTCGGGTCACCAAAACAGAGTCAAACCCGACCCGCTAACCCGACCCGACCCGACCCGTTAAGCTAACGGGTCGCCCTAAACGGGACGGGTCGGGCCGGGTCGGGCCAGATGCCCATGCCTACTTCCTAACATCATATCCCCCACCATATCTTGTTGGATCCTCCATTTTATTGTTCGACCCATGCACGGATTCAACATTTTCCTCAAACCATCCACAAAAGCACACAATTCGGTTCTACCTTCCCATAATGCCATGCACGTGTGTGCCTTCACATCACATCACATCACATCGCATCCCATCCCATTGCATCACATCGTAGGGAAGCACAACGCATCGCGTTGCATTGCATTGCATCCCAGCCCGACCCCCGGCCCCTCCCATCCCACCCCACCCCACACCACCCCACCCCACCCAACCTCACCGCACCCCGCTCCACCACATCCCATCCCATCCCAGCATATCCATCCCATCCCACCACGCACCTCGGTGCACGTGCGGCTGCCCCTTCTCCGCCATGCTCCTGAACGTGGTGAGGGCACGCGCCACACTCTCCATCACCCGCCGCTGGCGCTTCCTCTCCCTAGCCTGAACCCACACCGGTCTCGACCGCTTCACACCCCTCCCCCCTCGATTCTGCCCCTCTTGAACCCGAATCTCCTGCCATGCATTTGCATTCCCTCCTCCATCTCCTCCATCCCCAACCCCCCCCCCCCTCACCCTCAACCCCGAGCCTCTCTGTGCCGCCTTGCTCCCTCCTGCTCGCCACCATGCCAGCGATCCGCGCTGCCAGCCTCGCAGGGTACTCGTCCCTCTCATCTGCGCTTGCACCAGCCACGTCAGCATCACGGGCCACATCAGCACGAACCGTGTCAGCACGAGCACCATCAGCAAAAGTGACATTGTTTCGTGCCACCTCAGCATGATGCATGCCATTGGCCCGCGGTGCGCCAGCTGGAGGGTCAAACCCGCCATTCCCCTGTGCAACACCAACACCATCACTCCCAATCCCTCTCCCACCCGCACCCTCTCCCCCTCCTCTGCTCCTCACACCTCCCCCTTCTCCAGCCTGGCGCCCCGCATTTCCCCTCCTCGTTCCCCACCACTCATCACCATTCCACTCTCCACCTCTCCAACCCCCTCCACTCACCCCTCCTATCTCCCCTCCTCTGATCCTCCGACTCCACACCCCGCCTCCTTCTCGCCTCTCAAGCCTCCCTGCCCCACCCCCCTGTCGCCCCGCATTGCCCCATCTCTCCCCCCTTTCCACCTCCTCCACTTCTACCACCCTCTCTCCCCCCTCCACCTCCTCAAATTCGTCCCCCTCTGCCTCCCCATTCCCCCTCCCTCCTGCCCGCACCTCCACCACTTCATCATCCTCCTCCTCCCCATCGTCTCCCTCTTCCTCATCCTCACCCTGTTCCCCTCCATCTCCCTCTTCCTCCTCCCAATCATCATCCTCCTCCTCCCAATCATCCTCCTCATCCCCCCACTGCACCTCCCCTTGCACGTTCTCAGCAGGGCAAGTATGGGTGGAGAGCAGAGCGAGGGGCAGCCAGGGCGCCACGTGGCTGCACCACCGGCTGTAGCCCCGCCACTGCGGGTCCTGCCTCAGCTTCGGCATGATGCCCAGCTGACGCAGGCAAGGGGGAAAGTAGGGAGGGCGGAGTGGGAAGGAGTGGTGATCGCAGGGAAACGAACCACAGAAAGTGCCGCCACAACCGGTGCTGCCTTGGCTGAGGTAGGATGCGCAGATGGCGCGGAGAGAGGAGAGGAGAGGCAGGGAGGGGAGAGTGTGGGGGTGGGGGATGGGGAAATGGGGTAAGGAACAGCGAGAAAGGAAAGGGAGAGAGAAAGTGAGTGGGCTTCAGCGCATGGGGCTTTGGTGAGGTGGAAGCAGAGGAGGGTGGGCTTCAGTGCATACAGGATAAAGGAGGGTGGGCTTCAGTGCATACAGGATAAAGGAGGGTGGGCTTCAGTGCATACAGGATAAAGGAGGGTGGGCTTCAGTGCATACAGGATAAAGGTCCACATGAGCCTAGCCTAGCTTAAAAGAACTGAATCAGTGTACGCATACCAGGAGTAAAAGACTCTCAATTCTGTACGTTCCATTCCATGTAAGAAAATACATTGCATTCCAGTGCCCACCGCAACCCAACATGTGGCTGGGCTTAACTGGCATATCATCTCAATTAGGCTCAGGGTGCAAGTCCAGATCACCGCCAAACCACAACTCAACTTAGGGTCGGTTTCAAACCACCAACGCACCTTGGGGTCGGGATCAAAGTACTGAGTGGCAGGGTCCCATTCAACTCCAGGCGGCAGCATTGCCTGCAGGGCCTGAATGTCCTTCACCCACCCGCGCACCACCCGGCATCGGATTCTCAGCTGCTCCTCCGAATACCTGGGGTACCCCCGCAGGGATCCTTGCCGCAACCACTCGCGGTGCACCGCCCCCCAGTCCTCGATCCTGCCGGGGAGGGCGCTGCCCTGAGCGCGCAGCACGCCGCGCATGATCTTCAGAAGTGTTATTGTCTGCTGGTCGTCCCACAACGCCCGCACCCTGCCCCTGCCGCTCTCGTGGCTGCTACCTCTCCACACCTGCTCCACCCGCACGCCCAACCCCAGGCCTGTGCCCGTGCCCGCGCCTCTGCCCGCGCCTGTGCCTGAGCCTGTGCCCGTACCTGTGCCTGCGCCTGTTCCCCTACCTGTGCCCGTGCTCGCGTGCAGGGGGGGCACGGGGAGACCAAGGGCGGAAGAGTGGGGGGTGGGCGAGGGGAAGGCGTAGGGGGGAAGGGCAGGTCGGGCGACACGGGCGTTGGTGGCCGGAACCGACTCCAACCGCACACCACCGCGCTGCTCCTCCGCTCGCCCTTCCCTTTCACCCGCTCCCCCAGCAGTCCTTCTGGCTGCGACTGCTTCCCTTCGTTGCGCCGTTGCTGCCGCAGGGCCACCTGCGCGGCGGGCAGCCTCCGCCCTCTGTGCGGCTTCCGCCGGCAGGTCAGGCGGTCTGCTGGGCGGCTGGCTCGGAGGTTGCTGGTCGGTGACCGACTGTAGGCGCTGTAAGAGAAGCGAGCGAGTCATGCTGTAACGGAGGAAAACGGGAAGGGGGAGAAGAGGGAATCAACCAGAGCAATGTTATGGAAGCTTGCGTAGGCTGCTTATCTGCATTACTTGACATTAAGCGTCAGATGCAGAAATCAATTCATTGCGGAGGTTGCGCATCTGCGTTGCGATACTTCAAGTGCAGGCATTGCAAGCAAAACGGCGACACGTGACGTCATGGCAGTCAAAGGTGACATGGATACTCGTCATGAAGCTCCACAAGCTGAGAACATTTCGATCCACGACACGCGTTAAACTGACATAGCCATTCTTGTGAGCGCGTAAAAAGTGTTTACTTGCAACGTTTATCTCCAGCGCACCTTGCTTCGAAATGGCTTGATTAGGTGTTTGAGCCGATCAAAAATAACACGAAAAGCGGGCTGCAGCCGAAGCGAGCTTGCGGGAGTCGTAACGTGGTGGTCAGAAGATTTAGGAAGCTTCGTAAGCACCTAGGAAAGTGCGTAGAACGTAGCTGCGTTCATGGAGGTGTGGTGGAACAGCAGCTTAGGGTTTCAGCCTTGGCAGAACTGCTCGTTGGTTTCTAGGAGGGTTGCTTTATGTTCCGGTACTGTAGCAATAACCTACTCCAAGCTGCTTAGCTCTGGGACGAGAGAGTCAAATAAATGGCGGGAAAATGTTGTGCGACCACGTTACGTGGTTCAACGATTGTTAATTGAACTCGCGAACATTTCGCCAAGAAAGAGCGCGGACTGGAATTTCGCGACGACCCTCGGCTCCTTCCCTTGACCAGTCCCGTTTTTTATGAGGGTTCTGTTGGAACTTTCGGGATTCGCGTTTGGAGTCTGCAAAATTCTACGTTTTTTTTGGGTTGCGAAGCAACCTATTACTATCGTTATGTACAATTTTTTTTCATCTTCTTTACATAAAAAAATGAAGGATGAAAAAAATCTAGTGAACAGAAGCTAAGTGAAGTTACTGACTACTATGTATTTGCCACGTCAATTTACCACGTGCCGAACTACATTCCTTCTCATTTCCTAGTTTGCTTTGACTGAACCTACATTTCATGAGTTGCCAAAATGATGTACTATGAATGCGAAACTGTTTATTCCATGATGCATATGTGAAGATGGTAGGCAGAAATAGGCGCCATAGCTAGGAAAGCCCTAGCTAGGCAAGAAACAGTTTAGGCAAAGAAAGGGGGGGGTTCACTAGCAGGAATGAAGATACAAATAGCAAACCCTAAAAGGGTTGTACTCGCTATAGAGCATCCCACAACAGGCTACAGCATAGCATTTCTGACACACCCCCATAGCCAAAGTAGGGTGTAATCAGTTGAGCAAGCAAAGTAGAACAAGCTCAGGGTGTCAGAATATTATGCTCTAGCCTGTAGTGGGGTGCTTTATAGCGAGTACAACCCTTCTAGGGTTTGCTATTTGTATCCTCATTCTTGCTAGTGCAACCCCTTCTTTCATTTCTCTTTCGTGTACCCTAAACCTAGCCATGGCTTCTTAGCCTTAGCTACTATTTTCACATGCTATCAGAGCTAGTACGCTCCTGGCCTGTGGGCCCACATGTTTCCGCTGCTATCCTGTCTGTCGCGCGCCCCGTGACGTGCGACGTTTATTTTCTTCCCGTCACGTGCTCGGGGCGCATGGCGGTTTTCTGCCCACCGCGTGCTCGGGGCGCACGGCAGTTTTCTGCCTCACGCGTCACCCCGAGGACCCGCGGGTCCCTCCCCGTCGACCGTCGTGTCACCCAGGGACCCGCGCATCCCTCGTCGTCGACCGTCGCACCGCCCCCGGAGAACCGCGCGTCCACCCCGTCGACCGTCGCGTCGCCCCTGGGGACCCGCGTGCGCCCCCCGCGATCCCGTTGCGTCGCCTTAGGGACCCGCGCGCGGCCCCTGCTATCCCGGCGCGCCACCCCATGGGACCCGTGCGCCGCTTCGTGGACCCGCGTGTCGCCCTGCGGCCCCCCTCCCCGCACACATGAGTTCGCTTACCGCACACCCGAGTTCGCTTCCCGCACGCTTGTGCACGCTTCGCGCACACCTGAGCTCGCTTACCGCACACTCAGGGTATGGGGGTGACGGGTATGGGGGTGGCGGGTGTGTGAGCGGTCCCCTGCTCCTCCTCCTCCGTCTCCTACTGCTGCAGCTGCCGCTGAGGGGGGTGGGTGTGTGGGAGACGAAGGAGTGGTGCTAGGGGGGTGACATGTGAGTGGCCCTAGGGGTGCAGTAGGGGGTGTGTGAAATGGGGGTGGGATAGTTTGGGGAGGTTGAAGGGGGTGGCCGCCGAGAAGCCAGCAGCTCCAGACGCCCGTGAGACCGTTGCGCCAGTCGCCCGTGAGCCCGTTGCGCCAGTCGCCCGTGAGCCCGTTGCTCTAGTCGCCTGTGAGTTCGTTGCTCGTCTGCCGCTACTTTTAGCCGCGGAGCCAGTTACTCCAGTAGCTCGTGTGCCAGTTGCTCCAGTTGCCAGTGTGCCAGTTGCTCCAGTTGCCCGTGTGCCAGTTGCTCCAGTTGCGCCGTGTGCCAGCAGCTTCAGCTGCCGCCCACTACCTCCTCTCCTCTCATAGTCCCTCCTCCTCCACACTAGCCCTCTGCGATAGCCTCTAGCTTTGCTCATAATTGTGAACTTTAAACTATTGCTTCTTGAACTTGTGCTCAGAATGTGTGGTGACATTGTGATCCACCCTGAGCTTGTCCTGCTTTGCTTGCTCTGCTGATTACACCCCACTTTGGCTATGGGGGTGTGTCAGAATATTATGCTCTAGCCTGTAGTGGGGTGCTTTATAGCGAGTACAACCTTTCTAGGATTTGCTATTTGTATCCTCATTCTTGCTAGTTCAACCCCTTCTTTCATTTCTCTTTCGTGTACCCTAAACCTAGCCATGGCTTCTTAGCCTTAGCTACTATTTTCACACAGGGTGGATCACAATGTCACCACACATTCTGAGCACAAGTTCAAGAAGCAACAGTTTAAAGTTCACAAGTCTAAGCAAAGCTACAGGCTATCGCAGAGGGCAAGTCAAGAGGAGGAGGCGAGACTGTAAGAGGAGAGGAGATAGGAGGCGACGACTGAAGCTGCAGATACACGGGCAACAGGAGGCACACTGGCACAGCGGCTACCGGAACAACGCTCCGGACTACTAGAGTAACTGGCCCCGCGGCTAGAAGTAGCGGTAGACGAGCAACGGACCTACGGGCGGCTGGCACAGGTGGCTGCGACTGGGCTACCGGAGCAACTTCCCGGACTACAGGTGCTGCTGGCGACACGACGCCAACCTCCGTTCAACTTCCCCAAACAGTCCCACTCCCCCTGACACACACCCCCTGCTTCACCCCTAGCTCCACTCCCCCTTCACCCCCCTTAGTACCACTCCGACGGCTCCAACAGGTCCACCCCCCTCAGCGGCAGCTGCAGCACTGGGAGACGGAGGAGGAGGAGGAGAAGGGTCCGGCACACAGAAGCTGCACCCCCATACCCCCCACCCCCAAACCCTAATCCAGGAGAACGGGCAGCAGCAGGGGTGGGGCACCATCAGAGGCACGGGGGACAGCGGGCAGCGCAGGGGCAGCGAAGAACGGGCCGCCCACGGGCCTGGCACAGCCGCCCGAACCGCGCCCAGGCAGCCCGAGCCGCGCGCGGGCCTGGCGCAGCCCGTACGGGCCGCGCGCAGCCTGTACGGGCCGCGCGCCGGCCACGACGGGCGACAGGGGGCGACGCGCGGGTCCCCGTCGCCCGTCGCAGCGCCTCCCGGGGGCGACGCGCCGAGTGACGGGGTAGAAACCCGTCGCGCGCCTCGGGGCGCACAGCGGGCTGAAAACCGCCGCGCGCCTCGGGGCGCACGGCGGGCTGAAAACCCTAATTTTGACGCCGCGCACCACGGGGCGCGCGGCGGACAGGGAGTAGCAGTAGCAGCGATAGCAGTGAGGTGGGGCCCACAAGCGAGGAGAAGATCGCTCTAATACCATGTGAAGATGGTAGGCAGAAGTAGGCGCCATAACTATGAAAGCCCTAGCTAGGCAAGAAACAGTTTAGGCAAAGAAGGGGGGGGTTCACTAGCAGGAATGAGGATACAAATAGCAAACCCTAGAAGGGTTGTACTCCCTATAGAGCACCCCACTACAAGCTAGTGTCAGAACATTATAGCTTATGCTTTTGTGTAGGCTGTAGTGGTGTAGCCCATATGCGGTACAACCCAATTAGGGTTAGTACTTGTACCCAATTCTTTCATAGTGCATTCATTCTCGTTCTAGTTTTCTCATGGTATCGAGCAGGTTCCATCGTGGGAACTGTTCCTAGGGCCCACCAATTCGATTTTATTTTTCCTGCCCGGAGCGCGCTCACTTCCTGCCCGAGTCGCGCTCCCCTCTCTCGACCCTCTCGCGCCGCCTTAGCGGCCCCGTCGCGTCGCCCTCGTGGCCCCATCCCGTCGCGCCGCCCTAGCGGCTGCGTCCCGCCGCCCTAGCGGCCCTGATCCGCCGCCCTAGCGGCCGCGTCGCTGCGGCCCTGGCGCCCCGGCGCCGCCCTTCCCGGCCCCGATCCGCCGCCCTAGCGAGGCCCCGACGCTGCCCTTCCCGACCCGGCCCAACCTCTGCTGGCCCCGTCGCCTACCTTGCGGCCCCGGCGCCGCCCTTTCCCGGTCCCGACGCCGCCCTTCCCGACCCGGCCCCGCCTCTGCTGGCCCCGTCGCCTACCTCTGCGGCCCCGACGCCGCCATTCTCGGCCTCGGCACTGCCCTTCCCGGCCCCGGCCCAGCCTCTGCTGGCCCCGTCGCCCGCCCTTCCCGGCCCCGGCTCAGCCTTCACGCGGCCCCGCCGAGCTACTGCCGAGCCGCAAGCGCCACCTGAGCCGCCCGAGCCGCCGTACCGCCGAGCCGCCGTACCGCCGAGCCGCCCGAGCCGCCGAGTCGCCCGAGCCGCCCGAGCCGCCGTACCGCCGAGCCGCCCGAGCCGCTGAGTCGCCGAGCCGCAGTTGCCGCCGAGCCGCCCGAGCCGCCCGATCCGCCAAGCTGCAGTTCCTGCCGAGCCGCCGAGCCGCCCGAGCCGCCCTGTCCGGTAAGAGGAGCGCCTCTGTCATTGCACTGCCCTTACCCCACTGTTTGCGCTACTAGTCTACTGCTGTCATGGCTACCCCTAGTGTCCTCGCTTTTGACGCTGAGGGTCGGGCCATTGACTTTGATGTCTGGGTAGATGACATGCAGCTTTTCCTATAGTGCGATAGGGCAGACGATCTCTCCCTCTTTGACCTCACCTCTGGTGCCTCTCCTACCCCTGCTGCTGATGCTGACGCCACTGTTCGCTCACACTGGGCTACACGCGATGCTGCTGCACGTCTTGCTGTGCGTCGCCACCTTCCTACCTCTGAGCGTGCGCAGTTTAGCCAGTACAAGAGTGCTCAGACCCTGTACAACGCTGTAGTTGCACGCTACTCCTCACCTGCCACTGCTGCACTGAGCCGCCACATGCTACCATACCTCTTCCCTGACCTTGCTGCCTTTCCCACAGTCGCTGACCTCATTACGCAACTCCGCACTAGTGACATTCGCTACCGCGCTACGCTTCCTGCTGAGTTCTGCGCCAAGAACCCCCCCCCCCCCCCCCCCCCCATGTACATCACTCTCTACTACATCGTCACCCGCCTCCCTGACTCCCTTCGCGTAGTCAGGGACCACTTCCTCCGCACTGCTAAACCCTCTCAGTTTGCCCCACCACTCTCACCGTTGACCTCCTCGAGAAGGCCCTCCTAGCAGCGGAGAAGAGCATAGTCGCTGTAGGAGCCTCTCGTGGTGACCCTCGCACCCCCATCTTTGAGGGGTGTTCCCCCTCCCCCCTTTTGCCCTCTGTTGCCTCTCCTGCTGCGGCCGACCTCGTTGGGCTTGAGTCGGTCGGTGCGGCGTCTACCCCTAGCAGGAGACGCCGCCCTGGCAAGGGCAAGGGGGGCAGGGGCGCTGGAGGAGCTGTCAGAATATTATGCTCTAGCCTGTAGTGGGGTGCTCTATAGCGAGTACAACCCTTCTAGGGTTTGCTATTTGTATCCTCATTCTTGCTAGTGCAAAACCTCTCTTTTGCCTAACTCTCTCTTGCCTAGCTAGGTAAACCCTAGCTATGGCTCCTCACTATACCTACTACTCTCACATGGTATCAGAGCTAGTACGCTCCTGGCTTGTGGGCCAACCTGCTTCCGCTGCTATCTTGTCTGTCGCGCGCTCCGTGGCGTGCGACGTTTATTTTCTTCCCGCCACGTGCTCGGGGCGCATGGCGGTTTTCTGCCCATCGCGCGCTCGGGGCGCATGGCGGTTTTCTGCCTCACGCGTCACCCTGAGGACCCGCGGGTCCCTCCCTGTCGACCGTCGTGTCACCTAGGGACCCGCGCATCCCTCGTCGTCGATCATCGCACCACCCCCGTGGAACCGCGCGTCCACCCCGTCGACCGTCGCGTCGCCCCTGGGGACCCGCGTGCGCCCCCCGCGATCCCGTTGCGTCGCCCTAGGGACCCGCGCGCGGCCCCCCGCCATCCCGGCGCGCCACCCCGTGGGACCCGTGCGCCGCTTCGTGGACCCGCGTGTCGCCCTGCGGCCCCTCTCCCCACACACCTGAGTTCGCTTACCGCACACCCGAGTTCGCTTCCCGCACGCTTGTGCACGCTTCGCGCACACCTGAGCTCGCTTACCACACACTCAGGGTATGGGGGTGACGGGTATGGGGGTGGCGGGTGTGTGAGCGGTCCCCTGCTCCTCCTCCTCCTCCGTCTCCCGCTGCTGCAGCTGCCGCTGAGGGGGGTGGGTGTGTGGGAGTCGAAGGAGTGGTGCTAGGGGGCTGACATGGGAGTGGAGTTAGGGGTGAAGCAGTTAGGGTGTCTGTCAAGGGTGTGGGTCAGTTGGAGGAGGTTGTGTGGAGGTAGCTGTCTTGTCGCCTGCCGCGCCTGTAGTCCGTCGCCCTTGCTTCGGTAGCCAGTGAGCCTGTTGCACCAGTCGCCAGCGGGTCCGTTGCTCCTGCTGCTCGTCTATAGCCGCGGAGCCACTCACTCCAGTAGTCCGTCGCCCTTGCTTCAGTAGCCACTGAGTCAACCGCTCCTGTGCCCGTGCCTCTGCAGCTTAAGTCGTTGCCTCCCATCTTCTCTACGTCCACAGTACTCTCCTCCTCCTCACTTGCACATGTAGGCCGTTGCCACTGTGCTCAGTCCTGGGCCTCCCAGTATGGGGGGGTGCTAGTAGATCTGCACTGTCGATGCCCGATTGATCCTGGAGAGGGTTACAGGCGCGTTTGCCTGGGGGGTTATGGGCGCACTGACCCGCTACTGAAAAAAGCCCTTTTATCCCAATGGTCTAGTGGTTGGGATTCTGACAGGAGCTAGCGGGGGCGGTGGAGGCGGCGGTGGAGGCGGCGGAAGGAGTGGGGGTGGCGGTGGGGGTGGTGGCGGGGGTGGAGGTGTCGCTGGCGGCAGTGGAGGCGGAGGCGGCGGTGGTGGCGGTGGGAGCGGAGGTGGCGGAGGTGGCGGCGGTGGAGGAGGCGGTGGCGGAGGAGGTGGAGCTGGTCGGGGTGGCCCTGCGCAGAGGGTAGGCTCCGGTGGTAGTTACCGCCAGCACCAGCAGCAACAGCAGCGCACTCGTGACATCCCCCCCCCTCAGCACCTCCGAGAGTGGTACGCTGCATGCCAGCGGGGTGGGGGTACTGGTCCGTGCACCTACGTCCTACGCACCGGCAACCGCGCGGGTGAGCAGTGTGGGGGTGCGCACTCCACCCAGCGCTGCTTTGGCCGCCTGACGGACGTGTAGCGTCACCAGTTCCCGGAGGCCACGGAGATCCCCCGCTGGGGTGAGCTGTCTAGGGCGGGAGTAGCTATCTTTGACATTGACTTCGATGCTATTCTTGCTGAGACTATTAGTGATGAGGGTGACTGTTACCGGTGTTTCCCGCCCAACCCGGGCATTAAGACTGCTGCTCTAGGTACTGGTGAGGCTGCTGCTCTAGGTGCTAGCAAGCTGCTGCTCTAGGTGCTAGTGCGTCTGCTTCCTCAGGTGCCGGTGAGTCCGCGCTCTCAGGTACCGAGTCGGCTTCGGCCTCCCTCACCTTCACCCTTGACTCGGGGGCTTCTCACTCCTTCTTTCGAGACCGCACCACATTCACACCACTTGGTCGGCCAGTTGCAGTCTCTCTGGCAGACCCCTCTGGGGGTCTTGTCCTTACTCACTTCTACACTGTCCTCCCGTGTCCGGCGGCTCCCTCTAGCACCGTGTCTGGTCTTTACCTCCCCTCGTTCTCTACGAACTTGGTGAGTGGTGCTGACCTACAGGATGGGGGAGTTCACCAGTTCACTTCTGCAAGCCAGCGGGTGACCCACTGCACGGACGCTCGGACGGGCCGACACTTGGCCACGTTTACTCGTCGGCCGGGGTCGAGCCTACACACACTGACCCTTGCGTCTCCTCCTGTCCCTGCGTCTGGTCAGGTAGCTGCGTCGGGTCAGGTGTTTGCTGCAGCGTCCAGGTCTGGTCCTGAGTCTGCCCCCTGCTCGTGTCGCCTCCTGTCTCACGAGACTCTCCTCTGGCACCACCGCCTTGGTCACCGCTCCCTGCTTCGTCTCCGAGGCATGGCCTCCCGTGTCCTTGTCTTTGGTCTTCCCCGGTCCCTACCTCCCCTTCCTCTGGGGCCTGGCCCTACCTGCGTCCCCTGTGTCGAGGGACGGCAGCGGGCTGCCCCTCACTCCTCCCAGTTTCCTCCGATAGAGGCCCCGCTGCAGACGCTTCACATGGACGTGTGGGGCCCCGCCCGCGTCTGTGGACAGGGTCACGAGCGCTACTTCGTGCTCGTTGTTGAAGAGTACTCGCGTTACACCACAGTCTTTCCCTTGCGCAGCAAGGGTGATGTCACTGACGTGTTGATCGACTGGATCCGCGCAGCTCGTCTCCATCTCAGGCAGAGCTTCGGCTTGGACTTTCCTGTTCTGCGTCTACACTCTGACAGAGGCGGAGAGTTCTCCTCTGGCCTTCTGCAAGCCTACTGTCGTGCACGAGACATCCGCCAGACCTTCACGCTTCCGGAATCTCCACGGCAAAATGGGATTGCTGAGCGCCGCATTGGCATGGTCATGGACGTCGCCCGTACGTCCATGATGCATGCGGCTGCCCCCCATTTTCTGTGGCCGTTTGCGGTCCGGTACGCGACTTGTCTGCGGACAAGCTGTCCCCTCGTGCGACTCCTTGCGTCTTCCTTGGCTTCCCCCCTGACGCGCCAGGTTGGCAGTTCTACCACTCCACCTCTCGCCGTGTTCTGTCCTCCCAGGACGTCACGTTTGACGAGTCGGTCCCCTACTACCGCCTCTTCCCCTACCGCACTCCGTCCCTCCCCCCGCCGCCGCTCTTCCTCGTACCAGGTCCCCCCCCGGTAGACCCCCTTCCCCCCTCAAGGTCCAGCCCCTTCAGGTGTGTCCCAGGTAGACGCAGTCGAGCCTGTCGAGGTCACTGGTGACCCTGGTGCTGCTGAGGGTGCTGAGCCTGGGGGTGCTGACTCTGGGGGTGCTGAGCATGTGGGTGCTACGTCTGGAGGTGCGGAGAGTGGGGGTGCTGAGCCTTGGGGTGCTGAGCCTGGGGGTGCTACGCCTTGGGGTGCTGAGCCTGGGGGTGCTACGTCTGGAGGTGCTGAGCCTGGGGGTGTGGAGCCTGAGGGGGCTGGGCCTGCTCGTGTGGCATCTGGCGGTGCTGGGCGTGGAGGTTCTCCCGGTGCTTCGTCTCGGCGGGAGCCACTCTCTCTACAAGAGCTGCGCGAGTGGTTTGCCCAGCGCTGGAGGCGTGCTGCTGGAGCTGGAGGGTCTTTGACTGCTGATGGTGCTGGTGCCGCGGGTCTTGGAGGTGCTCCTACTGGAGGTACTGGAGCTGCAGGGCCGACGGGTGCGACTGGAGCTGGAGCTGCTGAGGGTGTTGGTGCTGAGGCTACTACTGTCGGTCCTGGAGGCAGTGCTACTGTAGGTGCTATTGGTGCTGCTGGAGGTACTGGAGCTGGAGGTGCTGCTGGCGCTGGTGCTACCGCTAGGGGTGCTGTGACTGTCCCTGCTGTGTCTGGAGTCGCTTAGCGGCCTCGGCCGTACTTCGTTCCGCTCCTTCAGCAGGTTCTTGGTCACCCGCCTTCTACTGGTCCTCCTCCTCCCTTAGAGTGTCTACAGCCTGTCCTGTCCCAGTTACAGTTACCGCCGGCCTCCCCACTGCCTGCTCCCTCTCCCTACACTGGTCCTACTGGAGGTCTTGCTGAGCGTCGTGAGCCTGCGTCTGGCCCTACATCGACTGTCCGTCCTACTCGCACTAGTGGTCGTAGTTCGCGTCAGCGTCCTCCTCCTGTCCCGGGCACGCACCGGATGTCTCTGCGTCCGTCCACTGCTCCTCTGCGTGCCCCTTTGCCTTCTCCTTCTGAGTCCTCTCTTCCTGCTCTTGCCGATCCGGAGTCGGACTCTCTTCGTGCTGCCAGTCCTACTGTCACGCGTCTCCTTGCTACTGTCGTCACTGACCCTTCTTTTGAGTCCACTGCTGCGTCTGCCCTCGTTGTTGAGCTCGTCAACTTTGCTACTCGCAGTCGTCTAGACTACATTGCTAGTCTTGTCGCTGAGTCTTAGTCTGTCTGTCCTCCGTCCGTCGGGGTTGAGTGTCCCCTTGGCACGGACGTCCTTGAGGACAGGCAGGAGGAGTTCCAGTGTCTGGCTGCTGCTTCACCTCATCTCGTGTCCGTACTGCTTACCCATGAGGGAGACCCGGATGCACTTGACATCCCGACTCCGCGCTCTTACACGGAGGCGATAGAGGGTCCCTACTCCTCTCAGTGGCAGGCAACTATGGACGCAGAGATGGCTTCCTGGAAGTCCACAGGCACCTACGTTGACGAGGTTCCCCCGCCTGGGGCGAACATCGTCAGTGGCATGTGGATTTTCAGGGTGAAGCGGCCGCCGGGTTCTCCACCTGTCTTCAAGGCGCGGTACGTGGCTCGTGGCTTCAGTCAGCGGCAGGGAGTTGACTACTTTCAGACCTTCTCTCCCACCCCGAAGATGACCACTCTTCGGGTGCTACTCCACATAGCCACTCAGCGCGACTACGAGCTTCACTCTCTTCACTTCAGCACTGCTTTCTTGCAGGGTAGCCTGCACGAGGAGATCTGGCTGCGCCGCCCACTTGGCTTCACTGGGACTTTTCCTCCTGGCACCCAGTGGAGCCTCCGGCGGCCAGTCTACGGTCTTCGCCAGGCACCGCGTGAGTGGCACGACACACTGAGGACTACGCTTGCGGCTCTTGGTTTTTCTCCCTCTACTGCCGACCCGTCGCAGGTTCTGCGCACCGACACTTCTTTGCCGCCGTTCTACATCCTCGTGTACGTCGACGACTTGGTCTTTGCCACAGCTGACACTGCTTGACTCACCCACGTGAAGTCCGAGCTGCAGAAGAGACACACGTGCACAGACCTGGGTGAACCGCGCAGCTACCTTGGCTTGCAAATCACCCGGGATAGAGCACGCCGCACCATTACCCTGACTCAGTCACACATGGTGCAACAGGTCCTTCAGCGCTTCGGCTTCACGTACTCCTCGCCTCAGGCCACTCCTCTGCCTACTCGCCACTCGCTCTCAGCTCTGCCTTCGGATGAGTTCGTAGAGTCGAGTGGCCCGTACCCAGAGCTTGTTGGCTGCCTCATGTACCTGATGACCTGCACTCGACCTGACCTTGCATACCCTCTTAGCATTCTTGCACTCTATGTTGCTCCTGGGAGACACAGACCGGAGCACATGGCTGCAGCGAAGAGGGTGTTGCGCTACTTGTGCAGTACGTCGGGCATGGGGCTAGTGCTTGGAGGGCAGAGTCCAGTGGTCCTCATTGGGCACGCAGACGCTTCTTGGGCTGACGACCAGGCTACGCAGCGGTCGTCACAGGGTTACACCTTCAGCCTTGGTTCTGGCTCTGTCTCTTGGCGGGCTAACCGCTCGTCTTCTGTTCTCGGCTCCAGTTGTGAGGCTGAGATCTACGCCGGGGCCATGGCTGCACAAGAGCTTCGCTGGCTCACCTACCTGCTGACTGACCTCGGAGAGCCGCCTCGTTCTCCTCCAGTGCTGTACGTAGACAACAAGGCCATGCTGGCCTTGTGTCGAGAGCAGAGACTGGAGCACAGAACGAAGCACATTGCTCTTCGCTACTTCCTTGCTCGTGAGCTGCAGCAGCGTGGTCAGCTGCGTCTTGCGTACGTGGCCTCTGAGGCCAACAGTGCTGATATCTTCACCAAGGCGCTTGCGCCTTGTGATCATCAGCACTTCTGTACTCAGCTGGGTCTTGTGCCTGCCTTGCCTCACTTGCTCACCTCTTGACCTTGCTTGTACTGTTGCATATATATATACACCTGCTCTTGCTTGTCTAGCCTTTTATATATATATGTACTCTTGCATGTGAACTAGCCTTGTGGCCTTGACCTTGTGCTCGGAATGTGTGGTGACTTTGTGATCCACCCTGAGCTTGCTTTGCTTTGCTTTGCTTGACTGGTCTTGTGACCCCTTGTACTCCCCCACTTTGCCTATGGGGGTGTGTCAGAACATTATAGCTCATGCTTTTGTGTAGGCTGTAGTGGGGTAGCCCATATGGGGTACAACCCAATTAGGGTTAGTACTTCTACCCAACTGTTTCATAGTGCATTCATTCTTGTTTATTTTCACAAGTGAAACTCCTCCTTTTCTTTCATTCTCATTCTAATATTCACACAGTCGTAACTGGAGATATGGAGAGCACACATCATGCTGACATGTAACATGCTGCGCCCCCCAACGCCTTCTACGGAGGCTGATACAAAGTCCTCGGGTTGCGCCAGATGGACAGAAAAGCATCCGACCACCTGGTTGGCCCATCCGCCGTGCAGATTTCCTGCATAGCCTTCCTCTCATCTTCCGCCACACGTGTCCACGCGTCATAGCCCCCCCTGCCGCTTTTGTCCTTAGCCGCCGCCCTTGCCCTAGCTGCCAATACCACTCGCGCATGCGTCATGAAGCCGAACACCGCGTTGCGCCCCACCTTTTTCTTTTGAAACGGGTCTGCCCGCCACGTCGCATCACATCGGGCCAGCCACACTTGTCACAGAACTGTTGCAATCAAAATCATCTCTGGAAATCCTGACGTGGTGCCACCTTTCTCGAAGAGCAGGTCTTCTAGAGAGTTCGCCCTTCTGCCCGGGTTCATCAGCTCCAGAGACCTCACCAGCGCGCCAATGACCGGCTGGATAACCTCGCAACTGAACAGGCAGTGGTCCAGGGTTTCGTTGTCAGAACATATCTATAGCTTATACTGCTGTGTAGGCTGTAGTGGGGTATCCCATAGGGGGTACAACCCAGTTAGGGTTTCATATTTGTACTGCTTTCATTCATAGTTCATTCATTCCTGTTTTCCTATTATCACATGGTATAGAGCGGGTCCTACCTTAGGACCGTTGTCTGGGCCCACCGACGCGCGCCCCGAGGCGCGCCCTTTTTTTTAGCGACCCCTCGGGTCGCCTTTTCACTCGCGGCCCCGCCGCCTCCTCTGACGCGGCTTTGCCGCCTCCTCTGACGCGGCCCAGCCGCCTCCCTTGACGCGGCCCCGCCGCCTCTTTTAACGCGGCCTCGCCGCCTCCCCTGACGCGGCCCCGCCGCCTCCCCTGACGCGGCCCCGCCGCCTCCCCTGACGCGGCCCTGCCGCCTCCCTTGACGCGGCCCCGCCGCCTCCCTTGACGCGGCCCCGCCGTCTCCCCTGACGCGGCTCCGCCGCCTCCCCTGACGCGGCCCCGCCGCCTCCATTCACGCGGCCCCGCCGCCTCCCCTGACGCGGCCACGCCGCCTCCTCTGACGCGGCCCCGCCTCTGCTGCCGACGGCCCCGCCGCTGCACTCTACGGCCCGCCGCTGCACCCTGCCGGCCCGTCGCTGCTCCTGCCGGCCCGCCGCTGCACCCTGCCGGCCCGCCGCTGCTCCTGCCGGCCCGCCGCTGCACCTACCGGCCCGCCGCTGCACCCATCGGCCCGCCGCCTCTTACGGCCCGCCACTTGCACCTGCCGGCCCGCCGCTGCACCTGCCGGCCCGACGCTGCACCTGCCGGCCCGACGCTGCATCTCCCGCCCGAGCCGCCCCAGCAGCCGAGCCGCCCGGGACCCGAGCCGCCCTGCCGCCGAGCCGCCCGGGAGCCGAGCCGCCCTGCACCCGAGCCGCCCAGCAGCCGAGCCGCCCTGCACCCGAGCTGCCCAGCTGCCGAGCCGCCCGGGAGCCGAGCCGCCCTGCGCCCGAGCCGCCCAGCCGCCGAGCCGCCCGGGAGCCGAGCAGCTGTGCACCCGAGCCGCCCGGTCGCTGAGCCGCCTTTCTGCTGACTGCACGACCTGCCCTGCCTGGTGAGCACTGTCCCACTGACACTGCGGGCTCTTTCCCTACTGCTTGCACTGCGTCGCTGTCGTCACCATGGCTACCCCTAGTGTCCTAGCTTTTGACGCTGAGGGTCGCGCCATTGATTTTGAGGTCTGGTTAGACGACCTGCAGCTGTTCTTACAGTGCGACAGGGCTGACGACCTTTCTCTCTTTGACCTCACCTCTGGCGCCTCTCCTGCCCCTGCTGCTGATGCTGATCCCGCTGTCCGCTCTAAGTGGGCCACCCGCGATGCTGCTGCACGTCTTGCTGTGCGTCGCCACCTCCCTACCTCTGAGCGTGCGCACTTTAGTCAGTACAAGAGTGCTCAGACCTTGTACGACGCTGTAGTTGCGCGCTACTCCTCCCCTGCCACTGCTGCACTGAGCCGTCTCATGCTTCCCTACCTCTTTCCTGACCTCTCTGCCTTTCCCACTGTCGCTGACCTCATTACTCACCTCCGCACTAGTGACACTCGCTACCGCGCCGCCCTTCCTGCTGAGTTCTGCGCTAAGAACCCCCCCCCCATGTACATCGCTCTCTACTACGTAGTCGCACGCCTCCCTGACTCCCTTCGCGTCGTCAGGGACCACTTTCTCGCAGTCTGTCCCACCACTCTCACCGTCGACCTCCTCGAGAAGGCCCTCCTTGCAGCGGAGAAGAGCATAGTCGCTGTAGGTGCTTCTCGTGGTGACCCTCGCACCCCCATCTTTGAGGGGTGCTCTCCTTCCCCCTTGCTGCCCTCTGTTGCCTCTGCTGCTGCTGCCGACCTGCTTGGTCTTGAGTCGGTCGGCGCGGCGTCTGCCCCTAGTGGGAGACGTCGCTCCAGCAAGGGCAAAGGGGGCAAGGGCGCGGGTGGAGCTGGAGGGGGCGGTGGCGGTGGCGGCGGTGGCGGCGGAGGGAGTGGGGGTGGCGGCGGGGCTAGTGGCGGGGGTGGTGGTGGTGGTGGCGGCAGCAGCGGCGGAGACGGTGGTGGTGGTGCCAGCGGTGGTGGTGGAGGCAGCGGCGGAGGTGGAGGCGGCGGAGGTGGAGGCAGTGGAGGCGGCAGCGGAGGAGGCAGTAGTGGTGGAGGAGGTGGAGCTGGTCGGGGTGGTACCCAGCAGCGTAGCGGCGGTGGTGGTGGCCAGCGCTCGCACCGGCAGCAGCAGCAGCGCTCGCGGGACATCCCTTCGCCTCAGCAGCTTCGTGAGTGGTACGCTGGGCGTCAGAGGGGTGGGGGTACTGGTCCCTGCACCTACGTTCTTCGTTCCGGCGACCGCGCGGGTGAGCAGTGTGGGGGTGCCCACGCCACCCAGCGCTGCTTTGGCCGCCTGACGGACGCTTGGCGTCAGCAGTTCCCTGGGGCTAGTGAGATCCCTCGCTGGGATGAGCTTCTCAGGGCTGGTGTAGCGATCTTTGATCTTGATTTTGATGCTATCCTTACTGCTATGTATGTTGTGGATTATAGTGAGGAGAATGAGGGTTACCGGTGTTTTCAGCCCGACCCGGGCATTGGTACTGCTGCGCTAGGTGCTTGTGAGGCTGCTGCTCTAGGTGCCAGTGCGTCTGCGCTCTCAGGTACTGGTGAGACTGCGCTCTCAGGTACTGAGTCGTCCTCGTCCTCCCTCACTTTCACACTTGACTCCGGAGCTTCTCGCTCCTTCTTTCGAGACCGCACTACCCTTTCGCCGCTCGCCAGGCCGGTTGCGGTCTCCCTTGCTGACCCCTCTGGGGGTCCTGTCCTGTCTCACTTCTCCACTGTCCTCCCGTGTCCGGCTGCCCCTTCGGGCACCCTGTCGGGTCTGTACCTTCCCTCGTTCTCTACAAACTTGGTGAGTGGAGCGGACCTGCAGGATGGGGGTGTTCACCAGTTCACTCCTGCGCGTCAGAGGGTGACCCACTGCACGGAGGCTCGCACAGGCCGACACCTGGCCACGTTCTCACGTCGGCCGGGGTCGAGTCTCTACACCCTGACCGTTGAGTCTCCTCCTGTCCCTGCGTCTGGTCAGGTGGCTGCGTCGGGTCAGGTACTTGCTGCTGCGTCCCGGTCAGGTCCTGAGTCTGCCCCCTGTTCTTGTCGCCTCCTGTCTCACGAGACTCTCCTGTGGCACCACCGTCTTGGCCACCCCTCCTTGCCCCGTCTTCGGAGCATGGCTTCCCGTGTCCTTGTCTCTGGTCTTCCCCAGTCTCTCCCTCCTCTCCCCTCCGGGCCAGGACCTTCCTGTGTCCCCTGTGTCGAGGGTCGCCTCCGGGCTACTCCTCACTCCTCCCACTTCCCCCCGACAGAGGCTCCCCTGCAGACGCTTCACATGGATGTGTGGGGCCCAGCCCCCGTCCGTGGGCAGGGTTACGAGCGCTACTTCCTGTTGGTGGTTGACGACTACTCGCGTTACACCACAGTCCTCCCCTTGCGCAGCAAGGGTGCGGTCACTGAGGTGCTGATCGACTGGATCCGCGAGGCTCGTCTCCAGCTCAGGAAGAGCTTCGGCTCGGACTTTCCTGTTCTGCGTCTGCACTCTGACAGAGGCGGAGAGTTCTCTTCTCGCCTTCTGCGAGACTACTGTCGTGCACGGGGGATCCGCCAGACCTTCACGCTTCCGGACTCACCACAGCAAAATGGGATTGCTGAGCGCCGCATTGGCATGGTCATGGATGTCGCTCGTACGTCCATGATGCATGCGGCTGCCCCCCATTTTCTGTGGCCGTTTGCGGTGAGGTACGCGGCGCATCAGCTCAACCTTCACCCCCGGGTCTCTCGGCCAGCGATGTCCCCAGCCTTGCTGTGGACGGGGAAGGTTGGTGATGCGTCTGTGTTCCGTGTCTGGGGATCTCGGGCGTTTGTCCGCGACTTGTCTGCGGACAAGCTGTCCCCTCGTGCTGCTCCCTGTGTCTTCCTTGGCTTCCCCACTGACGCCCCAGGGTGGCAGTTTTACCACCCCTCCTCTCGTCGTGTTCTGTCCTCCCAGGACGTCACGTTCGACGAGTCAGTCCCCTTCTACCGTCTCTTCCCCTACCGCACTCCTTCCCTCCCCCCTCCCCCGGACTTCCTTGTGCCGGTTCCCCCCCCGGTAGACCCCCTCCCCCCTCAGGTTCCTGCCCCCTCAGGTGTGTCCCAGGTAGACGCCGTTGACCCGGTCGAGGTTACTGGTGACTCTGGTGCTGCTGCGGGTGCTGAGCCTGGGGGTGCTGACTCTGGGGGTGCTGTGCGCGGGGGTGCTGAGCCTGGGGGTGCTACTGCTGGGGGTGCTGGGCCTGAGGGTGCTACTGCGGAGGGTGCGGAGCCTGGGGGTGCTGAGCCGGGGGGTGCTGTGCCTGGAGGTGCTGGGTCTGGGGGTGCAGGGTCGGGAGCTGCTGAGCCTGGGGGTGCTGAGCTGGGAGCTGCTGAGCCTGGGGGTGCTGCGTCTGGAGCTGCTGAGCCTGGGGTTTCTCCTGCTGCTGCGTCTCGCCGGGAGCCCCTCTCTCCACAGGAGCTGCGCGAGTGGTTCGCTCGCCGCTGGAGGCGTGCTGCTGAGTCTGGAGGTGCTGCTGGAGCTGGAGCTGGAGCTTCTTCGACCGTCGAGGGTGCGGGTGCAGCCGGTCCCGGAGCTGCTGGCCCTGCAGGTCCTCCTGGAGCTGGAGTTGCTGAGGGCGTTCGTGCTGAGCCTGCTGCTGTTGGTCCTGCCGCTGGAGGTGTGGGTGGCGCTGGTGCTGTCGCTGAGGGTGCTGGTGCTGTCCCTGCTGAGTCTGGAGCTGCCGCGCGGCCTCGGCCGTACTTCGTTCCGCTCCTTCAGCAGGTTCTTGGTCTTTCTCCTCCAGTAGAGGGTCCACCGCCTGTCCAGTCGCAGCCCCTACTGGAGCCTTCCTCTCCACTGCCTGCTCCCTCTCCTTACACTGGTCCTACTGGAGGTCTTGCTGAGCGTCGTGAGCCTGCGTCTCGTCCCGCGTCGCCTGTTCGTGCTGCTCGCGCTAGTGGTCGCAGTTCGCGTCAGCGTCCTCCTCCTGTCCCTGGCACGCACCGGATGTCTTTACGTCCGTCCACTGCTCCTCTGCGTGCCCCTTTGCCTTCTCCTCCTGAGTCCTCTCTTCCTGCGCTTGCGGACCCTGAGTCGGACTCTCTTCGTGCTGCCAGTCCCACTGTCACGCGTCTGCTTGCTACTGTCGTCACTGACCCCTCTTTTGAGTCCACTGCTGCGTCTGCTCTAGTCGCTGAGCTCGTCGACTTTGCTGCTCGCTGTCGTCTCGACTACGCTGCTAGTCTTGTTGCTGAGTCTGCGTCTGTCTGTCCTCCGTCCGTCGGGGGTGAGTGTGCTCTTGGCACGGACGTCCTAGAGGACAGGCAGGAGGAGTTACAGTGTCTAGCGGCTGCTTCACCTCATCTCGCGTCTGTACTGCTTGCCCCTGAGGGAGACCCGGATGCACTAGACATCCCGACTCCGCGTTCTTACGCGGAGGCCGTAGAGGGTCCCTACTCCTCTCAGTGGCAGGCAGCTATGGATGCAGAGATGGCTTCCTGGAAGTCCACAGGCACCTACGTTGACGCGGTTCCCCCTCCTGGGGCGAACATCGTCAGTGGCATGTGGATCTTCAGGGTGAAGCGGCCGCCGGGCTCTCCACCTGTCTTCAAGGCACGGTACGTTGCTCGTGGCTTCAGTCAGCGGCAGGGAGTTGACTACTTTCAGACCTTCTCTCCCACCCCGAAGATGACTACTCTTCGGGTGCTGCTGCACATAGCCGCTCAGCGCGACTACGAGCTTCACTCTCTCGACTTCAGCACTGCGTTCTTGCAGGGTAGCCTGCACGAGGAGATCTGGCTTCGCCGTCCACCTGGCTTCACTGGGACTTTCCCTCCTGGCACCCAGTGGAGCCTCCGACGGCCAGTCTACGGTCTTCGCCAGGCACCGCGTGAGTGGCACGACACACTGAGGACTACGCTTGCGGCTCTTGGGTTTGCTCCTTCTACTGCTGACCCGTCGCTGTTTCTTCGCACCGACACTTCCCTGCCGCCGTTCTACATCCTCGTGTACGTCGACGACCTGGTCTTTGCCACAGCGGACACTGCTGGACTCGCCTACGTGAAGTCCGAGCTGTTGAAGAGACACACGTGCACAGACCTGGGTGAACTGCGCAGCTACCTTGGCTTGCAGATCACTCGGGACAGAGCACGCCGCACCATTACCTTGACTCAGTCACACATGGTGCAGCAGGTCCTTCAGCGCTTCGGCTTCACGTACTCCTCGCCTCAGGCCACTCCTCTGCCTACTCGCCACTCACTCTCAGCTCTGCCTTCGGATGAGTCCGTAGAGTCGAGTGGTCCGTATGCGGAGCTTGTTGGCTGCCTCATGTACCTGATGACCTGCACACGACCTGACCTTGCATACCCTCTGAGCATTCTTGCACGCTATGTTGCTCCTGGGAGACACAGACCGGAGCACATGGCTGCAGCGAAGAGGGTATTGCGCTACCTGTGCAGTACGTCAGGCATGGGGCTAGTGCTTGGAGGGCGGAGTCCAGTGGTCCTTACCGGCCACGCGGACGCTTCTTGGGCTGACGACCAGGCTACGCAGCGGTCGTCACAGGGTTACACCTTCAGCCTTGGTTCCGGCTCTGTCTCGTGGCGGTCTACTCGCTCGTCTTCGGTTCTCGGCTCCAGTTGTGAGGCTGAGATCTACGCCGGGGCCATGGCTGCACAGGAGCTTCGCTGGCTCACCTACCTGCTGACTGACCTTGGAGAGCCGCCTCGTTCTCCTCCAGTGCTGTACGTAGACAACAAGGCTATGCTGGCCTTGTGTCGAGAGCAGCGCTTGGAGCACAGAACGAAGCACATTGCTCTCCGCTACTTCCTTGCTCGTGAGCTGCAGCAGCGTGGTCAGTTGCGACTTGCGTACGTGGCCTCTGAGGCCAACACTGCTGATGTGTTCACCAAGGCACTTGCGCCTTGTGACCATCAGCGCTTCTGCACCCAGCTGGGTCTTGTGCCTGTCTTGCCTCACTTGCTCTCCTCTTGACTTCACTTGTACTGTGACATATATATATACCTGCTCTTGCTTGTCTAGTTTTATATATATGTCTGTACTCTTGCTTGTGAACTGGCCTTTGGCCTTGCTCTTGTGCTCGGACTGTGTGGTGACTTTGTGATCCACCCTGAGCTTTGCTTTGTCTTGCTTGACTGGTCTTGTGACCCCTTGTTCTCCCCCACTTTGCCTATGGGGGTGTGTCAGAACATATCTATAGCTTATACTGCTGTGTAGGCTGTAGTGGGGTATCCCATAGGGGGTACAACCCAGTTAGGGTTTCATATTTGTACTGCTTTCATTCATAGTTCATTCATTCCTGTTTTCCTATTATCACATTCGTACCCTCCACAGTGAGGGCAGTCAATACTGTTCCTCATGAAGTCCAACCTGCCCCCCAGCTGCAGGTTCATGTTGTGAGCTCTGAGCAGGACGTCCCTCGCCTTCAGCGGTATCACCACAGAGTCCCTTCTCTCGATTGTTGCCTTCCAGTCTATCTTCCTTCCCCACACAGCTTCCCATTCGCCTTGCCTTCTAGACGTTCCCGCATCCTTAGTCATCGCCCGCCGGACCTGCCGCAAAGGGACCAGCCCCTCCTTACTGAAAAGCTTGCTTTTCGTTAGCAGCTTCGTCCTCGCCACTCCCACCGGTCCGATAACTCTCATATCTTGCACCGCCACTGGCTGCACCCTGCATAATTCAAAGCAAGCCGTCGCCGGTGCCTCCAGGGTCCCGTCCCCCTTGAGCTGAAGTTGAGAGGCCTTTACCTTGGCCCCTTCTGACCCCGACACCGCCCAGTAGCCTCTCTCTCCCTACTGCATCGTCAGCACACTGACAACCGACGTCGCCGCCTTGAGCGCCTGCGCTGACACCGGGGCGAGGACCATCTCCTTCCATGCCGCCGGTAGCGCCTCGTAGGCTTTGACCGCCAGGGCAGCGGCCGCTTCATCCCCCAGCTCCGGCGTTAGTTCCTCCACGCTCTTCGGCCTCCTACCGTCCCCTGTTATGTCAGCAACATCTCCAAAATCCTAGCTCCCAAAACCGTCCCAAAACCATCCCGCGAGAGACTTTTGGGACACATTTCACCACTGTCTCGGAAGTGCCTTTCGGGAACAACTAGGGTGCAGTTCCAAGAGTCCCAAATTTGTCCCGCAAGATTCTTTGACAGTGTCGCGAAAGTGTTTCGGTGGACAGATTTGGACAGTTTTGGGACATTTGTAGAACACATTTGTGTCCAATGACAGACCAATCATACACGTGTGAGGTTCGATTTCTATTGGTTCTAATTCTGGTGCAACCACAGGATGGTTTTAAGTTCCTATGTGCAATTTGGGAGTACAACTTTTTTGTTCTAAATCATATTCCATAACAATGTATACAGTTTGTTCAATAAAAACACAAGATCCTGGATAAAAAGCCAACAGTAGAAGGTTTCCACAATGCATTTACAAATGTAATAAATCCAGCGTTTCTGCATTTGACACAATAAACAAATAGCCAGATTAGTGGAAGTTTAACTTGAAAATTGACTTATATTCGAGAAAACGAGAGAGCATGTAAAACCAACGAGCTGGTTACGACACTGTAACCCTGTCAAAGTTTGAAGAAAGAAAGAGGATTGAACTAGCAAGAATGAGGATACAAATAGCAAACCCTAGAAGGGTTGTACTCGCTATAGAGCACCCCACTACAGGCTAGAACAATAAGATAATATTCAGACACACCCCCATAGCCAAAGTGGGGTGTAATCAGCAGAGCAGGCAAAGCAAAACAAGCTCAGGGTGGATCACAATGTCACCACACATTCTGAGCACAAGTTCAAGAAGAAATAGTTTAGAGTTTACAATTATAAGCAAAGCTAGTGGTAGTCACAACGGGCAAGTGAGGAGGAGGAGGGAGAGTGAGGGGAGAGGAGACAGGAGGCGACGGCTGAAGCTGCAGACACACGGGCAACAGGAGGCAGACTGGCACAGCGGCTACCGGACAGCGCCCGGACTACAGGGGTAACAGGCCCCGCGGCTCAAATAGCGGCGGACGGGCAACGGACCCACGGGCGGCTGGCACAGCTGGCTACGACTGGGCTACCGGGACAGCGCCCCGGACTACAGGTGCTGCTGACGACAAACTGGCAACCTCCGCTCATCCTCCCGCACACAGTCCCACCCCCCTGATACACACCCACTGCTACACCACTAGCTCTACTCCCACGCACCCCCCTAAAACCCTAAACCCCAGTCTCCCACACAACCACCCCCCTCAGCGACAGCTGCAGCAGTGGGAGACGAAGGAGGAGGAGGAGAAAGGGAGGAAGGCACACCGGCCACCCCCATACCCGCCACCCCACAGCTCGCCCCTCCCGTCGTCCGTCGAGGCGACCTGAGGGGAAACTTGCGGCCCCCGAAGGAGCCGCGACGGGCGACGGGAAATGGGGGAAGGAGAGAAAGGGGGGGGGGGGGGCCCACCACGGACCTGAGGGGAGGGCGGGGCCGCGACAAGGGGCGGGGCCGCGACGAGCGGGGCGGGGCCGCGACGGTCGGGGTGGGACCGCGACGTAGGGTGGGGCCGCGACAGGTCGGGGCCGCGAAGGTAGGGCGGGGCCGCATAGGGTCCGGGGCGGGGCCGCGACGTAGGGCGGGGCCGCTTCGAAGGGCGGGGCCGCGACGCAGGGGCGGGGCCGCGACGAGGGGCGGGGCCGCGACGGTCGGGGCGGGGCCGCGACGGAGGGGCGGGACCGCGACAGGTAGGGCGAGGCCAAGCCGGGCAGGCGCACGGGCGGCGACGGGCCGGGGCGGGGCCGCGACGAAGGGCGGGGCCGAGCCGGGCAGGCGCACGGGCGGCGACGGGCCGGGGCGGGGCCGCGACGTAGAGGAGAAGCCCGCCGCGCGCCCCGGAGCGCACAGCGGGCAATGAACCGCCGCGCGCCTCGGGGCGCACGGCGGGCAGAAAACCGCCGCGCGCCTCGGGGCGCACGGCGGGATGAAAAAGTAGCAGCGGAAGCAAGGTGGGGACACACCCACAGGATCGATCCAAGGGGATCGACCTGCTCTGATAGCATGTCAAAGTTTGAAGAAAGAAAGAGGATTGAACTAGCAAGAATGAGGATACAAATAGCAAACCCTAGAAGGGTTGTACTCGCTATAGAGCACCCCACTACAGGCTAGAACAATAAGATAATATTCTGACAAACCCTGCATCACGAAATAATCCGCACCACATTAGAAGGCTTACGTTCAACTGCCCACATAAAAAAAAAAAAAAAAAAACGACAGCTGCAGTGGATTCTGGATGAGTAAAAAAAACAAGGAAAGTAACCAGGTCACTCACATAGCATCATCCAATGACGGTTAGCGAGATCAAGTGGCAAACGATATGTAGGAGACATAAAAAGCACACGAACGACACATCATATGCTGAACTTTTGCATACGTACCTTCAATGATGCCTGACTGAAAAAGAAAACCTGGTCCACGGTGAAATCATCATCCACTGCAACAAAGATGTACATACAAAAAAAAAGAAATTATGGTGCATGATAAGAACATCATAACATGACCAATGGGAGGAGACACTCATAGCATCATGTAGCCATGAATATGAGCAACAAAAATAGTGAGATACATCAAGGATCGTACAACAGAACCTACTACATAATTATAGCGGAGTTTCAACGGTGGAAACTAAGAGATATAAACGTGTTTATGTTTTGGGGAAAAATATTTCTAGCAGAAGAATACAAAATATTTCTATCATTATCGAAATCATTTAAGGCTCGTCTGATGCTTAACATATACGGTATAGCGAAAATCGAGGGCAAACACATCTACAAGTGGTGAAGGAACCCACGGAACAAAACTGGCAGACACAAGAATAGAACACGTCTAACTGAAAGGAGAATGAGAGTGGGCAATAAGAGTGGACTCAAGTTAAATGCAATACGTTTTGAAGCAAGATGGGTTTTGATGTGGTTAGGTTGGTTTTAGGAAGGTTTCGCGTCGGTAATCTGGTTGTGCAAGAGATGAGGAAGGTGCTGTGACAGGTGGTTGACAAGTGATTGTGGTGCACCCTATATCTGTTCCATGTGATGACGTGTGCGTTTTTTGTCGTCAGCTGACAGGTGACAATTCGGTGTGGATGACAGGTGGCGCGAAAGTTTTTTGCCTCCCAGGTGACGCTAATTTGGCGTCATCTGTGAGGCACACAAATTTCACCTCCCATCCCCCCTCAGTTGATTGTTTGTGAGGAGCGGGGGGGAAGGGGGGGACTAACGAAACTGGCGAGATTTTCGCCTCCCCTCCCCCCTCGATCGATTAATTCTGAAGGGGCGGGGGGGAAGGGGGGGCTACGAAATTGGCGAGAATTTCGCCTCCCCTTCCCCCTCGATCGATTGTTTGTGAGGGGCGGGCGGGCGCGGGGGTGGGGGGGGGGGGGGGGGGGGGGGGGGGGCGGAGGACTTACGAAAATCGCGAAAATTTGGCCTCCCCTCCCCCTCGATCGATTGTTTGTGGGGTTGGGGAGAGGGGGCGCGTCTGACTTACGAATTTGGCGAGAGTCTCAAAACAGTTACCTGTAATTTGCACCGCACCTGCTAAAAGCTAATTCGATAATAGTTATCGACGTTAAGTATGGTAACTGGACTACATTTCACTGCATTATTTTCAAATGTTATTAAAATGTTGAAGATTAACACAACATCTATCGCGCTCGGAATTAATGCAAACCCATTAACATAAGTCAGATTTTATCATATGCATCAACAAAATATCACAAGGCAGTCTAAATTTATATAAAAACACTTTACGTTCAAAATTTGTTGTCATCAAAATTCGAACCCGTGACCTTTCGGTCTACTGTCATTCACGTGGACTAAGACATAGCAAGCTGGAGCAGATTGACGGACATTTTTAAAACAAATTCGTTGACTTCGCGGAACAGTTTTAGGACGGAAGGTTTTCGGGAACCACTGTACACTCTTCCGAAATTCTCTTTCGGGCCCGTAGACAGATGTGGGACATTTTCGAGAGCCCCTAAAAAGTCTTTAGGGAAGGTTAAAATGGGGGGACCGTCATGGGACCTCAACTTTTTGCAGATGAAGCAGATCCCTCACGCGTAGATTCATAATCCACTCTAACCTATTCTGCAGCCCGAAAGGGCTCTTCCCCCTGTGCATCAGCTTTCTGTTGAAACAGATCCACTCCTCATCTACCTCCCACCGGCACGTCGGGTCTGGCAGGTCCGCAAAGGGAGTCTTCCAGAACGCCTTCGCCGCCGCTTTCCATCTCTCGCTTCCCCCCTCCCATTTCTTGATCACCGCAGGGTGCGCATACCACGTCACCGTCCCCTGAGGGAGCGCGGCCGCTTCCTCCGCGAGCCATTTCCTGACCCCGTCTGGCTCCGCCAGTAGCTTCCCCACTCTGCGGACCGCCAGCCCGTGGAGCCATACCTTCAGGTCTGCCAGGCCCAGCCCGCCCTCCATTCTGGGTAAGCTGACCAGGTACTCCATAGGATGAACCGCTTCTCGTCCGTCGCCTCCCCCCCCGAGACGAAATTGTGGCACAGCTTCCTTATCTTGTCCCACGATCCCTCCGGCAGCGAGTAAACCTGCGCCTGGAACATCATGATCGGGAGCACATAGCAGCTCACTACCGCCACTCTTGCCGTTGTCGTAAGATATTGAGCTTCCTACCTGCCCAGCTCCTCTTTCACCCTCTCGTAGGTCCTATCCCACGACGGGCCCGCATCGCCGTTCGGCGTGATCCAGATCCCCAGGAGACGCTCCGGCTCCTCCTTATCCGCCCATTTGAACGAATTCCTTACTGTAGTCAGTTACTAGCGAGTGCATCCCGAAGGTCACGCGACGAACCTGTTCGGCCTATTTCGTCGGCCGAACCACTCCCGAATCGGCCTCCCCTCCAATCGCATCCATCACCGAGCCATCCTTGCCCAACCTCCCCGCCTTGCTAGGACTTCCCCTAATTAGGCCTCGTCACTTCCATTGTATGGTCATTCAGTAATTCTCATTCTCGTTATTCGATATTCTCCGCACTCTGCAAGTTCATTCAACCTCGTTGTTTGCTGCTACCATCTGGCGTCACGGGCACGCTGCCACAAAACACGGCTCAAGTTTCTAAAAAAAGAGTATTCATCCACGGCTTTCAACCGCATCTCAGCTTTTTATAATGTACGTCACCTGCGTATAACCCTACTTCAAAGACCACCGTCTGAGACTGAGCATGTCATCTCATTAGGCTAACCCAAGGCGTCGCTCGCACCTCAGCCTTGTCGTCGTGCAGTTAGCAGCAATGATTACTCCGTGGATGCCAAAACGTCAGGTGAAGATGACGTGATCGTTGTACAAATCGCAATGAGTCGCTTATAAGAATTTTACTTGTCAGTAGAGCTACACTGTGAGATCCCCGATCGATCCTAGGGGGGGTTACAGGCGCATTTGCCTGGGGGGTTATGGGCGCACTGACCCGCTACTGAAACAAGCCCTTT
The DNA here is from genome assembly GCA_948144175.1 of Closterium sp. NIES-65. Lineage (NCBI taxonomy): Eukaryota > Viridiplantae > Streptophyta > Zygnematophyceae > Desmidiales > Closteriaceae > Closterium > Closterium sp. NIES-65. The sequence continues at coordinate 277,679 of CANXME010002061.1, read as the reverse complement.
TATCCCAATGGTCTAGTGGTTGGGATTCTGACATTACTGTAACCAGCGGGCTTCATGGACCAGTTTCACGGACTGGGGAAGGTTGAATTCTCCAGGAGCCGGTTAGAAAAAGAACTGACGGCTATACAGCGAGCAGGATAAAGAGCTTCTTATGGTTTTCCCTACTGATGCGTTAGCGCATAGGTCAGATGATACAGCAGATCACACAACAGAGCAGCTTACAGAGCACACAGCAGAGCACACAGCAGAGCGCAGCATGCGGTTCAAGGCGATTCTCACGACAGACGGAGTGGCGCTCCTCGAGCAACGTAAGCCCGCCTCGGAATTCACCTTTCCTGCTCCCTTACATGTCTGCTCGTTTGACGATCCTTTTCCCATTTCAATCTCTCGTGTGCGTTTTGCTCCTGCTATGCTTTCAACCCCGGGTGGCGCTAGGTAGCTCAGCCTCGATGTCTTGGGTCACGTGCTCCGTGCTTCTCTTCTCTCTGTTCACCATGGCGAAGTGCAACATTTAGCGCCTACCGCTTCCTTGCATGCCTCCTTCGTCATCCAATGCCATCATGCCATCCATGTCCCATCTATGCAACCATCCCATCCATGACATCATGCCTCAGCGTGGCCAACCCATGACTTTCTGAGCCTATTCGTCTCACATGCTCACACTAGTTGGGTTACATCAATCTATGCGCAATACTGGAATCACTTCTATTTGATCTATGCCTGTTGCCGTTCCTAATGCGCACCATTTCTCCACTCATCGATGCCTTCACTATGAGCCATCACATCACCCCCGAGTCATCATTCCACCGCCACCCCACCCCTCACCTGCAGGGCACTCACCGGCCTTGGAGCGCGCAGGCAAGGCACGCCCTTGCAGGCCTGTACCCCACCTTGTTCCCCACCTTGTACCCACCAAACCCAGCACCATCGTTTATAACCTCGAATGCCCGTAACAGTGCAGCCACACGCCTTCAGTTCAAGCAACCACCCGCCATTCCACTCCCCGCTCCCCATCACCGTCAAGCGCATTGGGCGCGTGTGCCGTGCACCTCACGCCCTGGCAGCAGCAGGGAGCCAATGCGCGTGTATTAAATATTTCCACAGCTGCACGGTCCACCTCGTTGATAAAAGAAGTTGATACTTTTTTTATCACCTCACGCCCTGGCAGCAGCAGGGAGCCATTTCGTGTATATGAAAGCATACTGTAGCTCCACGGTCCACCCCATGCCACCACCCATGTGCCATGCCACCCCCCCCTACGCACGACCCCTTTGCAGGGTTCCTGCCGGCGTTTGAGCATATACGCTGGGTGTGCCACGTGCCACATCACGTCCCGGAAGCATCATTGCCGGCACGTGTAACTCCGCACATACACATACACTTTCATGGTGCCAACCACCACCCGCTCCCCCCTTTTCCCCCCCTACCCTCGCCCCTCCTGCAGGCTTCCTGCCAGCGTTTGAGCGCATAGGGCGGGTGTGCCACGTGTACCTCACTCCATCTGACGTCTTCCTCCTTCACAACGTGCTCTCTGCTGACGGTGTGCAGGCCATCGCACAGTTCCCCACTGTAAGATGGCCATCTCGCAGTTACAAACAGAATTGTAGTCCGTCGCACCGATACGACACAACCCATGGCATGCATGCCATTGCCATCCCACAGTTCTCAACTGTAACGTCCGCCACTCGCTCATGCACATAGCTTTTCAACAGTAAGCCAAACCTACATCGCTTCCATTGTTCACAGACCCCCACGCCCTTTTTTCTTTCCATCAGATTCATCTCTCGCTTCCTCACATGCCCTTCATCCTAACTTGTCCTCACACGTCTAAGGCCATGTCCTCCTGTCCTCCTTCCCGATTTCCCACCTCCAGACCAAGCTACTCTCGGAGCACATCATCAGCAGCGCCTTTTCGGGTTCCCCCCCTTCCCCCTCCTTTCGTCCATCTGCACTCCTCCTCCCTTCCCCCCCAGGTCGAGCTATCTCACAAGCAAAGTCAGTGCAGATAGCATCGCCTTCTTGCTGGACCTCTCACTGCTCGCCCGCGCCCTCTTACTTTCCTCTTTCCCCCTTCCCATCCCCCATGCACCCCCCAATTCAGGCCGAGCTCTTCTCGGAGCACCTCATCAGCAGCGCCAGTTCCGATCGCATTGCCTTCTCGCTCGACCTCTCTCTGCTCGCCCGCGCCCTCTAGATTTCCTTTCCCCTTCCTTGCGTTCCCTCTCCCCTCAGAGAGAGCTATTCTCAGAGCATCTCATCAGCAGCGCCAGCGCGGATCGCATCGCATTCTCGCTCGACCTCTCACTCCTCGCCCGCGCCCTGCGCTCCTCCCTCGCCACCGCCGCCACGCGCCACCAGCTGAAGCTCGTCAAGAAGAGCACCAACCCCTCTGCGCCCGCGCTGCCCTTTCTGTCCCTAGAGGCCAAGGTGGGTGCCGATTGGGACGCCCTGTTTCTCAAGGCCATCTGTCTGGCTCGTGCCACACTTTGCCAACTCTGCCACACGTCACCAGAGTTAACACAAGTCTCACCTCCGGCAGAGAGTGCATGGTAAACGTGGGTGCAATTGCATTGCATGCCTCAGGCGGACCAATGTGAGGCCTGGGCTTTAACGCGGAATAATCGGATGGGGATGGAAGGCCGGTGAGTGGTTTGATTGAGTAATGATGGGTGTAGAGCAGCGAGTTTCGGGAAAGCAGACATCTACCAGGAGCACAGTAAAGCGGCTTTGAGTTCCCTTTATATTTCGGCTTTCCAATGTGCGCTTGAATCATCCACCAGTCAGTCTATTTCAATCGGTTGGAAAGCAGCTGTCAACCCTCCACTCGTGCACCTGTCATGCGCACCCTGTCCACCAACCAGGGTGAGCGGTTGAGCATCGTGCAGGGCATCCCCATCTTGTTGCTGTATGGGGAACAGTTAGCACACCCCTTGTGCCCCCTTCCCCCCCCCTTTTTCTCCCGCCAGGGCGAGCGGTTGAGCATCGTGCAGGGCATACCCATCTGGACGCCGTGTGAGCAGCAGTTAGCACACCTTGAGTTTGTGCCCACTCACCCACCCACCCACAGCAATGCAGCTCCGCCCTTGACAGCTCGATCCCCCTCCCCTCCCTTCACCCACCCAGGGCGAGCGGTTGGGCATCGTGAAGGGCATCCCCATCTCCTGGACGTGTGAAGCAGTGGTCATCACTTGGCTGGGTGCTCAAAGCAATGTATTTCCACTCCTCATGCCCCTTTCCTCCCTCCCCCTCATCCACCCAGGGCGAGCGCTCCAGCATAGTGCAGGACATTCCCATCTCGACGCCCAGGGTGCAGACAGCAGCGCAGTTCTGTCAGTAGATCTGCACTGTGGATGCCCGATTGATCCTGGAGAGGGTTACAGGCGCGTTCGCCTAGGGGGTTATGGTCGCACTGACCCGCTACTGAAACAAGCCCTTTTATCCCAATGGTCTAGTGTTTGGGATTCTGACATGGTATCAGAGCGGTCTCGGGTTCGATTCCCGGTGTATGCACATGTAGGCCGTTGCCGCTGTGCTTAGTCCTGGGCCTCCCAGTGTGGGGGGGTGTCAGTAGTTCTGCACTGTGGATGCCCGATTGATCCTGGAAAGGGTTACAGGCGCGTTCGCCTGGGGGGTTATGGGCGCACTGACCCGCTACTGAAACAAGCCCTTTTATCCCAATGGTCTAGTGGTTGGGATTCTGACAAGTTTCTCGCTCCTTCCGCCTCAGAGAAACCGATCATACTCCCTCGTGCCCCCCTCTCCCCTCCCCCTTTCTCCCCCAGGGCGAGCGGTCGAGCATCGTGCAGAGCATCCCCATCTCCTTGCCTGGTGAGCATCACCTGGTCAAGTGCTCGCACCACTTGTGGTCGTCCCTTTCCTCCATTCCCCCGCCCTCCCCCAGGGCGAGCGGTCAAGCATAGTGCAGGACATACCCATCTCGACGCCGCTGCCGCGCTCGCAGCTCAACGAGATGCAGGCTAGCATCGACCTCGTGCACTCGCTGCCTGAGGTGAGACCCGTGTTGACTCTTGTAGACTCCGGTTGACCTCTGTTGACTTAGGTTGATTGGGGAGGCATCGACATCTGCCGCCCAATGCTTCGTCAATCAATGTTGATTTGTCCAAGGTTGCCTGAGGTGAGCTCCCGTTCATATTTTGCCCGCCCTTCCGAGCTTCTCCGCCACACCTACGGTCTCTGCAGCACCTCTTGGAGCGGGTGCAGAGTGGTGTTGTGGCGTGAGGGGATTCTAAGGATGCTGTCATGCTCCTCCCTGGTTTGAGATAACCAGCAGTAACCAGCACAAGGAGTAAAGACGCCTGCTCATGCTCCCCCCCCCCCTCGCCTTTCTCCTCTTCAACCCCCCCTGATCAGACCCTGGTGCAGCTGCCTCACCTGCTGTCCCTGCGCCACCTGGTGGAGCAACTGAATGACGTGGCTGACGTGCCAACTGTCCCCTCCCCTTGCCTTTCCCCCTCTCTCCCCTTCCAGACCCTGGTGCAGCTACCAGATCTGCCCTCGCTGCGGCACCTGGTGGAGCGACTACAGAGTGTGGGCGACGTGGCTGACGTGGCAACAATGAGGAGCGGTGCACTCGCCATGCGCACCTACACGCCCTCCATCACCGTTGCTGCCCAGTTCAAGAACCTCAAAGTCTTCGGGGCTCGCTCAGGTGCAGTGGAACTCAGGTGCAATGCAGCTCAGGTGGAATGCAGCTCAGGTGCAATGCAGCTCAGGTGGAATGGAACTCAGGTGGAATGGAACTCAGGTGGAATGGAACTCAGGTGGAATGGAACTCAGGTGCAGTGGAACTCAGGTGCAGTAAAGTAGGAGGCTCCTGTGCAGCTTCGGAGGCGCCCCTAAAGTCAACTGAGTTGGAGTGGTTTGGGAGGTTCCGATGCAGCCGAAACGAACCTTTCCGCCTTTGCAGCCAGCCTCTTCCCCCTTTTCCCTGATTTCTTCTGTCTTGCCGAACCCCCTCACTCGTTTTGCTTGTTTTGCCTTGTTTCCCGTTTTGCTCCGTTTCACCCTTGTTACCCCACTCCACCCTGCTTCTTCACCCCTTGTCACACCTCACACTATGGAGCAGAGAGCCAGCAGAGTGGGGCGGGAGTGGGGGAGGGCAGCAGGCAAGGGGGAGGTGCAGATGACGATGCAGACATATCGGGGCTGTCCACGCGGCTCAGGCAGATGCAAGCTACAGGCGATGCTACAGTCGTGGCTTGCATCTAAATCTCTCAGACCTTTTCGTCCCCCGCGTTTGTTCTCTACAGTCTTCACCTCGTCCTCAGTGAGTGTGCAGCACCTCCTTGCAGTTTGCATGCACTGCCGCCTCACCCCTCTGCCATCCCTGCCACATCCCTCGCTCGCCCATCTCACCCCTCCCCCATCCCTCTCACGCATCTACCCCCCCTGAGCAGTCAGTGAGTGTGAAGCATCTCGCCCGCAGTTTGCAGTGCTACCTTACCCGCCCTGACGCCTCCTATTGCGGTGAGTGCATGCCGTCAAGTGTTTCCCATCTTCTTTATCAGTCTTGTTTCGCCCCTTTTTCTTTCATCTCTGAATGGCCTTTTTTTCTATCTCTCTGCAGCATTCTCGCTGCCGCGAGCCCGTGCTTTAAGGTCCTGATTTGCTGTGCTGCTACATGCCGTTTCGTCTGCTCCTTCCCCCACTGCTTCATTTTGCTGCCATCATGCCGCCAACTGCCTGCCATGCCCGTCACCCCATGCCGTCCCCTCAATGCGTGTTAGCAGGGGTGGCCTCCAACGAGGTGTGTCTGCTCCATGGTGCTTCCATCATACCATCCGCTTGCCGCGTACCGTCACCCTTATCAACCCCCACCCATCTCTTCCTCCATCTGTGTGAGCAGGGGTGGCACCCAACGAGGCGTGTCTGCTCATGATTTTCCAATATGCCGCCTCCCCAATCAGCCTACAGTACCGCCTGCCTCTTCTCGACCCAGGTTAGGCCCCATTGCACCGCCTGCCCCTCCCTGCATGATTCAGGGTGGTGGTCGGTGCCGCATCTCACACTCACTCGCATTCGTTCGAGGAACAACCTGCCTCGCCCAACAGCCCGGAGCACCGCCGACCCTCCTTAACCCAGGATATATTACACACCCCCGCTGCTCCCTCCACATTGCAAATTGATTCTCGCTACACTCCTCAGACTTCTCAAAGCAATCCATTTATCAACCTGCCCTCGGCAATCAGCTTGCAGTACTGCCTGCCTCTCCTTGACCTGGTGTAAACCTCACGTGCTGCTCTCCACCTAAAATGAGTTTTTTTCTTAAAAGTTGAAGGGCAAAGTTTGTTGTACATAGTCGCAAGACAATAACGTATCTTCTATCTTGTAGCTGAACCCAACGATGTGTGCCACTATGGAAAAAGCCCAAGTATTCATGCTTGAAATTTATGTTCAGCCGAAGTTATATGCTTGTTTTAGCACCAGCACCCGTATGGGATTGAATCAGGCAAGGACAGCATCCGTGTTCTCCCAAATAGTTGATCCCCAACCATGGACGTCTTGGGCTGGGTGTGGGGGCTCCTTTCTAATTCAGGGCAGGAGTGGTAGGCATTCTGTGATTCTCCTGTGGTTGATGGTTGGTAGGCTATAATTTGTTTGTTTATGTATTTCATCTACCGGTATCACGCCAACTGATAGACAACAAAACAGCGTCAAAGCAGAAACCCTTGTCCCTGTGCAACCACTTGCACCTCACCTGCCCTCTTGCTCATGCATTCTTCCTGATCTCCTTCAATCTCGACTTCCTTGTCTCCATGCCCTTCTCTCCTTTTTTATTTGTCCTGATGGCCTTGTTTCCCTCCTTCCCACTCTTCTCTCCCACCTTCCCACTTGTCTCTCCCTCCTCACTCCTCTCCCCGTCTGTCCCCCTCGTCTCTCCTTCCTTTCCATTAGAGTCTCCTCCCCTCAAAGGCATGCCCCCTTTCCCCCCAGCCATGTCCCTCCTCCCTCCAGTCACACCCTCTTCCCCCTCAGACATGCCACAATCCCTCATTCTCAAGTGCTCCCGCTTCATACGCAATAGCTCCATTGTCCCTCACACACACGATTCCCCTTCCCTCACTCAACTCCTCGCCCTCACTCAACTCCTCGCCCTCACTCAACTCCTCGCCCTCACTCAACTCCTCGCCCTCACTCAACTCCTCGCCCTCACTCAACTCCTCGCCCTCACTCAACTCCTCGCCCTCACTCGTATCCCATCCAGCACTCAGATTCCCACCTGAAAGCAACTCTTCCTCACTACTCAACCCCCCACCTTCACCTGCATTGACCACCCCTTGACCTGCATTGACTGCTCCTTGACCGGCAATTCTTGTTTCTTGACCAGCGTTGGCTGATGCCTGACCAGTGTTGACTGGTGCTGGACCAGCAGCATTTCTTGTCTGTAGCACTGCAGCCGTCCCCACACGACCCGCACCGAACCCTAATTGGTCGATAGCTGTCTCCGCCTGATTCGCTGCCACTCCCCTCGTCGGATCTGCATTGACCACCGGTTGACTCCCATTGACAGCCCTTTGCCGTATACTGGCCGCCAATTTAGCAGCCACACACTCAGGGCACTCGCATTGATGCTCATTGACCATCACTGGAGTGGCAGCCACCCCCTCTTGACCAGCATTGACTGCCCCTTGACCAGCATTCACTGCCTGGGCCATCTGTTGACTTGCGTTGACTGCCCCTTGACGCATTCTAGCAGCCACACACTCAGGGCACTCGCATTGAATCCCATTGACCACCACTGGAGTGCCACCCACCCCACCTTGACATGCGTTGACTGCCCCTTGACTGGCGTTGACTGCTCCCAGGTTCTGTCGCAGAAACTCCTGCACGCGATGCCCCAGCAGCTGCAGCCCTGCCGTGCTGCCCGCCCCTTGTGTGCCGCCCAACCCACCTGTGCCGCCCAACGCACTCGTGCCACCCAACCCAGCTGCTCCTGCACCCCCACCTGCTCCTGCTGCCCCACCTGCTCCTGCTGCCCCAGCTGCTTCTCCTACCCCCTCTGCCCCTCCTACCCCTCCACCTCCTCCCACCCCCCGTCCTCCTCCTCCTCCCCCGTCCACACCCTGTACACCCCTCGCTCCTCCTGCTGAGGCCGCTGCTACTGCTGCTGCTGCCATTCCCACACCCACACTCCCACCTTCTGCCATCGCCGCTCCCGTTTCGCCTACCGTTCCCAAACCCCTCCAACCGAACCCTGATTCCCCCATCCGCGGTATCCCCGATCCCATTCCCCCTCTACGAGTTTCAGCCATCCACATGCTTCTCACTCCCGCCCCTGCTGTTCACATCCCTGCTGCTCCCACCCCTGCTGTTCCCACCCCTGCTGTTCCCACCCTGCTGTTCCCACCCCTGCTGTTCCCACCCCTGCTGTTCCCACCCCTGCTGTTCCCACCCCTGCTGTTCCCACCCCTGCTGTTCCCACCCCTGCTGTTCCCACCCCTGCTGTTCCCACCCCTGCTGTTCCCACCCCTGCTGTTCCCACCCCTGCTGTTCCCACCCCTGCTGTTCCCACCCCTGCTGTTCCCACCCCTGCTGTTCCCACCCCTGCTGTTCCCACCCCTGCTGTTCCCACCCCTGCTGTTCCCACCCCTGCTGTTCCCACCCTGCTGTTCCCACCCCTGCTGTTCCCACCCCTGCTGTTCCCACCCCTGCTGTTCCCACCCCTGCTGTTCCCACCCTTGCTGTTCCCACCCCTGCTGTTCCCACCCCTGCTGTTCCCACCCCTGCTGTTCCCACCCCTGCTGTTCCACCCCTGCTGTTCCCACCCCTGCTGTTCCCATCCCTGCTGTTCCCACCCCTGCTGTTCCCACCCCTGCTGTTCCCACCCCTGCTGTTCCCACCCCTGCTGTTCCCACCCCTGCTGTTCCCATCCCTGCTGTTCCCATCCCTGCTGTTCCCACCCCTGCTGTTCCCATCCCTGCTGTTCCCACCCCTGCTGTTCCCATCCCTGCTGTTCCCATCCCTGCTGTTCCCACCCCTGCTGTTCCCATCCCTGCTGTTCCCATCCCTGCTGCTCCCACACCCGTTGTCGCCATCCCCCCCACCCCGTTCCCCCCAAATCCCACCCCCCCTGCGCCCATCCCCGCCACACCCCCCACCCCACCCAACCCCCCCATCCCCGCTCCGCTCGCCACTCCCCCCCTCGCCACCCCAACACCAGCAGCCATGCCCTGCAGAGGGGCAAGGAGCTGGTCAGTCAGGGGCGAATCCACTCCAGCAGCAGCGGCAGCTTGAATCCCAGCCAGCTGCTGGTCAACAGCCTGGGTGTGCGCGTTGACCACACTGGCTGACACCGTGTCTGCAGGTGAGGGTGCGGAGGAGAGTTAACATGGCCGGGAGGGCAGCATAATATGGGCTGTCCGCCACCGCGTCTGCAGGTGAGGAAAAAGGGGGAGGGGCGGAGATGAATGGGAGGGTAGGGGGTGTTGTGAGACAAATCAAAGGTGTTGTGAGACAAGTCAAAGGTGTTGTGAGACAAGTCAAAGGTGTTGTGAGACAAGTCAAAGGTGTTGTGAGACAAGTCAAAGGTGTTGTGAGACAAGTCAAAGGTGTTGTGAGACAAGTCAAAGGTGTTGTGAGACAAGTCAAAGGTGTTGTGAGACAAGTCAAAGGTGTTGTGAGACAAGTCAAAGGTGTTGTGAGACAAGTCAAAGGTGTTGTGAGACACGTCAAAGGTGTTGGAGACAAGTCAAAGGTGTTGTGAGACAAGTCAAAGGTGTTGGAGAGAGATCCGATCCGATCTCAACCAGTCCGATCCAATCCGATCTGATCCGATCCAATCCGATCCGATCGATCCCCTCCCATCCTGTCCCGTCCAACCCCACCCCACCCCACCCCACCCCACCCCACCCCAACCCAATCTCATCCCATCCCATCCCATCCCATCCCATCCCATCCCATCCCATCCATCCCATTCCTCATCCCATCCATCCCATCCATCCCATCCCATCCCATCCCTCCATCCCATCCATCCCCTATCCATCCCATCCCATCCCATCCCCATCCCACCCTCCATCCCCATCCATCCCATCCCCTTCCCAATCCATCCCATCCCATCCCCATCCCATCCCATCCCATCCCATCCCATCCCATCCCATCCCATCCCATCCCATCCCATCCCATCCCATCCCATCCCATCCCATCCCATCCCATCCCATCCCATCCCATCCCATCCCATCCTATCCCATCCCATCCCATCCCATCCCATCCAATCCCATCCCATCTCCCATCCCATCCCATCCCATCCCATCCCATCCCATCCCATCCCATCCTATCCCATCCCATCCCATCCCATCCCATCCCATCCCATCCCATCCCATCCCATCCCATCCCATCCCATCCCATCCCATCCCATCCCATCCCATCCCATCCCATCCCATCCCATCCCATCCCATCCCATCTCCCATCCCATCCCATCTCATCCCATCCCATCCCATCCCATCCCATCCCATCCCATCCCATCTCCCATCCCATCCCATCCCATCCCATCCCATCCCATCCCATCCCATCCCATCCCATCCCATCCCATCCCATCCCATCCCATCCTATCCCATCCCATCCCATCCCATCCCATCCCATCCCATCCCATCCCATCTCCCATCCCATCCCATCCCATCCCATCCCATCCCATCCCATCCCATCCTATCCCATCCCATCCCATCCCATCCCATCCCATCCCATCCCATCCCATCCCATCCCATCCCATCCCATCCCATCCCATCCCATCCCATCCTATCCCATCCCATCCCATCCCATCCCATCCCATCCCATCCTATCCCATCACACCACGCACCTCGGTACACGTGCTCCTGCCCCTTCTTGGCCTTGCCTCTGAACACAATCAGGGCACGCGCCACACTCTCCATCACCCGCCGCTGCCGCTTCCTCTCCCTCACCTGCACCCACACCGGCCTCGACCGCTTCACACCCCTCCCTGCTCTCCCCTCCTCCCCACGCCCCCCTTCCCGCCTCTCCCCCACCCCATTCCGACCCTCTCGAGCCCCACCCACGCGCCATGCATTTGCATTCCCTCCTCCACCTCCTCCATCCCCACCCCCTCCTCCCTCGCCCTCAACCCCTCGCCTCTCTGTGCCGCCTTGCTCCCTCCTGCTCGCCACCATGCCAGCGATCCGCGCTGCCAGCCTCGCAGGGTACTCGTCCCTCTCATCCGCGCTTGCACCCCCTGTCCCATCAGCACGAGCCTCGTCAGCACGAGCACTGTCAGCAAATGTTACATTGCGATGTGCGATCTCACCACGAGGAGCGCCATTGGCCCGCGGTGCGTCAACTGTACAGCCTAACCCACCATCCTCCTCTCCAACCCCAGCTCTGCCAACCCCAGCTCTGCCAACCCCAACTCTTCCACTTTCAACCCCTCTCGCTTTTGCACCCTCTCTTTCCCCTCTGTTCCTAACACCTCCTCTGCTCCTCACACCTCCTCTGCTCCTCACATCCCCTCCCTGCCCTGCCTGTTGCCCCGCACCCCCCCTGCTCGCCCCCCACCACTCATCACCACCCCACTCTCCACCACTCCACCGCTCTCCCTCCACTGCCCCTCTGTCTGTCCTCCTCCGCACATTCCTTCCCGATCCATGCCTATACCTCCCTGCCACACGCCGCAGTCGCCCTCCATCACCCCATCCCTCCTCCTCTCCCCCCCCCACCTCCTCAACTTCCTCCTCCTCCTCCGCCTCCCCATTCCCCTCCCCCCCATCCTCCACCTCCACCACTTCATCCTCCTCTTCCCCATCCTCCTCCCCTCCCTCACCCTCTTCCCAATCCTCCTCCTCCTCCTCGTCCTCCTCCTCCCACTCCTCCTCGTCCCACAGTGGTGCCTCAGCAGGGCAAGTGTGGGCGGTGAGCAGAGCGAGGGGCAGCCAGGGCGCCGTGTGCTTGCGCCACCGCCTGTAGTGCTTCCACTGCCCATGCTGCTTCAGCCGCGGGATGATGCCCAGCTGCAGCGGCAGGTGGGGGTGGTGAGGGAGCAGGCGAACGGTTAAGGAAGATAGGAAAAACGGAGGGAAGGGAGAGAGGAGGGAGAGGCAAAGGAGGGAGGGACGGAAGAGCAGGGAGAGGAGGGACAGGAGGGAGAGGAGGCAGAGGCAGAGGAGGCAGAGGCAGAGGAGGCTGAGGCAGAGGAGGCTGAGGCAGAGGTAAACCCATATTGAAATCATACACAATCAGACTATGCCTCACGTCGGGGTCGGGGTTGAAGCACTGAGTGGTGGGATCCCAGGCGACTTCAGGCGGCAGCAGCTCCTGAAGCACCCGAATGTCCTTCACCCACCCGCGCACCACTTTGCACCGCATTCGCAGCTGCTCCCCCGAATACCGCGGGAATCCTCGCCGCAACCACTCGCGGTGCACCGCCCCCCAGTCGATCCTGCCGGGGAGGGCGGAGCCCTCAGCGCGCAGCACATCCCGCAAGATCCCCAGCAGGGCTGTCGTCTGCTCGTCGTCCCAAATCGCCCGCCCCTTGCCCATCTGCAAAGCCTGCTCCCACCGCTCACGCAAATCCCTGCCCGTGCCCGTGCCTGTGCTCGTGCCGGTGCCCGTACCTGTGCCTGTTCCTGTCCCTGTGCCAGTGCCTGTGTCCGTGCCCGTGCCTGTGCCCGTGCCTGTACATGCGAGCATGGCACTGCCCCTGCCTGTCGAGCCATTGCCCGGCACAGCAGGCTCGTAAGTGCGTGTGGGCAGGGGGGGAGCGGAGAGGCCAAGGAGCGAAGAGTGGAGGGAGGGCGAGGGGAAGGCGTAAGGGGGGACGGCGGGGCGACCAGGCAGGGCGACAAGGGAGTTGGCAGCCAGAACCGACTCCAACCGCACGCCACCGCGGTGCTCCTCCGCCCGTCCTTCGCCTTGACCCGCTTCCCCAGCAACCCTCCCTGCTGTGGTTGCTCCCATTCGTTGCGCTGTTGCTATCGCGTCGCCGCCGCCCGCGCGTGCAGCCTCTGCCCTCTGCGCGGCTTCCGCCGGCAGGTCAGGCTGTATGCTGGGCGGGCTGGAAGTTTGCTGATTGGTGAGCGTCTGTAGGCGCTGTAAGAGAAGCGAGCGAGTCATGCTATAACGGGGAAAGCGGGAAGGGGAAAGGCGAATGAGCCAGAGCCATGCTACTACGGAAGCTTGCGTAGGTTGCGATTCTGAGTTACGATACTTCGAATGCAGGCTTCGCCGCAAGCAAAACGGCGACACGTGACATGGCAGTCCGAAGTGACCGCCTGACACGTCGGGATACTCGTTATAAGCTCCGTGTTCTGAGCAACATTGCGATCCACGACAACGAGCCCAAACGACCTGGAACTTCGTGACAACCAGCGCACCTTCCTAAATGGTCTGAAATCAACAGGTCTAAGGTATGAGGGCTGCGGCCGAAGCGCGCGCTTACGGGAGTCGCCCCGTGTGGTCAGGAGATTCAGGAAGCTTCGGAAGTACCGAGGAAAGTGCTTAGAACGTGGCTAGTGCAGATGGAGGTCTGGTAGATAACAGCCTAGGGCTTCAGCTTAGGTAGCCATGCTGGTTCTTCGCGGAGGCTCGTTCGGAAAACGAAAGTGAGAGAATGTCGTGGGCCTGGTTTGGTCGTTCAACGAGCGTCGAAGCATTTGGTTTGGTTGTTCAACGAGTGTCGAAGCATTTGCGAAAATTTTCGTCACAGTTGAGCCGAACCATTTGGTATCCCAACGGCCCGACTTAGTTTTAAGGAAACCCAAACTTCAGTTCATACGCCCTAACGCGAGGGAACAGTATGCATTTTGAAGTAGTGATGGCTTTGGAACAGTACCCACCAAGAGCAACCCCCCACGAAAACGAATGGGCTTCGCGAGGAGGTGGGGTTAAAATTTGGGCGCTGTTCTGTTGCCGCATTTGCCTCGGGCATCGTTCTGTACGCGCACAAGCCATCACGGCCCCCCACACAAGTCATGCGGGAGGCATGTTCCTCGAAGGGGTTAACATCCCAGCGACATCGGCCAAGTTTGCTGCTAACGACAAAACAGGTTTGCAATCAGCACTAGCTTTTTTCGATTACTACTGTTACGGGTGCAATGAATCTAGAATTGCACTAAGGTGTCAAACGAGTACAAAATGTGAGCGAAGGCATGAGAGAACATTTATACGCGAAACATGCAAACGGTAACGCGGTCCGTGCGAGCTAGCTAGTGCTACGCTGGCAGCGAGGCTCGGGCTAGTCCCGAAGCGTAGGCCAACACGGCCAGGCCAGCAGTGCGAGTTTGGTGAAACAGTGCGCGCGAAGTTGGCGAAGCCCCGTTAGCAGTAACGGGTCAAACAACGGCTGCTGCTGTACGCGAGATTGCAGGGCGCGCTAAGGAATGTCGAGAAAATTCCTTACACTACCCCACCCCTCAAGAAGCCCCCTCCGCTACGCGGGTGCGTGTATATCGCGGAAACCCCGGCTCCTCGGGTACATTGGCAGGGCAGGGTGGTTTTCGATGTTGGCCAGGGGCACCCAGCTATCCTCAGTTGGCTTGCGGTCCTTCTAGCGAACGGGGAATTCAACCCTCCTGATTCCCGTGGGGTGTCGAATCCGATGGCTCAGGATTTTGTGGGGCTCGATGACCGGCTCTGATGCAGGCGAGTCATGGATGGCGGGCAGTGACGAGGCAGTTGGCTTGTGGCTGGGATGTATAGGCGAAGCAGGCTGACGTGGAATGAAGGGCTGATGTACCAGTCTGTCGGCAACTGTAAATGTGATGTCACCAAGGTAATCATGTGGCTGATTTGGAATGGTCCACAGTAACGCGATCGCAATTTCGGTATGATGCGCAGTCTTAAGTTCTGTGTGTCGAGCAGTACGTAGTCTCCTAACTAGTACGTGACTGGGCGGCGGTGGCGGTCATCGTTGCGCTTAGCGATGACTTTTGCCTTTTTAATTGCTTCAGCGGCTCTGGTGCGAGGAGCTTGCATAGCACCCAGACAAGATTAGGCTAGTGTGTCGTCGCCAATATTCCTCCATCCCGTTGCCAGCATTTCGCCACCCCGTGGACAGCACTTGGTCCCACTACCACTTGGTCCCATCTAATCTCTTCTCCCTTTATCACGTAGTCATATTTCACCTACCCACTTCCCACTTCTTAGTCTCTGACCTCCTTTACCCCTACCACTTACCCTCAGCTCGCATCCTCACCCCTTAACCACTTACACCCATCTTACCTCTCCTCCCTCATACCATTTATAATTACCGCTGTTGGGTTTTGCCCGTAGTTCAGGTAGAAAGGGGACTGCTGCGTCGTCGCTGACGTGGCGTTGTTGTACGCGAACTCAATCAGCGGCAGGTGCTGCTCCCAAGTGGTCGGGTCGTCGCACGTGGCACGAATCAACTGCTCCATCGTCTGATTCGTCCGCTCCGTTTGACCGTCGGTCTCGGGGTGGTAAGACGAGCTGAACTGTAGCCTTGTCCCGAACTGCTCCCAGAGGTTTTTCCAGAAGTTGCTGGTGAACTTCGTGTCACGGTCGCTGATTATCGCGGCTGGTATCCTGTGTAGTCGAACGACGGCTGCGATGAACAGGCGAGCGGTTTCTTCGGCTGAGATTGACTTCTTGCACGCAGCGAAGTGTGCCATCTTCGTCAACCTCTCAACGACGACCATAACTGCGTCGCTACCCCCAGGGTTCGAAGGTAACCCCGTGACGGAACCCATGCTAACCTGCTGCCAGGCGCGCTCGGGTGGTGGAATCGGCTGCAACTGACCCGCCTTTCTTTTTCGCGAGCGCTTCATCACCTAACACGTAGGACACGAGCCCACGTGGTGCTGTACGTTGGTCAACAGCTCTGGCCAGTAGTAATACCGCTGCAGTTGCTGTCGCGTTTTTTCCACCCCGAAATGTCCCGAGGTGATCCCGTCGTGTGCCTCCTGCAGTAACAGTTCCCTCAGTAGTGAGTACGCGGGTACCCAGATGCGGTTGGTGCCTGTTTTTACGTAATAGACTCCTCTGGCTTCTGCCAGTTGCTGAGAATTTTCGGTTGTGAAAAATGGGTCGGTACGGTATCCGTGGGTGAATAGGCCTGTTAACAGTGGATTGGTTTGGGCGAGTAGGATAGCGTGGAGTTGGGCGGTGGGGCGTGTGAGTGTGTCGGTGATGTTGTACGTGACCGTGTAGTGGAAGTTGGACTCTAGATAGTCCAACCAGTGGATCTGTCGTGGGTTGAGATTTGGCTGGGCGCGAAGGTACTGTAGAGATCGGTGGTCTGTCCGTACTGTCACGTCTGCTCCCGTGAGGTCATATCGCCACACCTTGAACGCGTGCACGATCGCCAACATCTCGCGGTCGTGTATCGGGTAGTTGCGTTCGGGCGGGTGAAGCTTGCGGGACTCGTACGCGATTGGCTGGAGGCCGTTCCCAAAGTCCTGCAATAGTACTGCTCCCTCAGCAATGTCGATAGCGTTAGTGACGAGCTCGAACGGACGGTGCGGATCGGCGATGTGAAGTACGGGCGGTGAGCACAAAATATTTTTGAGGGCTGAGAAGGCAGCATGCTCTTTCTCCCCCCACGTGTACTCAACCCCCTTCCCCAGTAGGTCGGTCAACGGGGCAGTCAGCTTCGCCATGTCGGGGACGAACCGGCGCACGTAGTTGACGAACCCCAGAAAACTCTGCAATTCGGTGAAGTTTGTCGGCGCGTGCCATGCTTGAATCGTCGCGATCTTTTTTGGGTCTATTTCTACTCCTGCGGCTGGAATAATGTGTCCCAAAAACTCCAGCCGGTCGTGTAAAAACTCACCCTTAGATGCTTTTGTCAGTAGGCGGTTTTCACTAAGTATCTTAAAAACCGCTTCGACGTCCTGTAAGTGCTATGCTCTGTCGGGGCTGTAAATCAGTATGTCGTACAGGTATACGATGACGCACTAATCTAAAAGTGGGCGGAAGGCTTCGTTCACGGTCATTTGAAAGGTGGCAGGGGCGTTGGTCAGTCCGAAAGGCATGACGGTGAATTCGAAGGATCCGTAGCGTGTTCGGAAAGCTGTCTTAGGGCAGTCAGGTGGGTTGACACGAATCTGGTGGTAACCTCCCCGAAGGTCAATTTTCGAGAAAACCTGGGATGTGCGCAGTTGGTCGATCAGTTCGTCGGCTCGCGGGATGGGGTAACGGGATTTTATGGTAACCCTGTTCAGTGCTCCGTAATGTATGCACATGCGAAACCCCCCATCCTTTTTCGGCGTGAACAGTATCGGTGCTGCGAAGGGCGACGAACTAGGGCGAATGAACTCCTTCTCGAGCAGGTAATCTAGCTGCTTCCTTAGTTCGTCCAGTTCGGGTTGGGTCAGTCTCAACTGTCGCTGTACTGTAGGTTGTGCTCCCGGTACTAGTTCTATCTTGTGGTCGTGCAGTCGCTGAGGTGGCAATCCCGTCGGTAGGTCGCCCGGGAAAATGTCACTGTACTACTTCAACAGTGCTGCCAGATCACTCGGTACGCCAGCTAGCAGTTTCTGTAAATCCCCTCCTTCGTCTGCTACCTCGGCTTCCCGAATGTCAACCGTATACGCGTCAGCTCCTGCCGCTACGGCGAGTTTCATTGTGATCGCGTTGACACGCACCTGAGAATAATAGAACGAGAATGGGTTGAACTATGAACGAAGTGAGTACAAATAGGAAACCCTAATTGGGTTGTACCCCCTATGGGATACCCCACTATAGCCTACACAAGTAAGTAAGCTATAATGTTCTGACACACCCCCATAGGCAAAGTGGGGGAGAACAAGGGGTCACAAGACCAGTCAAGCAAAGGAAGGCAAAGCTCAGGGTGGATCACAAAGTCACTAAGAAGAAGTGAACGAGAGAATGAGTGAACTATGAACGAAGTGAGTACAAATAGGAAACCCTAGTTGTGTTGTACCCCCTGTGGGATACCCCACTATAGCCTACACAAATAAGTAAGCTATAATATTCTGACACACCCCAATAGGCAAAGTGGGGGAGAACAAGGGGTCACAAGACCAGTCAAGCAAAGCAAAGCAAAGCTCAGGGTGGATCACAAAGTCACCACACATTCCGAGCACAAGTTCAAGGGCCACAAGGCCAGTTCACATGCAAGATCATATAAAGAGATATACAAGAGTCAAGCAAGCAAGAACAAGAGTATATATAGGTCAAGGTACAAGCAAGGTCAAGAAGTGAGTAAGTGAAGCAAGACAGGCACAAGACCCAGCTGCGTGCAACAACGCTGATGATCACAAGGCGCAAGTGCCTTGGTGAAGACATCAGCAGTGTTGGCCTCAGAGGCCACGTACGCAAGTCGCAACTGTCCACGCTGCTGTAGCTCACGAGAAAGAAAGTAGCAGAGAGCAATGTGCTTTGTCCTGTGCTCCAGTCGCTGCTCTCGACACAAGGCCAGCATGGCCTTGTTGTCTACGTACAGGACTGGAGGAGAACGAGGCGGCTCTCCAAGGTTGGTCACCAGGTAGGTGAGCCAGCGAAGCTCCTGAGCAGCCATAGCCCCGGCGTAGATCTCAGCCTCACAACTGGAGCCGAGAACAGAAGACGAGTGGGTAGCCCGCCACGAAACAGAGCCGGAACCAAGGCTGAAGGTGTAACCCTGTGACGACCGCTGCGTAGCCTGGTCGTCAGCCCAAGAAGCGTCCGCGTGTCCAGTGAGGACCACTGGACTGCGCCCTCCAAGCACTAGCCCCATGCCCGACGTACTGCACAAGTAGCGCAACACCCTCTTTGCTGCAGCCATGTGCTCTGGTCGGTGTCTCCCAGGAGCAACATAGCGTGCGAGAATGCTAAGAGGGTATGCAAGGTCAGGTCGAGTGCAGGTCATCAGGTACATGAGGCAGCAAACAAGCTCTGCATACGGACCACTCGACTCTACGGACTCATCCGAAGGCAGAGCTGAGAGCGAGTGGCGAGTAGGCAGAGGAGTGGCCTGAGGCGAGGAGTACGTGAAGCCGAAGCGCTAAAGGACCTGCTGCACCATGTGTGACTGAGTCAGGGTAATGGTGCGGCGTGCTCTGTCCCGGGTGATCTGCAAGCCAAGGTAGCTGCGCAGTTCACCCAGGTCAGTGCACGTGTGTCTCTTCTGCAGCTCGGACTTCACGTAGGCGAGTCCAGAAATTGTCAGCTGTGGCAAAGACCAAGTCGTCGACGTACACGAGGATGTAGAACGGCGGCAGAGAGGTGTCGGTGCGCAGAAACAGCGACGGGTCGGCAGTAGAAGGAGCAAACCCAAGTGCCGCCAGCGTAGTCCTCAGTGTGTCGTGCCACTCACGTGGTGCCTGGCGGAGACCGTAGACTGGACGCCGGAGACTCCACTGGGTACCAGGAGGGAAAGACCCAGTGAAGCCAGGTGGGCGACGCAGCCATATCTCCTCGTGCAGGCTGCCCTGGAAGAAAGCAGTGCTGAAGTCAAAAGAGTACAGCTCGTAGTCACGGTGAGCAGCAACGTGCAGCAGTACCCGAAGAGTGGTCATCTTCGGGGTGGGGGAGAAGGTCTGAAAGTAGTCAACTCCCTGCCGTTGACTGAAGCCACGAGCCACGTAACGCGCCTTAAAGACAGGCGGAGAACCCGGCGGCCGCTTCACCCTGAAAATATGTCAGAATGTTATTTGTCTAGCCTGCAGTGGGGTGCTCAATACTGAGTACAACCCCTTAGGGTTTTCTATTTGTGTGTCCTGCTGCTTGCTAGTCATTTCATTCTTCCTTCCAATTATCCTTCCAAAACCCTAACTCCTACCTCTAGAGCGCACACACCTACCTCCTAGTGTGGGCCTAGGCTACTAAGCCTAGGCCCCACTACCTACTATTCTGACAAAATCCACATGCCACTGACTATGTTCGCCCCAGGAGGGGGAATAGCGTCAACGTAGGTGCCTGTGGACTTCCAGGAAGCCATCTCTGCATCCATAGCTGCCTGCCACTGAGAGGAGAAGGGACCCTATATCGCCTCCGCGTAAGAGCGCAGAGTCGGGATGTCTAGTGCATCCGGGTCTCCCTAAGGGGCTAGCAGTACAAACGCGAGATGAGGTGAAGCGGCGGCCAGACACTGGAACTCCTCCTGCCTGTCCTCAAGGACGTCCGTGCCAAGGGCACACTCACCCCCGACGGACGGAGGACAGGCAGACTCAGACTCAGCGACAAGACCAGCAGCGTAGTCTAGACGACAGCGCGCAGCAAACTCGACGAGCTCAGTGACAAGGGCAGACGCAGCAGAAGACTCAAAAGAAGGGTCAGTGACAGCAGTAGCAAGGAGACGCGTGACAGTAGGACTGGCAACACGAAGAGAGTCCGACTCAGGGTCGACAAGAGCAGGAAGAGAGGAAGCAGGAGGAGAAGGCAAAGGGGCACGCAGAGGAGCAGTGGACGGACGCAGAGACATCCGGTGCGTGCCAGGGATAGGAGGAGGACGCTGACGCGAACTGCGACCACTAGTGCGCGCAGTACGAACAGGCGACGCAGGACGAGACGCAGGCTCTCGACGCTCAGTAAGACCTCCAGTCGGACCAGCGTAGGGAGAAGGAGCAGGCAAAGGGGAGGCAGGCTGTAGCTGTGACTGTGACGGGACAGGCTGTGGACCCTCTAAAGGAGGAGGAGGAGGACCAGGAGAAGGTGTAAGACCAAGAACCTGCTGCAGGAGCGGAACGAAGTACGGTCGGGGCCGCAGGGCGACGCCAGAAAACAGCAGGGACAGCACCAGTACCCCCAGCAGGAGTACACGCTCCAGCAGCACCTCCAGCAGCACCTCCAGTAGCTCCAGAACCCCCAGCAGCACCAGGAGTACTGCCAGTCGGACCGCCAGCAGGAGTCTCAGCGCCAACACCCTCAGCAGCACCAGCTCCAGGAGAACCCTCAGGCCCAGCAGCTCCAGCACCCACAGCACGAGCACCTCCGGGACGCGCGGCAGCAGCACCCTCTGCAGCCGAAGAACCTCCAGCACTAGCAGCACGCCTCCAGCGCCGGGCAAACCACTCACGCAGCTCCTGTGGGAAGAGTGGCTCTCGGCGAGACGAAGCACCTCCAGGCGGAGAACCTCCAGGCGAAGAACCTCCAGGCTCAGCACCCTCAGGCAAAGCACCTCCAGGCGGAGCACCCCCAGTCTCAGCACCCCTAGGCTCAGCACCCCCAGGCTCAGCACCCCTAGTCTCAGCACCCCCAGGCCCAGCACCCCCAGGCTCAGCACCCCCAGACTCAGTACCCCCAGGCTCAGCACCCCCAAGCTCAGCACCCCCAGGCCCAGCACCCCCAGGCTCAGCACCCCCAGACTCAGTACCCCCAGGCTCAGCACCCCCAAGCTCAGCACCCTCAGGCTCAGCACCTCCAGACTCCGTACCCCCAGGCTCAGCACCCCCAGCAGCATCAGAGTCACCAGTGACCTCGAGAGGCTCGATCGCGTCTACCTGGGACACACCTGAAGGGGCAGGACCCTGAGGGGGGAGGGGGTCTACCGGGGGGGGACCTGGTACCAAGAAGAGCGGGGGCGGGGGGAGGGACGGAGTGCGGTAGGGGAAGAGGCGGTAGTAGGGTACCGACTCGTCGAACGTGACGTCCTGGGAGGACAGAACACGTCGAGAGGTGGGGTGGTAGAATTGCCACCCAGGGGCGTCGGAGGGGAACCCCAGGAAGACGCAGGGAGCAGCGCGAGGGGACAGCTTGTCCGCAGACAAGTCGCGGACAAACGCCCGAGATCCCCAGACCCGGAACGCCGACGCATCGCCAACCTTCCCCGTCCATAGCAGGGCTGGGGAGGTCTCCGGCCTGGAGACCCTGGGGTGGAGGTTGATCTGATGCGCCGCGTACCTGACCGCAAACGGCCACAGAAAATGGGGGGCAGCCGCATGCATCATAGACGTAAGAGCGACGTCCATGACCATGCCAATGCGGCGCTCTGCAATCCCATTTTGCTGCGGTGAGTCCGGAAGCGTGAAGGTCTGGCGGATGCCTCGCGCACGACAGAAGACACGCAGAAGGCCAGAGGAGAACTCTCCGCCTCTGTCCGAGTGCAGACGCAACACAGGAAAGTCCGAGCCAAAGCTCTGCCTGAGCTGGAGACGAGCTGCGCGGATCCAGTCGATCAGCACCTCAGTGACATCACCCTTGCTACGCAAGGGGAAGACTGTGGTGTAACGCGAGTAGTCCTCAACCACCAACAGGAAGTAGCGCTCGTGACGAAGTCCACCGACGCGGGCAGGGCCCCACACGTCCATGTGAAGCGTCTGCAACGGACTCTCTATCGGAGGAAACAGGGAGGAGTGAGGGGCAGCACGCTGGCGCCCCTCGACACAGGGGACACAGGCAGGGCCAGGGCCCTGAGGAAGGGGAGGGAGGGACCGGGGGAGACCAGACACAAGAAGACGGGGGGCCATGCCTCTAAGCCGAAGCAGAGAGGGGTGGCCAAGGCGGTGGTGCCAGAGGAGAGTCTCGTGAGACAGACGGCGACACGAACAGGGGGTAGACTCAGGACCAGACCTGGACGCTGCAGCAAACACCTGACCAGACGAAGGGACTCTACCAGACTCAGCACCGGGAGGAGTAGCAGTGGTCAGTGTGTACAGGCTCGACCCTGGCTGACGTGTAAACGTAGCCAGGTGGCGACCTGTGCTAGCCTCTGTGTAGTGTGTCACCCGCTGACGAGCAGGAGTGAACTGGTGGACACCCACATCCTGTAGGTCAGCACCACTCACCAGGTCCGTAGAGAACGAGGGGAGGTAGAGACCAGTCAGGGTGCCAGAGGGAGCCGCCGGACACGGGAGGACTGTGGAGAAACGAGACAGGATAGGACCCCCAGAGGGGTCAGCCAGGGACACCGCAACCGGCCGACTAAGCGGCGTGAGAGTGGTGCGGTCCCGAAAGAAGGAGTGAGACGCCCCAGAGTCAAGGGTGAAGGTGTGAGAGGCCGAAGCCGACACAGTACCTGAGAGTGCAGACTCACTAGTACCTGAGAGCACAGACGCACTGGCACCTAGAGCAGCAGCCTCACTGGCACCTGACGCAGCAGTACCAATGCCCGGGTCGGGCGGGAAACACCGGTAACAGTCACCCTCATCACTAACAGTCACAGCATACATGGCAGCAAGGATAGCATCAAAGTCAAGATCAAAGATAGCTACACCAGCCCTAGACAGCTCTCCCCAGCGGGGGATCTCAGAGGCCTCCGGAAACTGCTGGCGCCAAGTGTCGGTCAAGCGGGCAAAGCAGCGGCGGGCGGTGTGGGTGCCCCCACACTGCTCACCCGCGCGGTCGCCGGTGCGAAGGACGTAGGTGCAGGGACCGAACGCCCCACCACGCTGACGCTGCGAGTACCACTCACGGAGCTGCTGAGGGGTGGGGACATCGCGAAAGCGCTGCTGCTGCTGCTGCTGCTGCTGGCGCTGACCACCCCCAGTGCTGCTCCGCTGGGACGAGCCACTCCGACCACCTCCACCACCGCCACCCCCGCCTCCGCCGCCACCGCCGCCACCGCCACCCTCGCCCCCGCCACTCCCACCACCACCTCCGCCACCACCTCCGCCGCCGCCTCCGCCTCCACTGCCGCCACCATTACCTCCACTCCCGCCACCACCTCCACTGCCACCCCCACTCCCCCCGCCGCCCCCACCTCCTCCGCCACCGCCCCCGCTAGCTCCACCCGCACCCTTGCCCCCCTTGCCCCTGCTAGAGCGGCGCCTACCGCTGGGGGCAGAAGCCGCACCGACCGACTCTAAACCAACGAGGTCGGCCGCAGCAGCAGAGGCGTTAGAGGGTAACAGGGGGGAGGGAGAACACCCCTCAAAGATGGGGGTGCGAGGGTCACCACGAGAGGCCCCTACAGCGAGTATACTCTTCTCAGCCGCTAGCAGGGACTTCTCAAGGAGGTCGACAGTGAGGGTGGTGGGACAGACAGACAGAAACTGGTCCCTAACGGCACGAAGGGACTCAGGGAGACGGGTGACTAGAAAGTAGAGAGTGATGTACAAGGGAGGAGGGTTTGCGGCACAGAAGTCAGCACGAAGCGCAGCGCGGTAGCGAGTGTCACTAGCGCGGAGGTGGGTAAAGAGGTCAGCGACTGTGGGAAAGGCAGCGAGGTCATGGAAGAGGTACGGTAGCATGAGGCGGCTCAGCGTAGCGGAGGAAGGGGAGGAGTAGCGCGCAACTACAGCATCGTACAAGGCCTGAGCAGTCTTGCACTGACTAAAGTGTGCACGCTCGGAGGAAGGGAGGTGGCGACGCACAGCAAGACGTGCAGCAGCATCGCGTGTGGCCTACTTGGAGCGAACAGCGGGGTCAGCGTCAGCAGGAGGGGCAGGGACAGCGCCAGAGACAAAGTCAAAGAGAGAAACCTCATCTATCGCATCGCACAGTAAGTACAGCTGCAGGTCCTCGACCCAGACTGCAAAGTCAATGGCGCGACCCTCAGCATCAATAGCTAGGACACTGGGGGTGGCCGTTATAGCAGCTGACAGTCTCACTGAGGAGGAAGAGTCAGGTAGCTCAGTAGTACAGCAACACGGCAGCACAGCGGCTGCGCCGGTCCAGGAGAAGCAGCAGCCCCACAGGAGCAGGAGCTCGGCACCTCAGGTTGCTCGGGCGGCTCGGGCGGCTCGAGCGGTTCGGGCGGCTCGAGCAGCTCAGGCGGCTTGGGCGGCTCGGGCGGCTCGGGCGGCTCGGGCGGCTTGGGCGGTTCGGGCGGCTCGGGCGGCTCGGGCGGCTCGGGCGGCGCAGATGTCTGGCGGGAGGCGCACGGGTGACTGCACGAGCGGCCAGGGCGGCTCACGGGCGGCTGCACGGGCGGCTGGGGCGGCTCGCGAGCTGCTCGCGGGCGGTTTGCGGGCTGGGCACGGGCGGCGCGGGCGGCGCACGGGCGGCTGGGTGGCTCGCGGACGGGCGGCGCACGAGCGGGCAGCGCACGGGCGAGCGGCTTACGGACGGGCGGCGCACGGGCGGCGCCAGCGGCTCACGGGCGGGCTGGTGGCGCACGGGCGGGCGGCTCATGGGCGGCGCCGGCTCTTGGTCGGGCGGCGCGCGGGTGGGCGGCTCACGGGCGGCGGCGCACAGGCGGCGTCTGACGGGCGGCTGCCTACGGGCGGCTGCCTACGGGCGGCTGCCTACGGGCGGCGGCTTACGGGCGGCGCTCACGGGTAGGCCGCTGGCGGCTCACGGGCGTTAGGGCAGGCCGTGGGCGGCGGCTCACGGGCGGCGCTAGGGCGGCGGCTCACGGGCAGGCCGCAAGCGGCTCACAGGCGCTAGGGCAGGCGCCGGGCGCTAGGGCGCTAGGGCTGGCGCTAGGGCGGGCGCTAGGGCGGGCGCTAGGGCGGGCGCTGGGGCGGGCGCTAGGGCGGGCGCTAGGGCGCTAGGGCGGGCGCAAGGGTAGGCGCTAGGGCGCTAGGGCAGAAAAAAAATGTTTTCGAAGTAGTGGGCCCTAAGCAAAGTTCCCACAGGAGAACCTGCTGGATACCATGAGAAGAAGTGAACGAGAGAATGAGTGAACTATGAACGAAGTGAGTACAAATAGGAAACCCTAGTTGTGTTGTACCCCTTGTGGGATACCCCACTATAGCCTACACAAATAAGTAAGCTATAATATTCTGACAGTCACCACACATTCCGAGCACAAGTTCAAAGGCCAGAAGGCCAGTTCACATGCAAGATCACATAAAGGTATACAAGCAAGAGCAAGAGTATATATATGTGACAGTACAAGCAAGGTCAAGAAGTAAGCAAGTGAGGCAAGATAGGCACAAGCCCCAACTGAGTGCAGAAGCGCTGATGATCACAAGGCGCAAGTGCCTTGGTGAAGACATCAGCAGTGTTGGCCTCAGAGGCCACGTACGCAAGCCGCAACTGTCCATGCTGCTGCACCTCACGCGCAAGAAAGTAGCGGAGAGCAATGTGCTTTGTCCTGTGCTCCAGTCGCTGCTCTCGGCACAAGGCCAGCATGGCCTTGTTGTCTACGTACAAGACTGGAGGAGAACGAGGCGGCTCTCCAAGGTCGGTCAGCAGGTAGGTGAGCCAGCGAAGCTCCTGTGCAGCCATAGCCCCGGCGTAGATCTCAGCCTCACAACTAGAGCCAAGAACAGAAGACGAGCGGGTAGCCCGCCACGAAACAGAGCCGGAACCAAGACTGAAAGTGTAACCCTGTGACGACCGCTGCGTAGCCTGGTCGTCAGCCCAAGAAGCGTCCGCGTGTCCAGTGAGGACCACTGGACTGCGCCCTCCAAGCACTAGCCCCATGCCCGACGTACTGCACAAGTAGCGCAACACCCTCTTCGCTGCAGCCATGTGCTCTGGTCGGTGTCTCCCAGGAGCAACATAGCGTGCAACAATGCTAAGAGGGTATGCAAGGTCAGGTCGTGTGCAGGTCATCAGGTACATGAGGCAGCCGACAAGCTCTGGATATAGGCCACTCGACTCTACGGACTCATCCGAAGGCAGAGCTGAGAGCGAGTGGCGAGTAGGCAAAGGAGTGGCCTGAGGCGAGGAGTACGTGAAGCCGAAGCGCTGAAGGACCTGCTGCACCATGTGTGACTGAGTCAGGGTGATGGTGCGGCGTGCTCTGTCCCGGGTGATCTGCAAGCCAAGGTAGTTGCGCAGCTCACCCAACTCCCTGCCGCTGACTGAAACCACGAGCCACGTAACACGCCTTGAAGACAGGCGGAGAACCCGGCGGCCGCTTCACTCTGAAGAACCACATGCCACTGACGATGTTCTCCCCAGGAGGGGGAACAGCGTCAACGTAGGTGCCTGTGGACTTCCAGGAAGCCATCTCAGCATCCATAGCTGCCTCCCACTGAGAGGAGTAGGGACCCTGTATCGCCTCCGCGTAAGAGCGCAGAGTCGGGATGTCAAGTGCATCCGAGTCTCCCTCAGGGGTGAGCAGTACGGACACGAGATGAGGTGAAGCAGCTGCCAGGCACTGGAACTCCTCCTGCCTGTCCTCAAGGACGTCCGTGCCAATGGCACACGCACCCCCAACGGACGGAGGACAGGTAGACACAGACTCAGCGACAAGACTAGCAGCGTAGTCTAGACGACAGCGAGCAGCAAAGTCGACGAGCTCAGTAACAAGGGCAGACGCAGCAGTGGACTCGAAAGAAGGGTCAGTGACGGCAGTAGCAAGGAGACGCGTGACAGTAGGACTGGCAGCACAAAGAGAGTCCGACGCAGGGTCGGCGAGAGCAGGAAGAGAGGACGCAGGAGGAGAAGGCAAAGGGGCACGCAGAGGAGCAGTGGTCGGACGCAGGGACATCCGGTGCGTGCCAGGGACATGAGGAGGACGCTGACGCGAACCGCGACCACTAGCACGCGCAGCACGAACAGGCGACGCAGGACGAGACGCAGGCTCACGACGCTCAGTAAGACCTCCAGTAGGACCAGCGTAGGGAGAAGGAGCAGGCAAAGGGGAGGCAGGCTGTAGCTGTGACTGTGACTAGACAGGCTGTGGACCCTCTAAGGGAGGAGGAGGAGGAGGACCAGGAGAAGGTGTAAGACCAAGAACCTGCTGCAGGAGCGGAACGAAGTAGGGTCGGGGCCGCGTGGCGACGCCAGAAATAGCACGGACAGTACCAGTACCCCCAGCAGGAGTACCCGAGCCTGCAGCACTCCGGCAGCTCCTCCAGTAGCTCCAGAACCCCCAGCAGCACCTCCAGCAGCCCCAAAACCTCCAGCAGCATCAGAAGCACCTCCAGCCGGACCGCCAGTGGTAGTCTCAGCGCCAACACCCTCAGGAACACCAGCTCCAGTCGAAACCGCAGGTCCAGCAGCTCCAGGACTCCCAGGACGAGCACCTCTGGGACCCGCGACAGCAGCACCCTCAGTAGCCAACGAACCTCCAGCACCAGCAGTACGGCTTCAGCGCCGGGCAAACCACTCGCGCAACTCCTGTGGAGAGAGTGGCTCCCGGCGAGACGAAGTACCGAGAGAGCCCCCAGGCTCAGCACCCCCAAGCTCAGCACCCCCAGGCTCCGCACCCCCAGGCTTAGCACCCCCAGGCTCAGCACCCCCAGGCTCAGCACCCCCAGGCTCAGCACCCCTAGGCTCAGCACCCCCAGACGTAGCACCCCCTGGCTCAGTACCTCCAGGCTCAGCACCACCAGCAGCACCAGAGTCACTAGTGACCTCAACAGGCTCGACTGCGTCTACCTGGGACACACCTGACGGGGCAGGACCCTGAGGGGGGAGGGGGTCTACCGGGGGGGGACCTGGGACAAGAAAGAGCGGGGGCGGGGGGAGGGACGGAGTGCGGTAGGGGAAGAGGCGGTAGTAGGGTACTGACTCGTCAAACGTGACGTCCTGGGAAGACAGAACAAGGCAAGAGGTGGGGTGGTAGAACTGCCACCCAGGGGCGTCGGGGGGGAACCCGCAGGGAGCAGCGCGAGGGGACAGCTTGTCCGTAGACAAGTCGCGAACAAACGCCCGAGATCCCCAGACCTGGAACGCCGACGCATCGCCAACCTTCCCCGTCCACAGCAGGGCTGGGGAGGTCTCCGGCCTGGAGACCCTGGGGTGGAGGTTGATCTGATGCGCCGCGTACCTGACCGCAAACGGCCACAGAAAATGGGGAGCTGCCGCATGCATCATAGACGTACGAGCGACGTCCATGACCATGCCAATGCGGCGCTCTGCAATCCCATTTTGCTGCGGTGAGTCCGGAAGCGTGAAGGTCCGACGGATGCCTCACGCACGGCAGTAGGCACGCAGAAGGCCAGAGGAGAACTCTCCGCCTCTGTCCGAGTGCAGACGCAAAACAGGAAGGTCCGAGCCAAAGCTTTGCCTGAGCTGGAGACGAGCTGCGCGGATCCAGTCGATCAGCACCGCAGTGACATCACCCTTGCTGCGCAAGGGGAAGACTGTGGTGTAACGCGAGTAGTCGTCAACAACGAGCAGGAAGTAGCGCTCCTGACCCTGTCCACGGACGCGGGCTGGGCCCCACACGTCCATGTGAAGCGTCTGCAACAAGGCCTCTGTCGGAGGAAACTGAGAGGAGTGAGGGGCAGCACGCTGGCGCCTCTCAACAGAGGGGACACAGGCAGGGCCAGGGCCCTGAGGAAGGGGAGGGAGGGACCAGGGAAGACCAGACACAAGAAGACGGGAGGCCATGCCTCTGAGACGAAGCAGAGAGGGGTGGCCAAGGCGGTGGTGCCGGAGAAGGGTCTCGTGAGACAGACGGCGACACGAACAGGGGGCAGACTCAGGACCAGACCTGGACGCTGCAGCAAAAACCTGACCAGAGGAAGGGACCCTACCAGACGCAGCACCTGGAGGAGAAGTAGTGGTCAGTGTGTACAGGCTCGACCCTGGGTGACGTGTAAACGTAGCTAGGTGGCGACCTGTGCTAGCCTCTGTGCAGTGCGTCACCCGCTGACGAGCAGGAGTGAACTGGTGGACACCCGCATCCTGGAGGTCAGCACCACTCACCAAGTTCGTAGAGAACAAGGGGAGGTAGAGACCAGACAGGGTGCCAGAGGGGGCCGCCGGACACGGGAGGACTGTGGAGAAGCGAGACAGGACAGGACCCCCAGAGGGGTCAGCTAGGGAAACCACTATCGGCCGACTAAGCGGCGTGAGTGTGGTGCGGTCCCGAAAGAAGGAGCGAGACGCCCCAGAGTCAAGGGTGAAGGTGTGGGAGGCCGAAGCCGATGCAGTACCTGAGAGCGCAGACTCACTAGTACCTGGGAGTGCAGACTCACCAGTACCTGAGAGCACAGACGCACTGGCACCTACAGCAGTAGCCTCACTAGCACCTAGAGCAGTAGTACCAATGCCCGGGTCCGGCGGGAAACACCGGTAACAGTCACCCTCATCACTAACAGTCACAGCATACATCAGCAAGGATAGCATCAAAGTCAAGATCAAAGAGAGCTACACCAGCCCTAGACAGCTCTCCCCAGCGGGGGATCTCAGAGGCCTCCGGAAATTGCTGGCGCCAAGCGTCCGTCAGGCGGCCAAAGCAGCGCTGGGCGGTGTGGGTGCCCCCACACTGCTCACTCGCGCGGTCGCCGGTGCGAAGGACATAGGTGCAGGGACCAAACGCCCCACCACGCTAACGCTGCAAGTACCACTCACGGAGCTGCTGAGGGGCGGGGACGTCGCGAGAGCGCTGCTGCTGCTGCTGCTGCTGCTGGCGCTGACCACCCCCAGTGCTGCTCCGCTGAGACGAGCCACTCCGAACACCTCCACCACCGCCACCCCCGCCCCCGCCTCCACCGCCGCCACCGCCACCCTCGCCTCCGCCGATCCCACCGCCACCTCCGCCGCCACCTCCGCTGCCACCTCCGCCTCCGCTGCCGCCACTAGTACCTCCACCCCCGCCACCACCCCCACCGCCACCCCCACTCCCCCCGCCGCCCCCACCTCCTCCGCCACCGCCCCCGCTAGCTCCACCCGCTACCTTGCCCCCCTTGCCCTTGCCAGAGCGGCGCCTACCGCTGGGGGTAGATGCCGCACCGA
Source organism: Closterium sp. NIES-65 (assembly GCA_948144175.1). Lineage (NCBI taxonomy): Eukaryota > Viridiplantae > Streptophyta > Zygnematophyceae > Desmidiales > Closteriaceae > Closterium > Closterium sp. NIES-65. Next base: position 247,289 of record CANXME010002061.1, on the reverse strand, counting down.
CCAACTCTAGACCAACTAGGTCGGCTGCAGCAGCAGAGGCGACAGAGGGTAACAGGGGGGAAGGAGAACACCCCTCAAAGATGGGGGTGCGAGGGTCACCACGAGAGGCCCCTACAACGACTATGCTCTTCTTGGCCGCTAGCAGGGACTTCTCGAGGAGGTCGACAGTGAGGGTGGTGGGACAGACAGACAGAAACTGGTCCCTAACTACACGAAGGGACTCAGGGAGACGGGTGACTTGAAAGTAGAGGGTGACGTACATGGGAGGGGGGTTTGTGGCGCAGAAGTCAGCAGGAAGCGCAGCTCGGTAGCGAGTGTCACTAGCGCGGAGGTGGGTAAAGAGGTCAGCGACTGTGGGAAAGGCAGCAAGGTCAGGGAAGAGGTACGGTAGCATGAGGCGGCTCAGTGTAGCAGAGGAAGGGGAGGAGTAGCGCGCAACTACAGCGTCGTACAAGGCCTGAGCACTCTTGCACTGACTAAAGTGTGCACGCTCGGAGGAAGGGAGGTGGCGACGCATAGCAAGACGTGCAGCAGCATCACGTGTGGCCCAGTTGGAGCGAACAGTGGGGTCAGCATCAGCAGGAGGGGCAGGGACAGCTCCAGAGGCAAAGTCAAAGAGAGAAATGTCATCTACCGAATCGCACTCCAAGTACAGCTGCAGGTCGTCGACCCAGACCGCAAAGTCAATGGCGCGACCCTCAGCGTCAAAAGCCACGACACTAGGGGTGGCCATGATAGTAGTCGACAGTCTCACCGGACATGAAGGGTCGGGCAGCTCAGCAGCACAGCAACACAGCAACCCAGCGACTCCACCGGCCCAGGAGCAACAGCAGCCCCACAGGACCAGTAGCTCGGCTCCTCAGACGGCTCGAGCGGCTCGGGCGGCTCGGGTCTCAGCGGCACAGGCGACTCGGGCGGCTCTGCAGCTTGGGCGGCTCAGGCGGCTCGGCTCCTCAGCTGCGCAGGCGGCTCGAGTGACGCGGGTGGCACGGGCGGCTCGGGCGTCGTGACGGGCGGCTCACAGGCGGCTGAAGGGCGGCTCACGGGCGGCTCACAGGCTGCTGCCGGGCGGCTCACGGGTGGCTCACGGGCGGCGCACGGGCGGCTCACGGGCGGCTCACGGGCGGTGCACGAGCGGCTCACGGGCGGCTCACGAGCGGCTGAAGGGCGGCGCAAGGGCGGCGCGTCGGGCGGCCGAGGGCAGCTGACGGGCGGCGCACGGGCGGCTCACGGGCGGCTGAGGGCGGCGCACGGGTGGCTCATGGGCGGCTGAGGGCGGCGCACGGGCGGCTCACGGGCGGCTGAGGGCGGCGCACGGGCGGCTCACGGGCGGCTGAGGGCGGCGCACGGGCGGCTCACGGGTGGCTCACGGGCGGTTCACGGGCGGCGCGTCGGGCGGCTGAGGGCGGCGCACGGGCGGCACGTGGACGGCCTGGGGCCTGGCGGGCAGCACGCGGGCAGCTAAGGGCGGCGCGTGAATGGCGCGCGGGCGACCTGGGGCCTGGCGAGCGGCGCGCGGGCTGTGTAGGGCGGCGCACGGGCTCTAGGGCGGCGCGCGGGCTGCGAAGGGCAGCGCGCGGGCTCTAGGGCGGCGCGTGGGCTGCTAAGGGCGGCGCGCGGGCTGCTAAGGGCGGCGCGCGGGCTGCAAAGGGCGGCGCGCGGGCGGCTAAGGGCCGGAACGGGCGGCGCGCGGGCGGCTAAGGGCGGCGCGCGAGAGTGAAAGAGAGAGCCCGGAGCGCGCTACGGGTAGAAAAAAAAATTCGAAGTGGTAGTGGTGGGCCCTAAGCACAGTTCCCACAAGGGAACCTGCTCGATACCATGAGAAAAATAGAACGAGAATAAGTTGAACTATGAACGAAGTGAGTACAAATAGGAAACCCTAATTGGGCTGTACCCCCTATGGGATACCCCACTATAGCCTACACAATAGCATAAGCTATAAAGTTCTGACACACCCCAATAGGCAAAGTGGGGGAGAACAACGGGTCACAAGACCAGTCAAGCAAAGCAAAGCAAAGCTCAGGGTGGATCACAAAGTCACCACACATTCTGAGCACAAGTTCAAGGCCAGAAGGCCAGTTCACATGCAGGAGCATATATATATATAAGAAGCTAACTAAGCAAAAGCAAGAGTATATATATAAGACAGTACAAGCAAGGTCAAGAAGTGAGCAAGTGAGGCAAGACAGGAACAAGTCCAAGCTGAGTACAGAGCGCTGATGATCACAAGGCGCAAGTGCCTTGGTGAAAACATCAGCAGTGTTGGCCTTAGAGGCCACGTACGCAAGCCGCAACTGACCACGCTGCTCCAGCTCACGAGCAAGGAAGTAGCGGAGAGCAATGTGCTTCGTTCTGTGCTCCAGTCGCTACTCTCGACATAAGGCCAACATGGCCTTGTTGTCTACGTACAAGACTGGAGGAGAACGAGGCGGCTCTCCAAGGTCGGTCAGCAGGTAGGTGAGCCAGCAAAGCTCCTGTGCAGCCATGGCCCCAGCGTAGATCTCAGCCTCACAACTGGAGCCGAGAACAGAAGACGAGCGAGTAGCCCGCCAAGATACAGAGCCAGAACCAAGGCTGAAGGTGTAACCCTGTGACGACCGCTGTGTAGCCTGGTCGTCAGCCTAGGAAGCGTCTGCGTGCCCAGTGAGGACCACTGGACTGCGCCCTCCAAGCACGAGGCCCATGCCTGACGTGCTGCACAAGTAATGCAACACCCTCTTCGCTGCAGCCATGTGCTCTGGTCGGTTTCTCCCAGGAGCAACATAGCGTGCGAGAATGCTAAGAGGGTATGCAAGGTCAGGTCGTGTGCAGGTCATCAGGTACATGAGGCAGCCGACAAGCTCTGGATACGGGCCACTCGACTCTACGGACTCATCCGAAGGTAGAGCTGAGAGTGAGTGGCGAGTAGGCAGAGGAGTGGCCTGAGGCGAGGAGTACGTGAAGCCGAAGCGCTGAAGGACCTGCTGCACCATGTGTGACTGCGCTGTGCTCTGTCCCGAGTGATCTGCAAGCCAAGGTAGCTGCGCAGTTCACCCAGGTCAGTGCACGTGTGTCTCTTCTGCAGCTCAGACTTCACGTAGGCGAGTCCAGCAGTGTCAGCTGTGGCAAAGACCAAGTCGTCGAATTACACGAGGATGTAGAAAGGCGGCAGAGAGGTGTCGGTGCGCAGAAACAGGGACGGGTCGGCCGTAGAAGGTGCAAACCCAAGAGCCGCAAGAGTAGTCCTCAATGTGTCGTGCCACTCACGTGGCGCCTGGCGGAGACCATAGACTGGGCGCCGGAGACTCCACTGGGTACCAGGAGGGAAAGACCCAGAGAAGCCAGGTGGGCGACGCAGCCAGATCTCCTCGTGCAGGCTGCCTTGCAAGAAAGCTGTGCTGAAGTCAAGAAAGTGCAGCTCGTAGTCACGGTGAGCGGCAACGTGCAGTAATACCCAAAGAGTGGTCATCTTCGGGGTGGGAGAGAAGGTCTGAAAGTAGTCAACTCCCTACCGCTGACTGAAACCACGAGCCACGTACCGTGCCTTGAAGACAGGCGGAGAACCCGGCGGCCGCTTCACCCTAAAAATCCACATGCCACTGACGATGTTCGCCCCAGGAGGGGGGACAGCGTCAACGTAGGTGCCTGTGGACTTCCAGGAAGCCATCTCTTCATCCATAGCTGCCTGCCACTGAGAAGAGTAGGGAACCTCTATCGCCTCCGCATAAGAGCGCGGAGTCGGGATGTCAAGTGCATCCGGGTCTCCCTCAGGGGTAAGCAGTACGGACACGAGACGAGGTGAAGCAGCTGCCAGACACTGGAACTCCTCCTGCCTGTCCTCAAGGACGTCCGTGCCAAGGGCACACTCACCTCCGACGGACGGAGGACAGACAGACTCAAACTCAGCGACAAGACTAGCAGCGTAGTCTAGGCGACAGCGAGCAGCAAAGTCGACGAGCTCAGCAACGAGACATCTGGTGCATGCCAGGGACAGGAGGAGGACGCTGACGCAAATCGTGACCACTAGTGCAAGCAGCACGAACAGGCGACGCAGGACGAGACGCAGGCTCACGACGCTCAGCAAGACCTCCAGTAGGACCAGTGTAGGGAGAGGGAGCAGGTAGTGGGGAGGCAGGCTGTAACTGCAGCTGTGACGGGACAGGCTGTGGACACTCTAGAGAAGAAGGAGGACCTGAAGAAGGTGGAAGACCAAGAACCTGCTGCAGGAGTGGAACGAAGTACGGTCGAGGCCGCGCGGCAACGCCAGACACATCAGGGACAGCACCAGTACCCCCAGAAGGAGCACCCGCTCCAGCAGCACCTCCAACAGCTCCAGAACCTCCAGCAGCACCAGTAGCACCCCCAGCAAGACCGCAGGCGGGAGGCTCAGCACCAACGCTCGCAGTCGCACCAGCTCCAGTCGAACCAGCAGGCCCAGCAGCTCCAGTACTCCCAGCACAAGCACCTCCGGGACCCTCAGCACCAGCACCCTCAGGAGTCGAAGAATCTCCAGCTCCAGCAGCACGCCTCCAGCGCCGTGCAAACCACTCGCGCAGCTCCGGGGGAGAGAGTTACTCCCAGCGAGACAAAGCCCCCGGAGGACCTCCACGCGTAGCACCTCCAGGCTCTGCACTCTCAGTCGCACCACCCCTAGGCTCAGCACCCCCAGGCTCAGCACCACCAGCCGCAGCACCCCCAGGCCCAGCACCCCCAGTCTCAGCACCCCCAGTCGCAGCACCCCCAGGCTCAGCACCCCCAGTCGCAGCACCTCCACGCCTAGCACCCCCAGGCTCAGCACCCCCAGTCGCAGTACCCCTAGGCTCAGCACCCTCAACAGCACCAGAGTCACCAGTAACCTCGAGAGGCTCGACTGCGTCTACCTGGGACACACCTCAAGGGGCAGGACCCTGAGGGGGGAGTGGGTCTACCGGGGGGGGACCTGGGACAAGGAAGAGCGGGGGTGGAGGGAGGGACGGGGTGCGGTAGTGGAAGAGGCGGTAGTAGGGGACCGACTCGTCAAACGTAACGTCCTGGGAGGACAGAACACGGCGAGAGGTGGGATGGTAGAACTGCCACCCAGGCGCGTCAGGGGGGAACCCCAAGAAGACGCAAGGAGCAGCACGAGGGGACAGCTTGTCCGCAGACAAGTCGCGGACAAACGCCCGAGATCCCCAGACCCGGAACGCCGACGCATCGCCAACCTTTCCCGTCCACAGCAGGGCTGGGGAGGTCTCCGGTCTGGAGACCCTGGGGTGAAGGTTGATCTGATGCGCCGCGTACCTGACCGCAAATGGCCACAGAAAATGGGGGGCAGCGGCATGCATCATAGACATACGAGCGACGTCCATGACCATGCCAATGCGGCGCTCAGCAATCCCATTTTGCTGTGGGGAGTCCGAAAGCGTGAAGGTCTTACGGATGCCTTGTGCACGACAGTAGGCTCGCAGAAGGCCAGAGGAGAACTCTCCGCCTCTATCGGAGTGCAGACGCAGAACAGGAAAGTCCGAGCCAAAGCTCTGCCTGAGCTGGAGACGAGCTGCGCGGATCTAGTCGATCAGCACCTCAGTGACATCACCCTTGCTGCGCAAGGGGAAGACTGTGGTGTAACGCGAGTAGTCGTCAACAACGAGCTGGAAGTAACGCGGGCTGGGCCCCACACGTCCATGTGAAGCGTCTGCAACGGGGCCTCTGTCGGAGGAAACTAGGAGGAGTGAGGGTCAGCACGCTGGCGTCACTCGACACAAGGGACACAGGTAGGGCCAGGGCACTGAGGAAGGGGAGGAAGGGACCGGGGCAGACCAGACACAAGAAGACGGGAGGCCATGCCTCTGAGCCGAAGCAGAGAGGGGTAACCAAGGCGGTGGTGCCAGAGGAGAGTCTCGTGAGACAGGAGACGACACGAACAGGGGGCAGACTCTGGACTAGACCTGGACGCTGCAGCAAACACCTGACCTGACGCAGCTACCCTACCAGACTCAGCAGCGGGAGGAGACGCAGTGGTCAGTGTGTATAGGCTTGACCTCGGCTGACGGGTAAACGTAGCCAGGTGTCGGCCTGTGCTAGCGTCGGTGCGGTGCGTCACCCGTTGGCGCGCAGGAGTGAACTGGTGGACACCCGCATCCTGTAGGTCAGCACCACTCACCAGGTTTGTAGAGAACGAGGGGAGGTAGAGACCAGACAGGGTGCCAGAGGGAGCCGCCGGACACGGGAGGACTGTAGAAAAGCGAGACAGGACAGGACCCCCAGAGGGGTCAGCCAGGGACACCGCAACCGGCCGACTAAGCGGCGTGAGAGTGGTGCGGTCCCGAAAGAAGGAGCGAGAAGCCCCAGAGTCAAGAGTGAAGGTGAGGGAGGCCGAAGCCGACGTAGTACCTGAGAGCGCAGACTCACCAGTACCTGAGGGCGCAGACGCACTGGCACCTAGAGCAGCAGCCTCACCGGCACCTAGAGCAGCAGTACCAATGCCCGGGTCGGGCGGGAAACATAGGTAACAGTCACCCTCATCACTAATAGTCACAGCATACATTGCATCAAGGATAGCATCAAAGTCAAGATCAAAGATAGCTACTCCTGCCCTAGACAGCTCTCCCCAGCGGGGGATCTCACTGGCCTCCGGGAACTGCTGACGCCAAGCGTCCGTCAGGCGGCCAAAGCAGCGCTGGGCGGTGTGGGCACCCCCACACCGCTCACGCGCGCGGTCGCTGGTGCGAAGGATGTAGGTGCAGGGACCAAAGCTCCCACCATGCTGACGCTGCGTGTACCACTCACGGAGATGCAGAGGGGACAGACCCTCACGACCGCGCTGCTGCTGCTGGCGCATGGCACCACCGGAGCCACTCCTCTGCGAAGACCCGCGACCAGCTCCACCGCCACCCCCGCCGCCTCCGCCGCCTCCACCGCCTCCGCCGCCTCCGCTACTGCTGCCGCCCCCGCCACCGCCTCCACCGCCGCCACCGCCTCCACCGCCTCCTCCACCGCCGCCACCGCCGCCACCTCCGCCTCCACTGCCGCCACCGACCCCTCCACCCCCACCTCCACCCCCACCGCCACCCCCACTCCCCCCACTGCCGCCACCTCCACCTCCACCGCCTCCGCTCGCTCCTCCAGTGCCCTTGCCCCCTTTGCCCTTGCCAGGGCGGCGTCTCCCACTAGGGGCAGACGCCGCACCGACCGACTCAAGACCAAGGAGGTCTGCTGCAGCAGCAGAGGCAACAGAGGGCAGAAGGGGGGAAGGGGAACACCCCTCAAAGATGGGGGTGCGCGGGTCACCACGAGAGGCCCCTACAGCGACAATGCCCTTCTCGGCCGCTAGTAGGGATGTGTCAAGGAGGTCGACAGTGAGAGTGGTGGGACAGACTGAGAGGAAGTGGTCCCTGACTACGCGAAGGGAGTCAGGGAGACAAGTGACTATGTAGTAGAGGGTGATGTACATGGGGGGGGGGGGTTCTTGGCGTAGAAGTAAGCAGGGAGTGCAGCGCGGTAGCGAGTGTCACTAGTGCGGAGGTGCGTAATGAGGTCAGCGACTGTGGGAAAAGCAGCAAGGTCAGGGAAGAGGTACGGTAGCATGAGACGGCTCAGTGCAGCAGTGGCAGGGGAGGAGTAGCGCGCAACTACAGCGTCGTACAAGGTCTGTGCACTCTTGTACTGACTAAAGTGCGCACGCTCAGAGGTAGGGAGGTGGCGGCGCACAGCAAGACGTGCAGCAGCGTCGCGTGTGGCCCACTGGGAGCAAACAGTGGCGTCAGCATCAGCAGTAGGGGCAGGGACAGCGCCAGAGGTGAGGTCAAAGAGAGAGAGGCTGTCTGCCCTATCGCACTGTAAGAACAGCTGCAGGTCATCTAACCAGACCTCAAAGTCAACGGCGCGACCCTTAGCGTCAAACGCTAGGACACTAGGGGTAGCCATGACAGCAGTAGACTAGCAGTAGTGACTGTAGGACAGGGGCAGGGCAGTGACAGAGGTGCCGTTCTCACCAGACAGGGCGGCTCGGGCAGCTCAGCAGCACAGTAACACGGCAACATCGCTACTCGGCCGTCCCGGCAGCAACAGCAGCTCCGCGGAACCAGCGGCTCGGCTCCTCAGGCGGCCCGGGCGGCTCGGGCGGCCCGGGCGGCTCGGGCAGCTCAGGTCCTTAGCGGCACAGGCGGCTCGGGCGACTCGGCTCCTCAGCGACTCAGGCGGCTCGGGTAGCTCTGGTGGCGCAGGCGGCTCGGGCGGCTCGGGCGGAGCAGGGCTGCGGGGTCGCTGTGCAGAGTGGCGGCAGGAGCCGGGACGAAGGGCGGCAGGGCCGCGAAGAAGGGCGGCAGGGGCCGCTGAGAAGAGCGGCGGGGCCGCGACGTAGGGCAGGGCCGCGCCGTAGGGCGGGGCCGCGACGTAAGGCGGGGCCGCAACGTAGAGCGGGGCCGCGACGTAGGGCGGGGCCGCGACGAGGGGCGGGGCCGCGATGTAGGGCGGGGCCGCGTCTAAGGGCGGGGCCGCGACGTAGGGCAGGGCCGCAACTTAGGGCGGGGCCGCAACGTAAGGCGGGGCCGCGAAGTAGGGCGGGGCCGCGACGAGGGGCGGGGCCGCGACGAAGGGCGGGGCCGCGACATAAGGCGGGGCCGCGACATAAGGCGGGGCCGCGATGTAGGGCGGGGCCGCGACGAGGGGCGGGGCCGCGACGAAGGGCGGGGCCGCGACGTAAGGCAGGGCCGCGATGTAGGGCGGGGCCGCGACGAGGGGCGGGGCCGCGACTAAGGGCGGGGCCGCGATGTAAGGCGGGGCCGCGACGAGGGGCGGGGCCGCGACTAAGGGCGGGGCCGCGACTAAGGGCGGGGCCGCAACGTAGGGCGGGGCCGCGACTAAGGGTGGGGCCGCGACGTAAGGCGGGGCCGCGACGTAGGGCGGCGAGGCCTAAGTAACGGGCGGCGGGGCCTTTAGGGCGGCTCGACAAAAAAGAGAGAGGGCCCGGAGCGCGACTCAGTGCGAGCGCGCTTCGGGCTGAAAAAAAAATCGATGTGGTGGGCCCTAGGCACAGTTCCCATGAGGGAACCTGCTCGATACCATGAGAAGAGTAGAACAAGAATGAATGAACTATGAATGAAGTGAGTACAAATAGGAAACCCTAATTGGGTTGTACCCCCTATGGGATACCCCACTATAGCCTACACAATAGCATAAGCTATAAAGTTCTGACAAGAGGCTCTGAATACCAAGTGTTACGGGTGCAATGAATCGAAGTAGCGAGAATTGCACTAAGGTGTTAAACGAGTGCAAAATGTGAGCGAAGGCATGATCGAACATATATACGCGAAACATGCAAACGCTAACGCGGTGCGTGCGAGCTAGCTTGTGCTATGCTGGCAGCGAGGCTCCGGCTAGTCCCGAAGCGTAGGCTGATACGGCCAGGCCAGCTGTGCGAGGTTTGGTGAAACAGTGCGCACGAAGTCTGCGAAGCCCCGTTAGCAGTAACGGGCGAACAACGGTTCCTGCAGTACGCGATGTTGCAGGGCGCGCTAAGGAATATCGAGAAAATTCCTTACAACGACCTTAATATAACCTTAACCTTAACCTGTTACAGGTGCAATGAAACGAGGTAGCGAGGATTCCACTAAGGTGTCAAACGAGTACAAAATGTGAGCGAAGGCATGAGCGAACATTTATACGCGAAACATGCAAACGGTAACGCAGTCCGTGCGAGCTAGCTAGTGCTACGATGGCAGCGAGGCTCGGGCTAGTCCCGAAGCGTAGGCCAACACGGCCAGGTCAGAAGTGCGAGTTTGGTGAAACAGTGTGCGCAAAGTTGGCGAAGCCTCGTTAGTAGTAACGGGCGAACAACGGCTGCTGCTGTACGCGAGATTGCAGGGCGCGCTAAGGAATGTCGAGAAAATTCCTTACACTACCCCACCCCTCAAGAAGCCCCCTCCGCTACGCGGGTGCCTGTATATCGCAGAAACCCCGGCTCCTCAGGTACATTGATAGGGCAGGGTGGTTTTCGATGTTGGCCAGGGGCACCCAGCTATCCTCAGTTGGCTTGCGGTCCTTCCAGCGAACGGGGAATTCAACCCTCCTGATTCCCGTGGGGTGTCGAATCCGATGGCCCAGGATTTTGTGGGGCTCGATGACCGGCTCTGATGCAGGCGAGTCATGGATGGCGGGCAGTGACGAGGCAGTTGGCTTGTGGTTGGGATGTATGGGCGAAGCAGGCTGACGTGGAATGAAGGGTTGATGTACCAGTTTGTCGGCAACTGTAAATGTGATGTCACCAAGGTAACCATGTGGCTGATTTGGAATGGTCCACAGTAACGCGATCGCAATTTCGGTTCGACGCGCAGTCTTAAGTTCTGTGTGTCGAGTAGTACGTAGTCACGTAACTGGTACGTGACTGGGCGGCGGTGGCGGTCACCGTTGCGCTTAGCGATGACATTTGCCTTTTTAATTGCTTCAGGGGCTCTCGTGCGGGCAGCTTGCAGAATCTCGACGAATTGTTGTATACGTGGCGTTGGGTTGTCGGGACTCGGCGTCATGGGCACTGTAGGATTTTGCCCGTAGTTCAGGTAGAACGGAGACTTCTATGTCATCGCTGACGTGGCGTTGTTGTACACAAAATCAATCAACGGCAGCTGCTGCTCCCAAGTTGTGGGGTCATCGCACGTGGCACGAATCAAGTGCTCCATCGTCTGATTCGTCCGCTCCATTTGACCGTTAGTCTCGAGGTGGTACGACGAGCTGAACTGTAGCCTGGTCCCAAACTGCTCCCACAGGTTCTTCCAGAAATTGCTGGTGAACTTCGTGTCGCGGTAGCCGATGATCGCGGCTGGTATCCCATGTAGTCGAACGACGGCTGGAATGAACATGTGAGCCGTTTCTTCGGCTGAGATCGATTTCTTGCACGCAGCGAAGTGTGCCATCTTCGTCAACCTGTCAACAACGACCATAACTGCGTCGTTACCCCCAGCGTTCGAAGGTAACCCCATGACGAAATCCATGGTAACTTGCTGCCAGGCGCGCTCAGGCGGTGGAATCGGCTGCAACTGACCCGCCTTTCTTTTTCGCGAGCTCTTTATCACCTGACACGTAGGACACGAGCCCACGTTGTGCTGTACGTCAGTCAACAGCTCCGGCCAGTAGTAATACTGCTGCAGTTGCTGTCGCGTTTTTTCTACCCCGAAATGTCCCGAGGTAATCCCGTCGTGTGCCTCCTGCAGTAACAGTTCCCTTTGTAGTGAGTACGCGGGTACCTAGATGCGGTTGGTGCCTGTTTTTACGTAACAAACTCCTTTTGCTTCTGCTAGTTGCTGTGATTTTCCAATCATGAAAAATGGATCGGTATTGTATTCGTGGGTGAATAGGCCTGTTAGCAGTAGATTGGTTTGGGCGAGAAGGATGGGGTGGAGTTGGGCAGCGTGTGAGTGCGTCGGTGATGTTGGATGCACCTTTTTTGTACTTGACCGTGTAGTGGAAGTTGGACTCCAGATAGTCCAACCAGCGGATCTGTCGTGGGTTGAGATTCGGTTGGGCGCGAAGGTACTATAGTGATCGGTGGTCTATTTGTACTGTCACGTCTGATCCCGTGAGGTAACATCGCCACACCTTGAACACGTGCATGATCGCCAGCATCTCGCGGTCGTGTATCGGGTAGTTGCGTTCGGGCGGGTGAAGCTTGCGGGACTCGTATGCGATTGGCTGGAGGACTTTCCCGAAGTCCTGCAACAGTACTGCTCCCAAAGCGATGTCGCTAGCGTTGGTGACGAGTATAATCGGACGGTGCGGATCTGCGATGTGGAGCACGGGTGGCGAGCACAAAATTTCTTTGAGGGCCGTGAAGGCAGCTTGCTCTTTCTCCCCCCACGTGTACTCAACCCCCTTCCTCAGTAGGTCGGTCAACGGGGCAGTCAACTTCACCATGTCGGGGACGAACCGTCGCACGTAGTTGACGAACCCCAGAAAACTTTGTAACTCAGTCAAGTTTGTCGGCGCGTGCCATGCTTGAATCGTCGCGATCTTCTTCGGGTCTAGTTCCACTCCTGCGGCTCAAATAATGTGTCCTAAAAACTCCAGTCGGTCCTGTAGAAATTCACACTTAGAAGCTTTGGTCAATAGGCGGTTCTTACTCAGTATTTTAAAAACGACTTCGATGTCCTGTAAGTGTTGTTCTCTGTCGGGGCTGTAAATCAGTATGTCGTCGAGGTACACAATGAGGCACTTATCTAAAAGTGGCCTGAAGGCTTCATTCATCGTCATTTGAAAAGTGGCGCTGGCGTTGGTCAGTCCGAAGGGCATGATTGTATATTCGAAGGACCCGTTGAGAAAGTGAGAACGAGAATGAATAAACTATGAATGAAGTGGGTACAAGTACTAACCCTAATTGGGTTGTACCTCCTATGGGATACCCCACTATAGCCTACACAAAAGCATAAGCTATAATGTTCTGACACACCCCCATAGGCAAAGTGGGGGAGAACAGGGGGTCACAAGACCAGTCAAGCAAAGCAAAGCAAAGCTCAGGGTGGATCACAAAGTCACCACACATTCCGAGCACAAGTTCAAGGCCACAAGGCCAGTTCACATGCAGGAGTACACATATATATAAGGCTAGACAAGCAAGAGCAGGTACATATATATGTAACAGTACAAGTAAGGTCAAGAGGTGAGCAAGTGAGGCAAGACAGGGACAAGACCCAGCTGAGTGCAGAAGCGCTGATGATCACAAGGCGGAAGTGCCTTGGTGAAGACATCAGCAGTGTTGGCCTCAGAGGCCACGTATGCAAGCCGCAACTGTCCACGCTGCTGTAGCTCACGAGCAAGGAAGTAGCAGAGAGCAATGTGCTTTGTTCTGTGCTCCACTCGGTGCTCTCGACACAAGGCCAGCATGGCCTTGTTGTCTACGTACAGAACTAGAGGAACGAGGCGGCTCTCCGAGGTCAGTCAGCAGGTAGGTGAGCCAGCGAAGCTCCTGAGCTGCCATGGCCCCGGCGTAGATCTCAGCCTCACAACTGGAGCCGAGAACAGAAGATGATCGAGTAGCCCGCCACAAGACAGAGTCGGAACCAAGGCTGAAGGTTTAACCCTGTGACGACCGCTGCGTAGCCTGGTCGTCAGCCCAAGAAGCGTCTGCGTGCCCAGTGAGGTCCACTGGACTGCGCCCTCCAAGCACTAGCCCCATGCCCGACGTACTACACAAGTAGCGCAACACCCTCTTCGCTGCAGCCATGTGCTCTGGTCGGTGTCTCCCAGGAGCAACATAACATGCGAGAATGCTAAGAGGGTATGCGAGGTCAGGTCGAGTGCAGGTCATCAAGTATATGAGGCAGCCAACAAGTTTTGGATACGGGCCACTCAACTCTACGGACTCATCCGAAGGCAGAGCTGAGAGCGAGTGGCGAGTAGGCAGAGGAGTGGCCTGAGGCGAGGAGTACGTGAAGCCGAAGCGCTGAAGGACCTGCTGCACCATGTGTGACGGAGTCAGGGTAATGGTGCGGCGTGCTCTGTCCCGGGTGATCTGCAAGCCAAGGTAGCTGCGCAGTTCACCCAGGTCAGTGCACGTGTGTCTCTTCTGCAGCTCGGACTTCACGTAGGCGAGTCCAGCAGTGTCAGCTGTGGCAAAGACCAAGTCGTCGACGTACACGAGGATGTAGAACGGCGGCAGAGAGGTGTCGGTGCGCAGAATCAGCGACGGGTCGGCAGTAGAAGGAGCAAACCCAAGAGCCGCAAGCGTAGTCCTCAGTGTATCATGCCACTTACGTGCCGCGTGGCGGAGACCGTAGACTGGACGCCGGAGACTCCACTGGGTACCAGGAGGGAACGACCCAGTGAAGCCAGGTGGGCGGCGCAGCCAGCAATGTAGTCTAGGCGACAGCGAGCAGCAATGTCGACGAGCTCAGCAACTAGGGCAAACGCAGCAGTGGACTCGAAAGTAGGGTCTGTGATGACAGTAGCAAGGAGACGCGTGACCGTAGGACTGGCAGCACGAAGAGAGTCCGACTCCGGGTCGTCAAGAGCAGGAAGAGAGGACTCAGGAGGAGAAGGCAAAGGGGCACGTAGAGGAGCGGTGGACGGACGCAGAGACATCCTGTGCGTGCCAGGGACAGGAGGAGGACGCTGACGCGAACCACGACCACTAGTGCGAGCCGCACGGACAGGCGACGCAGGACGAGACGCAGGCTCACGATGCTCAGCAAGACCTCTAGTAGGACCAGTGTAGGGAGAAGGAGCAGGCAAAGGGGAGGCTGGCTGTAACTGTGACTGGACAGGCTGTGGACACTCTAAAGAAGGAGGAGGACCAGTAGAAGGCGGAAGACCAAGAACCTGCTGCAGGAGTGGAACGAAGTACGGTCGAGGCTGCGCGGCGACACCAGACGCAGCAGGGACAGCACCAGTACCCCCAGTAGGAGCACCCGCTCCAGCAGCACCTCTAGCAGCTCCAGAACCTCCAGCAACACCAGTAGTACCCCCAGCAGGACCGCCATCAGTAGGCATTGCGCCAACACCCTCAGCAGCACCAGCTCCAGTCGAACCGGCAGGCCTGGCAGCTCCAGTACTCCCAGTACGAGCACCTCCGGGACCCGCGACAGCAGCACCCTCAGTAGCCGAAGAACCTTGAGCTCCAGCAGCACGGCTCCAGCGCCGGGCAAACCACACGCGCAGCTCCTGTGGAGAGAGTGGCTCCCATAGAGACGAAGCACCCGGAGAAGCACCAGGCGTAGCACCTCCAAGCTCAGTACCCCCAGGCTAAGCACCACCAGGCACAGCACCCCCAGGCGTAGCACCCCCAGGCTTAGTACCCCCAGGCGTAACACCCCCAGGCTCAGCACCCCCAGGCTCAGCACCCCCAGGCTCAGCACCCCCAGGCTCAGCACCCCCAGGCTCAGCACCCCCAGGCTCAGCACCCCCAGTCTCAGCACCCCCAGGCTCAGCACCCCCAGGCTCAGCACCCTTAGCAGCACTAGAGTCACCAGTAACCTCGACAGGCTCGACTCCGTCTACCTGGGACACACCTGAAGGGGCTGGACCCTGAGGGGGGAGGGGGTCTAACGGGGGGGGACCTTGTACAAGGAAGAGCGGGGTGGGGGAGAGGGACGGAGTGCACTAGGGGAAGAGGCGGTAGTAGGGGACTTACTCGTCAAACGTGACGTCCTGGGAGGACAGAACACGGCGAGAGGTGGGGTGGTAGAACTGCCACCCAGGCGCGTCAGGGGGGAACCCCAGGAAGACGCAAGGAGCAGAACGAGGGGACAGCTTGTCCGCAGACAAGTCGTGGACAAACGCCCGAGATCCCCAGAGTCGGATCGCCAACGCATCGCCAACCTTCCCTGTCCACAGCAAGGCTGGGGAGGTCTCTGGCCTGGAGACCCTGGGGTGAAGGTTGATCTGATGCGCCGCGTACCTCACCGCAAACGGCCAGAGAAAATGGGGGGCAGCCGCATGCATCATAGACGTACGAGCGACGTCCATGACCATGCCAATGCGGTGCTCAGCAATCCCATATTGCTGCGGAGAGTCCGGAAGCGTGAAAGTCTGACGGATGCCTCGTGCGCAACAGTAGGCTCTCAGAAGGCCAGAGGTAAACTCTCCGCCTCTGTCCGAGTGCAGACGTAGAACAGGAAAGTCCGAGCCAAAGCTCTGCCTGAGCTGGAGATGAGCTGCGCGGATCCAGTCGATCAGCACCTCAGTGACATCACCCTTGCTGCGCAAGGGGAAGACCGCGGTGTAACATGAGTAGTCGTCAACAACGAGCAGGAAGTAGCGCTCGTGACCCTGTCCACGGACGCGGGCAGGGCCCCACACGTCCATGTGAAGCGTCTGCAGCGGAGCCTCTGTCGGAGGAAACTGGGAGGAGTGAGGGGCAGCCCGCTGGCGCCCCTCTACACTGGGAACACAGGTAGGGCCAGGCCCCTGAGGAAGGGGAGGGAGGGACCGGGGGAGACCAAAAACAAGAAGGCGGGAGGCCATGCCTCTGAGACGAAGCAGAGAGGGGTGACCAAGGCGGTGGTGCCGGAGGAGAGTCTCGTGAGACAGGAGACGACACGAACAGGGGGTAGACTCAAGACCAGACCTGGACGCTGCAGCAAACACCTGACCCGACGCAGCTACCCTACCAGACTCAGCAACTGGAGGAGACGTGGTGGTCAGTGTGTACAGGCTCGACCCTGGCTGACGTGTAAACGTAGCCAAGTGTCGGCCTGTGCGAGCCTCTGTGCAGTGCGTCACTCGCTGACGCGCAGGAGTGAACTGGTGCACTCCCCCATCCTGTAGGTCAGCACCACTCACCAAGTTCGTAGAGAACGAGGGGAGGTAGAGACCAGACAGGGTGCCAGAGGGAGCCGCCGGGCACGGGAGGACTGTGGAGAAGTGAGACAGGACAGGACCCCCAGAGGGGTCAGCCAGAGACACCGCAACCGGTCGACTAAGCGGCTTGAGTGTGGTGCGGTCCCGAAAGAAGGAGCGAGAAGCCGCAGAGTCAAGGGTGAAGGTGAGGGAGGCCGAAGCCGATGTAGTACCTGAGAGCGCAGACTCACCAGTACCTGAGGACGCAGACGCATTGGCACCTAGAGCAGCAGTGTCGTAAGCACCTAGGGCAGCTGCCTCACCAGTACCTGGAGCAGCAGTCTCAATGCCCGGATTGGGCGGGAAACACCGGTAACAGTCACCCTCATCACTAATAGTCACAGCATACATGGCAGAAAGAATAGCATCAAAATCAAGATCATAGATGGCAACTCCCTCCCTAGACAGCTCGCCCCAGCGAGGGATATCTGTGGCCTCAGGGAGCTGGTGACGCCACGCGTCCGTCAGGCGGCCAAAGCAGCGCTGGGTTGGGTGCGCACTCCCACACGTCTCACCCGCACGGTCGCCGGTGCGCAGGACGTAGGTGCACGGACCAAAACCCCCACCCCGCTAGCGTGCAGTGTACCACTCACGGAGCTGCTGAGGGGACAAGGTCTCACGACCGCGCTGCTGCTGCTGGCGCGGACCACCACCGGAGCCACTCCTCTGCGTAGACCCGCGACCAGCTCCACCGCCACCTCCGCCGCCTCCGCCGCCTCCGCCGCCTCCGCCACCACCGCCGCCTCCGCCACCACCGCCGCCTCCGCTACCACCGCCGCCTCCGCTCCCTCCGCCACCGCCGCCGCCTCCGCCTCCACTGCTGCCACCGGTACCCCCACTCCCTCCACCACTACCACCACCACCCCCACTCCCTCCGCCGCCTCCACCGCCACCTCCACCGCCCCCGCCATCTCCTCCAGCGCCCTTGCCCCCCTTGCCCTTGCCTGTGCGGCGCTTCCCCGAAGGGGCAGACGCAGCACCGACCGACTCAAAACCAGCGAGGTCGGCCGCAGCAGCAGAAGCAACAGAGGGCAAGAGGTGGGAGGGAGAACACCCCTCAAACACAGGGGTGCGGGGGTCACCAGGAGAGGCTCCTACAGCGACTATGCTCTTCTCCGCCGCTAGGAGGGTCTTCTCGAGGAGGTCAACGGTGAGAGTGGTGGGGCACACTGCGAGGAAGCGGTCCCTGACTACGCGAAGGGAGTCAGGGAGTCGGGTGACTATGTAGTAGAGGGTGATGTACATGGGGGAGGGGGGGGGTTCTTGGCGCAGAAGTCAGCAGGAAGCGCAGCGCGGTAGTGAGTGTCACTAGTGCGGAGTTGCGTAATGAGGTTAGCGACTGTGGGAAAGGCAGCAAGGTCAGGGAAGAGGTATGGTAGCATGTGGCGGCTCAGTGCAGCAGTGGCAGGTGAGGAGTAGCGTGCAACTACAGCGTCGTACAAGGTCTGAGCACTCTTGTACTGACTAAAGTGCGCACGCTCGGAGGTAGGGAGGTGGCGACGCACAGCAAGACGTGCAGCAGCGTCGCGCGTGGCCCACTCGGAGCGAACAGTGGCGTCAGCATCAGCAGCAGGGGCAGGAGAGGCGCCAGAGGTGAGGTCAAAGAGAGAGAGACCGTCTGCCTTATAGCACTGTAAGAACAGTATCAGGTCATCTACCCAGACGTCAAAGTCAATGGCTCGACCCTCAGCGTCAAAAGCGAGGACACTAGGGGTAGCCATGACCACAGTAGACTAGTAGTGCAAATAGTAGGGTGAGGCCAGTGCTGTAAAAGAGGCACTGTGCTTACCGGACAGGGCCGCTCGGGCGGCTCGGCAGTAGGGCTGCTCGGCGGCTCGGCGGCTCGGCTACTGGGCGGCTGGGCGGCTCGGCTGCAGTGCGGCTCGGCGGCCCGACGGCTCGACTGTACGGCGGCTCGGCTGTTGGGCGGCTCGGCTGTTGGGCGGCTCGGCTGCAGGGCGGCTCGGCTGCTCGGCTGCTGGGCTTCTCGGCGGCGCGGCTGTCCGGTTGCTCGGTTGCCCGAGCGGCTTGGCGGTGCTGCTGCAGGGCAGCGCGGCGGTCGGCTGCTCGGCTGGGTGAGGCGGGTCGGGCAGCTCGGGTGGCGGGCGGCGCTGCAGCAGGGGACGGGGCCGCAAATGAGAGCAACGGGGCCGCAGGTGAGAGCGGCGGGGCCACCGGTGAGAGCGGCGGGGCTGCAGGTGAGAGCGGCGGGGCCGCAGGGAAGGGCGGCGGGGCCGCAGTTGAGGGCGGCGGGGCCGCAGTTGAGGGCGGCGGGGCCGCAGGTAAGGGCGGCGGGCCGCAGGAAGGGCGGCGGGCCGCAGGTGAGGGCGGCGGGGCCATGTAACGGGACGGCGGGGCCGTGAGAAGGGCGGCGACGGGCCGCTGCAAGGGCGGCGACGGGCCGCTGTAAGGGCGGCGACGGATCGGGGGCCGCAAGGGCGGCTGATCGGGGCCGCGAGAGGCCGCTAGGGCGTCGCGTCGCCCTTAGCGGCCCGGCGCGCTGTCCTTACGGTCGCGTCGCGCCGCCCTAACGGCCGCGACGAGGCCGCTAAGAAGGGCGCGACCCTAGGCGCGCTTCGGTCACGGGCAGGACGCGCCCCAGGCAGGAAAAAAAAAGGATCGGTGGGCCCTAGGAACAGTTCCCACGAGGGAACCTGCTCGATACCATGAGAAAGTGAGAACGAGAATGAACGAACTATGAATGAAGTGGGTACAAGTACTCACCCTAATTGGGTTGTACCCCTGTGGGATACCCCACTACAGCCTACACAAAAGCATAAGCTATAATGTTCTTACATCCGTAGCGTGTTCGGAAGGCTTTGTTGGGGTAGTCGGGTAGGTTGACGCGAATCTAGTGGTAACCTCCCCTAAGGCCGATTTTCGAGAAAACCCGGGCTGTGTGCATTTGGTCGATCAGTTCGTCGGCTCGCATGATGGGGTAACGTGATTCAATGGTAACCCTGTTCAGTGCTCTGTAGTCTATGCACATGCGAAATCCCCTGTCCTTCTTCGGCGTGAACAGTATCGGTGCTGCGAAGGGTGACGAACTCGGGCAAATGAACTCTTTTTCGAGCAGGTAATCCAGCTGCTTCCTCATTTCGTCCAGTTCGGGTTGGGTCATTCGGAACTGCCGCTGTACTGTTGGCTGTGCCCCCGGTTCTAATTCTATCATGTGGTCGTGCGGTTGCTGAGGTGGCAGTCCCGTCGGCAGATCGTCCGGAAATATTTCACTGTACTGCTTCAGGAGTGCTGCCAGATCATCTGGTACGTCGGCTAGCAATTTTTGTAAATCCTTCTCTTTGTCTGCTACCTCGGCTTCCCGAATGTCGACCGCGTACACGTCAGCTCCTTCCACTACAGCTCGTTTCATCGTGATCGCGTTGACACGTGCCGACGAAGACTCAGGCGAGCCCCAGCAAGGTAAGGCGATGTTGTTACCGTTCAATCGCACGGTGCAGTCACCTGTCGTCCAATCACGACCGAGTAAAATGTCGGTTCCGTCGAGGGTTGTCGTGAGCTTTTCCTGGCTAAACGTGAAGCTCCCCCCGCATCGAATCCGAACCCAGTCTACAAGTTCCCGCATCGCCAGTGGCGTGACGTCAACCAGTCTTGCTTCGATCTCAGGTAAGCATCTGTCCAGTGGCAGTTTCAGTTTCCGTGCTGTGGTAGTGTTGATGAGGCTGTGGCTGGCTCCCCCGTTTACGAAGATTTTAACTAAGTCTGTCCCTTCCAACTAAGTAGTATGGGACTGTCTACCGTAGTACCCTCCTTATTCGGCCGGGTGTGGTCAATTGCGTGAACCGGCACAATCACTCGATGAGGGTCCGTTGGGTCGGGCGAGCGGCGTGACCTGTCAGTAGAGGGCCCGTCTGCTTTCCCAGACTCCTAGCGTCTCCTTGCTGCTTGGTCTGTTTCTGCTGCTCAGCATCCCCCTTTCCCTTAGCGTTTTCCGGGCATTCGCTCTTACGGTGTCCCGGCCGGTTGCACACAAAGCAGCGCCCTTTGAATGGTGCGGCAGCGGCATTTGCGGCGACGGCACGTTTCGTAGCGCCCTCGTTCGTCCCACGAGGCCGATGTCCCCAATTGCTGCTTCCGTAGGACGCCGCCCTCGGTCAGCGAAAGAAGTCGAGCTTCTCCGCCATGGCGAGAATCTCGGTGTTCCGGTCAATTGCACGCGAAGCAGCGCCCTTTGAAGGTGTGGCAACGGCATTTGCGGTGACGGCCGTATTATCAGAGATAGCAGGTAGAAGTTAGAACACGAAAGAGGCTTTGCACTAGCAAGCAGTTGAGTACATATAGGAAACCCTAAATGGGGTTGTACTCACTATAGAGTACCCCACGGTAGGCTAGACAAAGTATACATTCTGACACACCCCAATAGTCAAAGCGGGGTATGATCAGCACAACAAGCAGCAGGTCATAGTTCACAAATATAAGCAAAGCTAGAGGCTATCACAGAGGGCAAGTGAGGAGGAGAGACTGTGGGGGCGAGAAGATGGGAGGCGACGGCTGAAGCTGCAGACACACTGTAGCGGCTGGCTCAGTGGCTACCGAAGCAAAGGCCCGGACTTCAGGAGTAACTAGCTCCGCGGCTGTACCGAGCGGCTGGAGCAACTGACCCACGGGCAACTATCGGCTACTGGAGATTGTAGCCTCCGGACTACTGGTGCTGCGGACGACAAGACGGCTGCCTCCACTCAACCTCCCCCAGCTGTCCCACACCCCTTTCACTCCACCGCCTGCTGTACCACTCCGACGGCTCCCACACATCCAACCCCCTCAGCGGCAGCTGCAGCAGTGGGAGACGGAGGAGGAGGAGCAGGGGAGGCCTCACACAACCGCCACCTCGATACCCGCCACCCTCAAACCCTAACACAGGCAGTATGGGGCGGGAGCGGGTGCACGCACGGCAAGGCATGTGTGCGCGGACTTGGAGCAGGCTGAACAGGCCGCGCGCGGGCGGTACGGGTCGCGCGCGGGCGGTACGGATCGCGCGCGTGCCTGGCGCAGGTCGTACGGGCCGCGCGCGGGCTGAACGGGCTGCGCGCGGGCCTGGCGCAGGCCGTACGGGCCGCGCGCGAGCTGTACGTGTCAGAATATTATTCTTATGTTCTAGCCTGTAGTGGGGTGCTCTATAGCGAGTACAACCCTTCTAGGGTTTGCTATTTGTATCCCCATTTCTGCTAGTTCATCCCTCCTCTTTCTTCCTTCTAATTTTGTCATGCTATCAGAGCAGGTCGATCCCTTTGGATCGATCCTGTGGGTGGGTTACCACCTCGCTTCCGCTGCTACCTTTCCCTTCCCGCCGTGCGCCCCGAGGCGCGCGGCGGTTTTCTTCCCGCCGTGCGCCCCGAGGCGCGCGGCGGTTTTCTGCCCG
Source organism: Closterium sp. NIES-65 (assembly GCA_948144175.1). Classification (NCBI taxonomy): domain Eukaryota; kingdom Viridiplantae; phylum Streptophyta; class Zygnematophyceae; order Desmidiales; family Closteriaceae; genus Closterium; species Closterium sp. NIES-65. The sequence goes on along the minus strand of CANXME010002061.1, from coordinate 225,628 downwards.
CCGTGCGCCCCGAGGCGCGCGGCGGTTCATTGCCCGCTGTGCGCCCCGAGGCGCGCGGCGGGCTTCTCCCCTACCTCGCGGCCCCGCCCCGATCGTCGCGGCCCCGCCCCTCGACGCGGCCCCGCTCTACGTCGCGGCCCCGCCCTGGCCCGTCGCCGCCCGTGCGCCTGCCCGGCTCGGCCCCGCCCTACGTCGCGGCCCCGCCCCGCTCGTCGCGGCCCCGCCCCTTGTCGCGGCCCCGCCCTCCAACCAGGCCTGTTGTGGGCCCCTTTCACCACACCGCCTCCCCCCCCCCCCCCCCCCTGCCATTTCCCGTCGCCCGTCGCGGCTCCTTCGGGGGCCGCAAGCGGCCCCCTCAGGTCGCCACGACGGACGACGGGAGGGGCGAGCTGTGGGGTGGCGGGTATGGGGGTGGCCGGTGTGCCTTCCTCCCTTTCTCCTCCTCCTCCTTCGTCTCCCACTGCTGCAGCTGTCGCTGAGGGGGGTGGTTGTGTGGGAGACTGGGTTTAGGGTTTAAGGGGGGTGCGTGGGAGTGGAGCTAGCGGTGTAGCAGTGGGTGTGTATGAGGGGGGTGGGACTGTGTGTGGGAGGTTGAGCGGAGGTTGCCAGTTTGTCGTCCGCAACACCTGTAGTCCGGGGCGCTGTCCCGGTAGCCCAGTGAGCTTGTCGCTGAGCCGGTGGCCTGTGGGTCCGTTGCCCGTCTGCCGCTACTTGAGCCGCGGGGCCTGTTACTCCCGTAGTCCGGGGCGCTGTCCCGGTAGCCACTGTGCTCGCCACTCCTGTTGCCCGTGTGTCTGCAGCTTCAGCCGCCGCCTTCTATCTCCTCTCCTCTCACTCTCCCTCCTCCTCCTCACTTGCCCGTTGTGACTACTGCTAGCTTTGCTCATAATTGTTTACTTTGAACTATTTCTTCTTGACCTTGTGCTCAGAATGCGTGGTGACATTGTGATCCACCCTGAGCTTGTACTGTTTTGCCTGCTCTGCTGATTACACCCCACTTTGGCTATGGGGGTGTGTCAGAATATTATTCTTATGTTCTAGCCTGTAGTGGGGTGCTCTATAGCGAGTACAACCCTTCTAGGGTTTGCTATTTGTATCCCCATTTCTGCTAGTTCATCCCTCCTCTTTCTTCCTTCTAATTTTGTCAGTACGGGCCACGCGCGAGCCTGGCGCAAGTCATACGGGCCGCGCGCAGGCTGTACGGGCCCCGCGCGGGGCCCAAGGGCGCTTCGACGCATGGCGGGGGGCGACGCGCAGGTCCCCGGGGGGCGCTTCGATGGGCGACGGGGGCCGACGCGCTGGTCGACGGGGCAGGAAACCGCCGCGCGCCTCGGGGCGCACGGCGGGCAGAAAACCGCCGCGCGCCCCGAGCACTCGGCGGGCAGAAAACTGCCATGCGCCTCGAGTGCATAGCGGGAAGAAAAAACGTCGCGCGCCACGGGGCGCGCGACAGCAGCGGAAGCTAACGATGGGCCCATAGGCCAGGAGCGTAACCGCTCTGATAGCATGTCAGAGATAGCAGGTAGAAAGTTAGAACAGTAAAGAAGGTTTGCACTAGCAAGTAGTTGAGTACATATAGGAAACCCTAAATTGGGTTGTACTCGCTATAGAGTACCCCACTGCAGGCTAGACAAACTATACATTCTGACACGTATCGTAGCGTCCTCGTTCGTCCCTCGAGACCGATGTCCCCAATTGTTGCCTCCGTAGGACCCCGGTCTCGGTCGGCAGAAGAAATCGAGCTTCTCTGCCATGGCGAGAATCTCCTAGAAATCGGTGACACCGCGAAGCTGGATAACCTGAGCGATGTCGTGCTTCAGACCGCCGATGTAGCGGTCGATGCGTTCGCTCTCATGCATATAGCCCATTTGCTCGCATAGGGCCAGAAACCCATTCGTGTAGTCATGGACGGAACCGAGTTGGCGCCAACTACGGAGCTTCTATGGCGCCGCGATCGAAGACGCAATTGGCTCAAACCGATATTAGGGCACATCACGCGTCCCACGTGCAATATTGGGGCACCTCCTCGAAATACGACGGCGCCCAGGGTCTGATTTGTCCTTCCCGTGTCGGTAGAGTCGCGTAGTCCACCGGCTTCATGACGATGACACGCCACCAGTCCATGGCGGGCCCTCGCAGCAGCGACACCCTGATGTAGTTGGCATCGAAGAAAACGTTCAACGTGAACAACCACGCCTGAACGGTAGGACCACCCCGTTGACTTGGGTCAAAGCATCGCAGACGCTGCGGCTTCAGCGGCATCGGCGACGGCAGTGTTGATTCGCCGACCGGTATAGAAATCGTGACTCGAGGGAGACTCCTGGCCGCATTCATTGCGTCGGGGTGTGTCGTGCCGTGGTCGTCGTCTCCGTCGTGGCGGGCTTCGCCATCACTGGCCGCGATCGCGGGTTGCCCCACGCTTCCATGTTGGGATGTTTGTGGTGCGGGCTGTACCGAAGTGCCAGGTGCTTGAGATTGTGCTTGCTTTGCTCGTGCGACGTCATTTTGCAGGGACGTGCATTCTGCCGTCAGCGCCGCGATTTCCTTAGAGCTTTCGCGGAGTTGCTGCAGCAGCTCATTCAAGCGCTCCTGCGTGAGAGTGGTGATGTTGATGTGCTCGGCCATTACGAAGGGCGTTGGCTCGGCTTAGTCTAGGCATAGTCGTGGCTGCACGCGTTTACGAGAGAACGCGAGGACAGCGACTCCTAGGGGCTAAAGTGCGTGAGTCCCTTCAAGTGAAAAATCAAAAGTTGATTTCCTGGGGTGCGGAGATGCGCGGTCCGAAGAGAAAGATGCTCTGATACCAAGAGTTATGGGTGCAATGAATCGAGGTAGCGAGGATTGCACTAAGATGTCAAACGAGTGCAAAATGTACGCGAAGGCATGAGCGAACATTTATACGCAAAACATGCAAACGGTAACATGGTGCGTCTGAGCTAGCTAGTGCTACGCTGGCAGCGAGGCTCGGGCTAGTCCCCAAGCATAGGCCGACATGTCAGACTTATATGCTATAGCCTGTGTAGGCTGTAGTGGGGTAGCTCATTTGGGGTACAACACTTTAGGGTTTCCTACTTGTACTCCTCATGCTGCTCAATGCAATCATTCCTTGTTCTTTCACATGGTATAGAGCAGGTTCCCTAGTGGGAACGCTTCCTTGGGCCCACCACTGAAACTTTTTTCTGACCGGAGCGCTAGTCGCTCCTGCCCGAGGCGCGCCTTGTGGGCGGCCCTTCTGTCGAGCTCTCTTAGAGGCCCCTCTCACGGCCCCTCGCGCCACCCTTAGCAGTCCCGTCGCCGCCCCTAGCAGCCCCGTCGCCGCTCCCCTCCCTACGCGGCCCCGTCGCCGCCCCTACGCGGCCATGTCGCCGCCCCTAGCGGCCCCATCGCCGCCCCTACGCGGCCCCTTCGCTGCCCCTAGCGGCCCCGTCGCCGCCCCTACGCGGCCCTGTCGCCGCCCCTAGCGCCCTGTCGCCGCCTCCCTCCCTACGCGGCCCTGTCGAAGCCCCTACGCGGCCCCGTCGCCGACCCTAGCGGCCCCGTCGCCGCTCACCTCCCTACGCGGCCCCGTCACCGCCCCTACGCGGCCCCGTTGCCGCCCCTGGCGGCCCCGTCGCCGCCCCTACGCGGCCCCGTCGCCGCCCCTAGCGGCCCCGTCGCCGCTCACCTCCCTACGCAGCCCCGTCGCCGACCCTAGCGGTCCCGTCGCCGCCCCTAGCGGCCCCGTCGCCTCCTCCCTCCCTACGTGGCCCTGTCGCCGCCCCTACGCGGCCCCGTCGCCGCCCCTAGCGACCCCGTCGCCGCCTCCCTCCCTACGCGGCCCCGTCGCCGCCCCTACGCGGCCTCGTCGCCGCCCCTACTCGGCCCCGTTGCCGCCCCTAGCGGCCCCGTCGCCGCCCTCACCCGGCCTCGCCGCCCCTACCCGGCCCCGTCGCCGCCCCTAGCGAGCAGCCGAGCCACCGAGCCGCCCAGCAGCCGAGCAGCCGAGTCGCCCAGCAGCTGAGCCGCCCCTGGAGCAGCCGCCACTGCAGCAGCCGCCCCTGCAGCAGCCGCCCCTAGAGCAGCCACCCCTGCAGCAGCCGCCCCTAGAGCAGCCGCCACTGCTTCAGCCGCCCCTGCAGCAGCCACCCCTGGAGCAGCCACCCCTGCAGCAGCCGCCCCTGGAGCACCCGCCCCTGCAGCAGCCGCCCCTGGAGCAGCCGCCCTTGGAGCAGCCGCCCCTACAACTGCCGCCCTTGGAGCAGCCACCCATGCAGCTGCCGCGGAGCTCTCGCCCTACAGTGGTAGCGGCCTCGCCGTTACCGCCATCGTACGCCTAGCCTTCTCGCTACTGGTGAGCACTGCCCTGCCCATACTGCTGGTACTGCTGCGCTTGCTACTACTGCTCTTTCTACTGCTACTACTGCTCCTAGCGTGGCCAGACGCAGCTCCAGCGTCGTCCGCGTGAGTCCCTCACCCCCCAATAGCTTCGTGAGTGGTACGCTAGTTGGGGTTGTCGGGGTGGCCGTAGTGGGAGTCGTCCTGGAGTGAGTAGTTCCACAGCTGCTTGTAGTGGCCAGGTGCAGCCGCAATGTCACCCGCGTGAGTCCCTCACCCCCCAACAGCTTTATGAGTGGTACGCTAGTTGGGGTTGTCAGGGTGGCCGTAGTGGGAGTCGGCCTGGAATAAGTAGTTCGGCAGCTGCTTGTAGTGGCCAGGTGCAGCTTCAGCGTCGTCCGCACGCGGTCCTTTCGCCCCAGCAGCTTCGTGAGTGGTACGCTCAGCGTGACGGGTCACGGGGTACTGCTCGCTGTCCGTACGTCATTCGCACTGGTGCTCGGTCTGGTCAACCTTGCGGGACGCTTGGTCACGCAGAGTCCCACTACTTCGCCCGTCTGAGCGAGGCCTGGCGTATGGAGTTTGGCGACGCGGCTGAGCTCCCCGACTGCGTGGAGCTACTTCGGCTACGGGTAGATATCTATACTCTTGACTATGATGCTATCCTTACTGCCATGTATGCATTGCCTACTAGTGATGAGGGTGACTGTTACATGTGTGTTCCGCTTGACCCGGGCATTGAGGCTGCTGCTCTAGGTGCTGGTGAGGCTGCTGATCTAGGTGCTAGTGCGTCTGCTGCCCCAGGTGCTGGTGAGTCTGCTCTCTCAGGTACCACGTCGGCTCAGGCCTTACACACCTTCACTCTTGACTCGGGTGCTTCCCGCTCCTTCTTTCGAGACCGCACCACGCTTACGTCGCTCAGTTGGCCGGTTGCGGTCTCCCTGGCGGACCCCTCTGGGGGTCCTGTCCTTGCTCGCTTCTCCTCTGTCTTACCCTGTCGAGCAGCCCCCTCTAGCACCCTGTCAGGTCTCTGCCTCCCCTCATTCTCTACGAACTTGGTGAGTGGAGCTGCTCTACAGGATCGGGGGGTTGACCAGTTCACGCCTGCGAGTCAGCGGGTGACCCACTGTACGTGTGCTCGGACGGGCCGACACTTGGCCACGTTTACCCGTCAGCCGGGGTCGAGCCTGTACACACTGACCACTGAGACTCCTCTTGTTGCTGCGTCTGGTCAGGTAACTACGTCGAGTCAGGTGTTTGCTGCAGCGTCCAGGTCTGGTCTTGAGTCTGCGCCCTGCTCGTGTCGTCTCCTGTCCCACCAGACTCTCCTTTGGCACCACCGCCTTGGTCACCCCTCCCTGCCTCGTCTCCGAGGCATGGCCTTACGTGTCCTTGTCTCTGGTCTCCCCCGGTACCTCCCTCCCCTACCTCCGGGGCCTGCCCCTACCTGCGTCCCCTGCGTCGAGGGGCGGCAGCGCGCCGCCCCTCACTCCTCCGAGTTTCCTCCGACAGAGGCTCCCTTGTAGACTCTTCACATGGACGTGTGGGGCCCCGCCCGCGTCCGTGGCCAGGGTCACAAGCGTTACTTCCTATTGGTGGTTGACGACTACTCGCGTTACACGACGGTGTTCCCCTTGCGCAGCAAGGGTGACGTCACCGAGGTGTTGATCGACTGGATCCGCGCAACTCGTCTCCAGCTCAGAGAGAGTTTCGGCTCGGACTTTCCTGTTCTGCGTCTGCACTCTGACAGAGGCGGGGAGTTTTCCTCTGCCCGTCTGGGAGCCTTCTGTCGTGCACAGGGCATGCGCCAGACCTTCATGCTTTTGGCCTCTCCACAGCAAAATGGGATTGCTGAGCGCCACATTGGCATGGTCATGGACGTCGCTCGTACGTCCATGATCCATGCGGCTGCTCCCCATTTTATGTGGCCGTTTGCGGTTCAGTACACAGCGCATCAGCTCAACCTTCAGCCCCGGGTCTCCTTGCCAGAGACCTCCCCCAGCTTGCGGTGGACGGGGAAGGTTGGCGATGCGTCTGCGTTTCGGGTCTGGGGATCTCGGGCGTTTGTCCGCGACTTGTCTGCGGACAAGCTGTCCCCCCGTGCTGTTCCCTGCGTCTTCCTTGGCTTCCCCCCTGACGTGCCTGGTTGGCAGTTTTACCGCCCCACCTTGTACCGTGTTTTGTCCTCCCAGGACGTCACCTTTGACGGGTCGGTGCCTTTCTACCGTCTCTTCCCCTACTGCACTGCGCCCCTCCCCTCGCCGCCGCTCTTCCTTGCATCAGGTCCTCCTCCGGTAGACCCCCTCCCCCCTCAGGTCCTGCCGCGTCGCCTGTTCGTGCTGCACGCACTAGTCGTCGTGTTCCGCGTCCGCGTCCTCCTGCGGCCCCAGGCACACACCAGATGGCGCTGCGTCCTTCCACTGCTCCACTGCGTGTCCCTTTGCCATCCCCTCCAGAGTCCTCTCTTCCTGCTCTTGCTGACCCGGAGTCTGACTCCCTTCGTGCTGCTGATCCTACTGTCACGCGTCTTAGGCTACTGCTGTTATTGACCCTTCCTTCGAGTCCACTGCTGCGTCTGCCTTAGTTGCTGAGCTTGTCGACTTCACTGCTCGCTGTCGTCTAGACTACGCTACTGAGTCTGAGTCTGTTTGTCCTCCGTCCGTCGGGGGTGAGTGTGCTATTAGTATGGACGTCCTTGAGGACAGGCAGGAGGAGTTCCAGTGTTTTGCTGCTGCTTTGCCTAATCTCGTGTCCACGCTGATTGCCCCTGAGGGAGACCTGGATGCACCAGACATCCCGACTCCTCGATCATACGCTGAGGCGATCGAGGGTCCCTACTTGTGAGGATCTAGGATCGAGCTCAGAAAAGAAAATGTGAATTGAAATGATCACCTAGGTACAACACGAGGCTATATATAGGCTCGACACAAGGCCCCGTAACCAGGTGTTACGCGAAGGTTCCGCGGGTTGCGAAGCGTCCCGAACAGACCCTTACCGAATTCGGTAGGAGGCAATTCGGTGGAAACCGAAAGGCCGGAATTCCGTGCACGTAACCTAGCTCGGTGCTATTGAGAAGAAGTGAACGAGAATGAATGAACTATGAATGAAGTGAGTACAAATATGAAACCCTAATTGGGTTGTACCCCCTATGGGATACCCCACTATAGCCTACACAAATAAGTAAGCTATAATGTTCTGACACACCCCCATAGGCAAAGTGGGGGAGAACAAGGGGTCATAAGACCACTCAAGCAAAGCAAAGCAAAGCTCAGGGTGGATCACAAAGTCACCACACATTCCGAGCACAAGTTCAAGGGCCACAAGGCGAGTTCACATGCAAGATCATATATAGAGATATACAAGAGTCAAGCAAGCAAGAGCAATAGTATATATAGGTCAAGGTACAAGCAAGGTCAAGAAGTGAGCAAGTGAGGCAAGACAGGCACAAGACCTAGCTGCGTGCAGCAACGCTGATGATCACAAGGCGCAAGTGCCTTGGTGAAGACATCAGCAGTGTTGGCCTCAGAGGCCACGTACGCAAGTCGCAACTGTCCACGCTGCTGTAGCTCACGAGCAAGAAAGTAGCGGAGAGCAATGTGCTTTGTCCTGTGCTCCAGTCGCTGCTCTCGACACAAGGCCAGCATGGCCTTGTTGTCTACGTACAGCACTGGAGGAGAACGAGGCGGCTCTCCAAGGTCGGTCAGCAGGTAGGTGAGCCAGCAAAGCTCCTGTGCAGCCATAGCCCCGGCGTAGATCTCAGCCTCACAACTGGAGCCGAGAACAGAAGACGAGCGAGTAGCCCGCCACGAAACAGAGCCGGAACCAAGGCCGAAGGTGTAACCCTGTGACGACCGCTGCGTAGCCTGGGCGTCAGCCCAAGAAGCGTCCGCGTGCCCAGTGAGGACCACTGGACTGCGCCCTCCAAGCACTAGCCCCATGCCCGACGTACTGCACAAGTAGCGCAACACCCTCTTCGCTGCAGCCATGTGCTCTGGTCGGTGTCTCCCAGGAGCAACATAGCGTGCAAGAATGCTAAGAGGGTATGCAAGGTCAGGTCGTGTGCAGGTCATCAGGTACATGAGGCAGCCGACAAGCTCTGGATACGGGCCACTCGACTCTACGGACTCATCCGAAGGCAGAGCTGAGAGCGAGTGGCGAGTAGGCAGAGGAGTGGCCTGAGGCGAGGAGTACGTGAAGCCGAAGCGCTGAAGGACCTGCTGCACCATGTGTGACTGAGTCAGGGTAATGGTGCGGCGTGCTCTGTCCCTGGTGATCTCCAAGCCAAGGTAGCTGCGCAGTTCACCCAGGTCAGTGCACGTGTGTCTCTTCTGCAGCTCGGACTTCACGTAGGCGAGTCGAGCAGTGTCAGCTGTGGCAAAGACCAAGTCGTCGACGTACACGAGGATGTAGAACGGCGGTAGAGAGGTGTCGGTGCGCAGAAACAGCGACGGGTCGGTAGTAGAAGGAGCAAACCCAAGTGCCGCAAGCGTAGTCCTCAGTGTGTCGTGCCACTCATGTGGCGCCTGGCGGAGACCGTAAACTGGACGCCAGAGACTCCACTGGGTACCAGGAGGGAAAGACCCAGAGAAGCCAGGTGGGCGACGCAGCCAGATCTCCTCGTGCAGGCTGCCCTGCAAGAAAGCAGTGCTGAAGTCGAGAGAGTGCAGCTCCTAGTCACGGTGAGCAGCAACGTGCACCAGTACCCGAAGGTCTGAAAGTAGTCAACTCTCTGTCGCTGACTGAAGCCACGAGCCACGTAACGCGCCTTGAAGACAGGCGGAGAACCCGGCGGCCGCTTCACCCTGAAGATCCACATGCCACTGACTATGTTCGCCCCAGGAGGGGGAACAGCGTCAACGTAGGTGCCTGTGGACTTCCAGGAAGCCATCTCTGCATCCATAGCTGCCTGCCACTGAGAGGAGTAGGGACCCTCTATCGCCTCCGCGTAAGAGCGCGGAGTCGGGATGTCTAGTGCATCCGGGTCTCCCTCAGGGGCGAGCAGTACAGACGCGAGATGAGGTGAAGCGGAGGCCAGACACTGGAACTCCTCCTGCCTCTCCTCAAGGACGTCCGTGCCTAGGGCACACTCACCCCCGACGGACGGAGGACAATCAGACTCAGATTCAGCGACAAGAATAGCAACGTAGTCCAGACGACAGCGCGCAGCAAAGTCGACAAGCTCAGTGACAAGGGCAGACGCAGCAGAAGACTCGAAGGAAGGGTCAGTGACAGCAGTCGCAAGGAGACGCGTGACAGTGGGACTGGCAGCACGAAGAGAGTCCGACTCCGGGTCGGCAAGAGCAGGAAGAGAGGACTCAGGAGGAGAAGGCAAAGGGGCACGCAGAGGAGCAGTGGACGGACGCAGAGACATCCGGTGCGTGCCAGGGACAGGAGGAGGACGCTGACGCGAACCGCGACCACTAGTGCGTGCAGGACGAACAGGCGACGCAGGACGAGACGCAGGCTCACGACGCTCAGTAAGACCTCCAGTCGGACCAGCGTAGGGAGAAGGAGCAGGCAAAGGGGAGGCAGGCTGTAGCTGTGACTGGGACTAGACAGGCTGTGGACCCTCGAAGGAAGGCGGAGGAGGACCAAGAGAAGGTGTAAGACCAAGAACCTGCTGCAGGAGCGGAACGAAGTACGGTCGGGGCCGCGTGGCGACGCCAGAAACAGCAGGGACAGCACCTGTACCTCCAGCAGAAGTACCCGCTCCAGCAGCACCTCCATCAGCACCTCCAGCGCCAACACCCTCAGCAGCACCAGCTCCAGGAGAACCCTCAGGCCCAGCAGCTCCAGCACCCACAGCACGAGCACCTCCAGGACGCGCGGCAGCAGCACCCTCTGCAGCCGAAAAACCTCCCGCACCAGCAGCACGCCTCCAACGCCGGGCAAACCACTCACGCAGCTCCTGTGGGGAGAGTGGCTCTCGGCGAAACGAAGCACCTCCAGGCGGAGAACCACTAGGCAAAGAACCTCCAGGCTCAGCACCCTCAGGCAAAGCACCTCCAAGCGGAGCACCCCCAGTCTCAGCACCCCCAGGCTCAGCACCCCCAGGCTCAGCAATCCCAGACTGAGCACCCCCAGGCTCAGCACCCCCAGGCTCAGGACCCCCAGGCTCAGCACCCCCAGGCTGAGCACCCCCAGGCTCAGCACCTCCAGGCTCAGCACCCCAAGACTCCGCACCCCCAGGCTCAGCACCCCGAGGCTCAGCTCCCGCAGCAGCACCAGAGTCACCAGTTACCTCGACAGGCTCGACCGCGTCTACCTGGGACACACCTGAAGGGGCAGGACCCTGAGGGGGGAGGGGGTCTACCGGGGGTGGACCTGGTACCAAGAAGAGCGGGGGCGGGGGGAGGGACGGAGTGCGGTAGGGGAAGAGGCGGTTGTAGGGTACCGACTCGTCGAACGTGACGTCCTGGGAGGACAGAACACGTCGAGAGGTGGGGTGGTAGAACTGCCACCCAGGGGCGTCGGGGGGGAACCCCAGGAAGACGCAGGGAGCAGCGCGAGGGGACAGCTTGTCCGCAGACAAGTCGCGGACAAACGCCCGAGATCCCCAGACCCGGAACGCCGACGCATCGCCAACCTTCCCCGTCCACAGCAGGGCTGGGGAGGTCTCCGGCCTGGAGACCCTGGGGTGGAGGTTGATCTAACGCGCCGCGTACCTGACCGCAAACGGCCACAGAAAATGGGGGGCAGCCGCATGCATCATAGACGTACGAGCGACGTCCATGACCATGCCAATGCGGCGCTCTGCAATCCCATTTTGCTGCGGTGAGTCCGGAAGCGTGAAGGTCTGGCGGATGCCTCACGTACGACAGAAGGCACGCAGAAGGCCAGAGGAGAACTCTCCGCCTCTGTCCGAGTGCAGACGCAACACAAGAAAATCCGAGCCAAAGCTCTGCCAGAGCTGGAGACGAGCTGCGCTGATCCAGTCGATCAGCACCTCAGTGACATCACCCTTGCTGCGCAAGGGGAAGACTGTGGTGTAACGCGGGTAGTCGTCAACCACCAACAGGAAGTAGGGCTCGTGACCGAGTCCACGGACGCGGGCAGGGCCCCACACGTCCATGTGAAGTGTCTGCAACGGAGCCTCTGTCGGAGGAAACTGGGAGGAGTGAGGGGCAGCACGCAGGCGCCCCTCGACACAGGGGACACAGGCAGGGCCAGGGCCCTGAGGAAGGGGAGGGAGGGACCGGGGGAGACCAGACACAAGAAGACGGGAGGCCATGCCTCTGAGCCGAAGCAGAGAGGGGTGGCCAAGGCGGTGGTGCCAGAGGAGAGTCTTGTGAGACAGACGGCGACACGAACAGGGGGCAGACTCAGGACCAGACCTGGACGCTGCAGCAAACACCTGACTAGACGAAGGGACTCTACCAGACTCAGCACTGGGAGGAGAAGCAGTGGTCAGTGTGTACAGGCTCGACCCTGGCTGACGTGTAAACGTAGCCAGGTGGAGACCTGTGCTAGCCTCTGTGCAGTGTGTCACCCGCTGACGAGCAGGAGTGAACTGGTGGACACCCACATCCTGTAGGTCAGCACCACTCACCAGGTTCGTAGAGAACGAGGGGAGGTAAAGATCAGTCAGGGTGCCAGAGGGAGCCGCCGGACACGGGAGGACTGTGGAGAAACGAGACAGGACAGGACCCCCAGAGGGGTCAGCCAGGGACACCGCAACAGGCCGACTAAGCGGCGTGAGAGTGGTGCGGTCCCGAAAGAAGGAGCGAGACGCCCCAGAGTCAAGGGTGAAGGTGTGAGAGGCAGAAGCCGACACAGTACCTGAGAGGGCAGACTCACCAGTACCTGAGAGCACATACGCACTGGCACCTAGAGCAGCAGCCTCAGTGGCACCTGACGCAGCAGTACTAATGCCCGGGTCGGGCGGGAAACACCGGTAACAGTCACCATCATACATGGCAGCAAGGATAGCATCAAAGTCAAGATCAAAAACAGCTACACCAGCCCTAGACAGCTCTTCCCAGCGGGGGATCTCAGAGGCCTCCGGAAACTGCTGGCGCCAAGCGTCGGTGAAGCGGGCAAAGCAGCGACGAGCGGTGTGGGTGCCCCCACACTGCTCACCCGCGCGGTCGCCGGTGCGAAGGACGTGGGTGCAGGGACCGAACGCCCCACCACGCTGACGCTGCGAGTACCACTCACGGAGCTGCTGAGGGGCGGGGACGTCGCGAGAGCGCTGCTGCTGCTGCTGCTGGCGCGGACCCGCCCCAGTGTTGCCCCACTGGGACAAGCCACTCCGACCACCTCCACCACCGCCACCTCCGCCTCCGCCGCCACCGCCGCCACCGCTACCCTCGCCCCCGCCGCTCCCACTGCCACCCCGCCACCACCTCTGCTGCCACCTCCGCCTCCACTGCCGCCACCAGTACCTGCACTCCCGGCTCCACCCCCACCGCCACCCCCACTCCCCCCGCCGCCCCCACCTCCTCCGCCACCGCCCCCGCTAGCTCCACCCGCTCCCTTGCCCCCCTTGCTCCTGCCAGAGCGGCGCCTACCGCTGGGGGCAGACGCCGCACCGACTGACTCTAAACCAACGAGGTCGGCCGCAGCAGCAGAGGCGAAAGAGGGTAACAGGGGGGAAGGAGAACACCCCTCAAAGATGGGGGTGCGCGGGTCACCACGAGAGGCCCCTACAGCGACTATGCTCTTCTCGGCCGCTAGCAGGGACTTCTCGAGGAGGTCGACAGTGAGGGTGGTGGCACAGACAGAGAGAAAATGGTCCCTAACAGCACGAAGGGACTCAGGGAGACGGGTGACTAGAAAGTAGAGGGTGATGTTCATGGGAGGGGGGTTTTCAGAGAGGAAGGCAGCAGGAAGCGCATCTCGGTAGCAAGTGTCACTAGCGCGAAGGTGGGTAAAGAGGTCAGTGACAGTGGGAAAGGCAGCAAGGTCAGGGAAGAGGTACGGTAGCATGAGGCGGCTCAGTGTAGCAGTGGAAGGGGAGGAGTAGCGCGCAACTACAGCGTCGTACAAGGCCTGAGCGGTCTTGCACTGACTAAAGTGTGCACGCTCGGAGGAAGGGAGGTGGCGACGCACAGCAAGACGTGCAGCAGCATCGCGTGTGGCCCACTTGGAGCGAACAGTGGGGTCAGCATCAGCAGGAGGGGCAGGGACAGCGCCAGAGACAAAGTCAAAGAGAGAAACCTCATCGATCGCATCGCACAGTAAGTACAGCTGCATGTCCTCAATCCAGACTGCAAAGTCAATGGCGCGACCCTTAGCGTCAAAAGTCAGGACACTGGGGGTGGCCATTGTAGCAGCTGACAGTCTCACCGGGCAGGAAGAGTCGGGTAGCACAGCGGCACAGCAACACGGCAGTACAGCAGCTGCGCCGGCCCAGGAGCAGTGGGAGCCCCACAGGAGCAGAAGATCGGCTCCTCGGGCGGCTCGGGTGGCTCGGGCGGCTCGGGCGGCTCGGGCGGCTCGGTCGGTTCGGGCGGCTCGGGCGGCTCGAGCGGCTCGGGCGGCTCGGGCGGCTCGGGCGGCTCGGGCGGCTCGGGCGGCTCGGGCGGCGTGGGCGGCTCGGGCGGCTCGGGCGACGTGGGCGTCTCGCGGGCGGCTCGCAGGCGGCTCGCGGGCGGCTCACAGGCGGCAACACGGGCGGCTGGTGCGGCTCGTGGACAGCTGCACGCGCGGCTGGGGCGGCGAGCGGGCGGCTCACGGGCGGCTGGACGGGCGGCCGAGGCGGCTCACGGGCGACTGGGGCTGCTGCACGGGCTGCTGGGGCGGCTCGTAGGCTGCTCACAGGCGGCTGCACTGGCGGCCGCACGGGTAGGTGCACGGGCGGGTGCACGGGCGGCCGCACGGGTAGGTGTACGGGCAGGTGCACGGGCGGGTACACGGGCGGGTGCACGGGCGGGCACACGGGCGGGTGCACGGGCTGCTCGTCGGGCGGCGCTAGGACGGCGAGTGGGCGGCGCGTTGGGCAGCGCGACGGGCGGCGTTAGGGCGGGCAGCGGGCAGCGCTACGGGCGGCGCGTTGGGCAGCGCGACGGGCGGCGCTAGGGCGGCTGCACGGGCGGCGCGACGGGCTGCGCTAGGGCGGCGCGTTGGGCGGCGCTAGGGCGGCGCTAGGGCAGCGCGTCGGGCAGCGCTGTGGGCGGCGCGTCGGGCGGCTAGCGCTAGAGCAGGCAGCGGACGGGCGCTAGGGCGCTAGGGGCAACGCTCACGTTCGAGGGCGGGCGGTGCGCTAGCGGCTAGGGCAGAAAAAAAAAAAAAAAAGACGTTTCGAGGTGGTGGGCCCTAAGCACAGGTCCCACAGGGGAACCTGCTCGATACCATGAGAAGAAGTGAACGAGAATGAAATGTCAGAACATTATAGCTTATACATTTGTGTAGGCTGTAGTGGGGTAGCCCATGAGGGGCACAACCCAATTAGGGTTAGTACTTGTACCCAACTGTTTCATAGTTCAATCATTCTCGTTCTCTTTTCAACATGGTATCGAGCAGGTTCCCTAGTGGGAACTGTTCCTAGGGCCCACCGACTTTTTTTTCCTGCCCGGGGCGCGTCCCGCCCCTGCCCGAAGCGCGCTTAGGGTCGTGCCTTCCCTAGCGGCCCCGTCGCGTCGCCCTTAGCGGCCCGTCGCACCCCTTAACGGTCCCGTCGCGTCGCCCTTCGCGGCCGCGTCGCGCCGCCCTTTCGCAGCCCCGTCATGCCGCCCCCTTTCGCGGCCCCGTCGTACCGCCCTCAGCGGCCCGTCGCCGCCCTCCCCCTGTAGCCCGTCGCCGCCTTTTGACCTGCGGCCCCGTCGCCGCCCTTACAGCGGCCCCGTCGCTGCCCTTGCAGCGGCCCTGTCGCCGCCCTTACAACGGCCCTGTCGCCGCCCCTGACGCGGCCCCGTCGCCGCCCTTACAGCGGCCCCGCCGCCTCCTTCAGCGGCCCCTTCGCCGCCCTTTCAGCGGCCCCGCCGCCTCCTTCAGCAGCCCCATCGCCGCCATTGTAGCGGCCCTGTCGCCGCCCTTCCAGCGGCCGCGCCGCCTCTTTCAGCGGCCCCGTCGCCGCCCTCCCCTTACGGCCCGACGCCGCCTTCTTCAGCGGCCTCGCTGCCATCCCTGCAGCGGCCTCGACGCCGCCCCTTCAGCGGCCCTCCCGCCGCCTCCTCTGCGGCTCCGTCGCCGCTCACATCAGCGGCCCCGCCGTCCTTCGCGGCCCCGCCTTCCTTAGCGGCACAGCCGCTCAGCAGCCGAGCCGCCCAGCCGCCCAGCAGCCGAGCCGCTGAGCAGTCGAGCTGCCCAGCAGCCGAGCCGCCGAGCCGCCCAGCAGCCGAGCCGCCCAGCAGCCGAGCCGCCAAGCCGCCTAGCAGCCGAGCCGCCGAGCCGCTGAGCAGCCGAGCCGTCGAGCTGCCGAGCCGCCCAGCAGCCGAGCTGCCCTGCTTCGAGCCATCCCACCTGCCTGGTAAGAGCAGCGACTCTGCCCAGCTGTTCCACTGTTGTCATGGTCACCCCTAGTGTTCTCACCTTTGACGCTGAGGGTCGTGCTGTTGACTTTGAGATCTGGGTAGATGATTTACAGCTTTTCCTCCAGTGCGACAGGGCAGACGGCCTTTCTCTGTTTGACCTTACCTCTGGCTCCTCCCCTGCCCCGCCTGTTGATGTTGACGCCACTGTTCGCTCACAGTGGGCCACACGCAATGCTGCTGCTCGCCTTGCTGTGCGCCGCCACTTGCCGACCGATGAGCGCGTGCACTTTAGTCAGTACAAGACCGCTAAGACCTTGTACGACGCTGTAGTTGGGCGCTACTCCTCCCCTGCCACTGCTGCCCTTAGCCGCCTCATCCTGCCATACCTCTTTCCTGACCTCGCTGCCTTTCCTACTGTCGCTGACCTCATCACGCACCTTCGCACTAGTGACGCTCGTTACCGAGCTGCCCTTCCCGCTGAGTTCTGCGCCAAGAACCCCCCCCCTATGTTTATCACCCTCTACTACATAGTCACTCGGCTCCCTGACACACTTCGCCCAGTCAGGGACCACTTCCTCTCTATCTTCCCCACCACTCTCACCGTTGAGCTCCTCGAGGAGCGCCTCCTAGCAGCAGAGAAGAGCATAGTCGCTGTAGGAGCCTCTCGTGGTGACCCCCGTACCCCTGTCTTTGAGGGGTGCTCCCCCTTGCCCCTCTTGCCCTCTGTTGCCTCTGCTGCTGCGGCCGACCTAGTTGGTCTTTAGTCGGTCGGAGCGGTGTCTGCCCCTAGCGGGAGACGCCGCTCAGGCAAGGGCAAGGGGGGCAGGGGCACTGGCGGGGGCGGTGGAGGCAGCGGTGGAGGCGGCGGAGGGAGTGGGGGTGGTGGTGGGGGTGGTGGCGGGGGTGGGGGTGCTAGTGGCGGTGGTGGAGGCGGAGGAGGCAGCAGTGCGAGTGGAGGTGGCGGAGGTGGAGGCGGTGGTGGAGGTAGCAGTGGCGGAGGCGGAGGCGGGGGTGGAGGTAGCGGCGGCGGAGGTGGAGCTGGTCGTGGTGGTGCTACGTAGAGGGTCGGCACCGGTAGTGGTCAGCGCCAGCAGCAGCAGCAGCAGCAGCGCACTTGTGAGACCCTCTCCCCCCAGCAGCTTTGTGAGTGGTACACGGCTCGTCAGCAGGGTGGAGGTGCTGGCCCCTGTACCTACGTCCTCCGCACCGGCGACCGCTCGGGTGAGCAGTGTGGGGGTCTGCACTCCACCCAGCGCTGCTTTGGCCGCCTGACGGACGCTTGGCGTCACCAGTTTCCTGACGCTACTGAGATCCCTCGCTGGGGCGAGTTGTTTATGGCGGGGGTTGCTATCTTTGATCTTGACATTGATGCTATCCTTGCTGCAATGTATGCTGTGACCACTAGTGATGAGAGTGACTAATACCGGTGTTTTCCGCCCGACCCGGACATTGAGACTGCTGCTCTAGGTACTGGTGAGGCTGCTGCTCTTGGTGCTAGCGAGGCTGCTGCTCTAGGTGCTAGTGCGTCTGCTTCCTCAGGTGCTGGTTAGTCTGCTCTATCAGGTACTGCGTCGGCTTCGGCCTCCCTCACCTTCACCCTTGACTCGGGGGCTTCTCGCTCCTTCTTTCGAGACCGCACCACACTCACGCCGCTTGGTCGGCCAGTTGCAGTCTCTCTGGCAGACCCCTCTCGGGGTCCTGTCCTTGCACACTTCTCCACTGTCCTCCCGTGTCCGGCGGCTCCCTCTAGTACCCTGTCTGGTCTCTACCTCCCCTCGTTCTCTACGAACTTGGTGAGTGGTGCTGACCTACAGGATGGGGGAGTCCACCAGTTCACTCCTGCGCGTCAGCGAGTGACGCACTGTACAGAGGCTCGCACAGGCCGACACCTGGCTACGTTTACACGTCAGCCAGGGTCGAGCCTGTACACACTGACCACTACGTCTCCTCCAGTTGCTGAGTCTGGTAGGGTATCTACGTTAGGTCAGGTGTTTGCTGCAACGTCCAGGTCTGGTCCTGAGTCTGCCCCCTGTTCGTGTCGTCTCCTCTCTCACGAGACTCTCCTCTGGCACCACCGCCTTGGTCACCCCTCTCTGCTTCGGCTCAGAGGCATGGCCTCTCGTCTTCTTGTTTCTGGTCTCCCCAGGTCCCTCCTTCCCCTTCCTCAGGGGCCTGTCCCTTCCTGTGTCCCCTGTGTCGAGGGGCACCAGAGGGCTGCCCCTCACTCCTCCCAGTTTCCTCCGACAGAGGCCCCGTTGCAGACACTTCACATGGACATGTGGGGCCCAGCAAGCGTCCGTGGACAGGGTCACGATCGCTACTTCCTGCTTGTTGTTGACGACTACTCGTGTCACACTGCAGTCTTCCCCTTGCGCAGCAAGGGTGATGTCACTGAGGTGCTGATCGACTGGATCCGCGCAGCTCGTCTCCAGCTCAGGCAGAGCTTTGGCTCGGACTTTCCTGTTCTGCGTCTGCACTCACACAGAGACGGAGAGTTTTCCTCTGGCCTTCTGAGAGCGTACTGTCGCGCACGAGGCATCCGTCAGACCTTCACGCTTCCGGACTCTCCGCAGCAAAATGGGATTGCAGAGCGCCGCATTGGCATGGTCATGGACGTCGCTCGTACGTCCATGATGCATGCGGCTGCCCCCCATTTTCTGTGGCCGTTTGCGGTCAGGTACGCGGCGCATCAGATCAACCTCCACCCCAGGGTCTCCAGGCCGGAGACCTCCCCAGCCCTGCTGTGGACGGGGAAGGTTGGCGATGCGTCGGCGTTTCGGGTCTGGGGATCTCGGGCGTTTGTCCGCGACTTGTCCCCTCGTGCTGCTCCTTGCGTCTTCCTGGGGTTCCCCCATGACGCGCCAGGGTGGCAGTTCCACTACCCCACCTCTCGCCGTGTTCTGTCCTCCCAGGATGTCACGTTTGACAAGTCGGTCCCCTACTACCGCCTCTTCCCCTACCGCACTCCGTCCCTACCCCCGTCCCCGCTCTTCCTTGTCCCTGGTCCCCCCCCGGTAGACCCCCTCCCCCCTCAGGGTCCTGCCCCTTCAGGTGTGTCCCAGGTAGACGCGGTCGGAACTGCCGAGGTTACTGGTGACTCTGGTGCTGCTAAGGGTACTCAGCCTGGGGGTGCTGAGACTGGGAGTGCTGAGCCTGAGGGTGCTGTGCCTGGGGGTGCTGAGCCTAGGGGTGCTGCGATTGGGGGTGCTGAGCCTGGGGGTGCTGAGCCTGGGGGTGCTGCGACTGGAGGTGCTGCGCATGGGGGTGCTGAGCTTGGAAGTGCTGAGCCTGGAGGTGCTGAGCCTGAGGGTGCTGAGCCTGGATGTCCTGCGCCTGGAGGTCCTCCGGGGGCTTCGTCTCGCCGGGGGCCACTCTCTCCACCGGAGCTGCGCGAGTGGTTTGCCCGGCGCTGGAGGCGTGCTGCTAGAGCTGGAGGTTCTTCTGCTGATGAGGGTGCTGGTGCCGCGGGTCCCGGAGGTGCTCATACTGGGAGTACTGGAGCTGCTGGGTCTGCGGGTTCGACTGGAGCTGGTGCTGCTGTGGGCGTTGGTGCTGAGCCTACTACTCGCGGTCCTGCTGGGGGTACTACTGGTGCTGCTAGAGGTTCTGGTGCTGCTGGAGGTGCTGCTGGAGCGGGTGCTCCTGCTCGGGGTGCTGGTGCTGTCCCTGCTGTGTCTGGCATTGCCACGCGGCCTCGACCATACTTCGTTCCACTCCTACAGCAGGTTCTTGGTCTTCCACCTTCTACGGGTCCTCTTCCTCCTTTAGAGTGTCCACAGCCTGTCCCGTCACAGCGACAGTTACAGCCTGCCTCCCCACTTTCTGCTCCCTCTCTTTACACTCGTCCTACGTTGCCTGTTCGTGCTGCTCGCACTAGTGGTCGCGTTTCGCGTCAGCGTCCTCCTCCTGTCCCTGGCACGCACCAGATGTCTCTATGTCCGTCCACTGCTCCTCTGCGTGCCCCTTTGCCTTCTCCTCCTGCGTCCTCTCTTCCTACTCTTGCCGACCCGGAGTCGGACTCTCTTCGTGCTGCCAGTCCTACTGTCACGCGTCTCCTTGCTACTGCCGTCACTGACCCTTCTTTCGAGTCCACTGCTGCGTCTGCCCTAGTTACTGAGCTCGTCGACTTTGCTGCTCGCTGTCGCCTTGACTATGCTGCTAGTCTTGTTGCTGAGTCTGAGTCTGTTCGTCCTCCGTCCGTCGGGGGTGAGTGTGCCCTTGGCACGGACGTCCTTGAGGACAAGCAGGAGGAGTTCCAGTGCCTGGCCGCTGCTTCACCTCATCTCGTGTCCGTACTGCTTACCCCTGAGGGAGACCCGGATGCACTTGACATCCCGACTCTGCGCTCTTACGCGGAGGCGATAGAGGGTCCCTACTCTTCTCAGTGGCAGGCAGTTATGGATGCAGAGATGGCTTCCTGGAAGTCCACAGGCACCTACGTTGACGCTGTCCCCCCTCCTGGGGCGAACATCGTCAGCGGCATGTTGATTTTCAGGGTGAAGCGGCCGCCGGGTTCTCCGCCTGTCTTCAAGGTACGGTACATGGCTCGTGGCTTCAGTCAGCGGCAGGGAGTTGACTACTTTCAGACCTTCTCTCCCACCCCGAAGATGACCACTCTTTGGGTACTACTGCACCTTGCTGCTCACCGTGACTACGAGCTGCACTCTCTCGACTTTAGCACGACTTTCTTGCAGGGCAGCCTGCACGAGGAGATCTGGCAGCGTCGCCAACCTGGTTTTACGGGGTCGTTCCCTCCTTGTACCCAGTGGAGTCTCCGACGTCCAGTCTACGGTCTCTGCCAAGCGCCCCGTGACTGGCACGACACACTGAGGACTACACTTGCGGCTCTTGGGTTTGCTCCTTCTACTGCCGACCTGTTGCTGTTTCTGCGCACCGACACTTTTCTGCCCCCTTTCTACATCCTCGTGTACGTCAACGACTTGGTCTTTGCCACAGCTGACACTGCTGGACTCGCCTACGTGAAGTCCGAGCTGCAGAAGAGACACACGTGCACAGACCTGGGTGAAGAGCTACCTTGGCTTGCAGATCACCCGGGACAGAGCTCGCCGCACCATTACCCTGACTCAGTCACACATGGTGCAGCAGGTCCTTCAGCGCTTCGGCTTCACGTACTCCTCGCCTCAAGCGACTCTCTGCCTACTCGCCACTCACTCTCAGCTCTGCCTTCGGATGAGTCCGTAGAGTCGAGTGGCCCGTATCCAGAGCTTGTTGGCTGCCTCATGTACCTGATGACCTGCACACGACCTGACCTTGCATACCCTCTTAGCATTCTCGCACGCTATGTTTCTCCTGGGAGACACCGACCAGAGCACATGGCTGCAGCAAAGAGGGTGTTGCGCTACTTGTGCAGTACGTCGGGCATGGGGCTAGTGCTTGGAGGGCGCAGTCCAGTGGTCCTCACCGGGCACGCAGACGCTTCCTGGGCTGACGACCAGGCTACACAGCGGTCGTCACAGGGTTACACCTTCAGTCTTGGTTCCGGCTCTGTCTCGTGGCGGGCTACTCGCTCGTATCTGTTCTCGGCTCCAGCTGTGAGGCTGAGATCTACGCCAGGGCCATGGCTGCACAGGAGCTTCGCTGGCTCACCTACCTGCTGACCGACCTTGGAGAGCCGCCTCGTTCTCCTCCAGTTCTGTACGTAGACAACAAGGCCATGCTGGCCTTGTGTCGAGAGCAGCGACTGGAGCACAGAACGAAGCATATTGCTCTCTGCTACTTCCTTGCTCGTGAGCTACAGCAGCGTGGACAGTTGCGACTTGCGTACGTGGCCTCTCAGGCAGACACTACTGATGTTTTCACCAAGGCACTTGCGCCTTGTGATCATCAGCGCTTCTGCACTCAGCTGGGTCTTGTCACAGTCTTGCCTCACTTGCTCACCTCTTGACCTTGCTTGTACTGTTACATATATATATATACCTGCTCTTGCTTGTCTAGCCTTATATATATATATTTATTTATTTTTGCATGTGAACTGGCCTTGTGGCCTTGAACTTGTGCTTGGAATGTGTGGTGACTTTGTGATCCATCCTGAGCTTGCTTTGTTTTCCTTTGCTTGACTGGTCTTGTGACCCCTTGCTCTCCCCCACTTTGCCTATGGGGGTGTGTCAGAACATTGTAGCTTATGCTTATTGTGTAGGCTATAGTGGGGTATCCCATAGGGGGTACAACCCAATTAGGGTTAGTACTTGTACCCAGTTCATTCATAGTCCATTCATTTCTCGTTCATACTTTCTTATGCGGCGCAGATGTGGATATTGGTGTGGAGCTAGGCTTTCACGATTCCGTTCGTTCGATTGATATGTTTCGTTCAGTTGTTACAACTGACAACGAATATTTGCAAATGGAACGTATGCTAAATGCTGAGCAACGTGCAATTGCCGACCACATTGTTCGAGGCGTGCGTCAATCTTTCGAAAATGGACCTCTTTGCATACTCGTTAGTGGTGGTGCCGGCGTTGGCAAATCCGTATTGATTAAGACTGTGCATGATCGATTGATGCGGATCTTTCATGCGCAGATTCATACGGATTTCAGTACCATTAAGGTGTTAAAGATCGCACCCTCAGGCGTTTGAATGGACCGACTTCAGACTTCGGGAGCTGACAAACAACGCAAACTTCTCTTTTGGAGGTTTGCATATGATATTTGTTGGTGTTTTTTTCCAACTTCCTCCGTTGCATGATATACATGGTTTCGTAGACCATTCAGCATCAACCATAAACGAATCACAATTATGGGAACGCGTACGACTCGTGGAGCTCACAATGATAATGCGTCAGCGCGATGAGTCAAGATTTGCCTAGTTATTGAATCGTTTACGTGAAGGTAAACAAACTCGCATGGACCTTCAACTATTATACGAGCGTCAGATAAATACCCACTCACCAGGAATAGAGCTCCAACATCTGTGCTGTACGAATAAAGTCATTGATTCGTTTAATCACGAAGTGTATTCCTCCTCTTCGGAAGAAAAACATGCAATCCCTGCATTGGATTGTGCGTTGTTTGGGAAGGATCAATCTAGAAAGAAAAAAACCAATCACACCGCATGGTTTTGCGACAATGTCATCACATGGATTGTTACCTCTTGTGGAGCTATTTACTAATTCGTGCGTCCATATGTCATGTCATGTAGATACATCCGATGGCCTTGCTAACGGCACCCCTGGCATAGTTGTACATTTTACACAAAATGACCAAAATGTGATGGAGATCATATGGGTTCAATTTGACGATGATGAAGTCGGGCAAAACATTCGCAATAAATCTGAATAGTTGATGTCCAAATGTATTGGAGTTCAACAAACTTGGACACCTATACAACGTATTGAGAAGTCGTTTTCCGTCAACTCACGATACGATATGATATCTCGAATCCAGTTTCCTTTACGACCAAGTAATGCGATTGTGAGAATGAGAACGAGAATGAAATGACTATGAATGAAGTGTGTACATATAGGAAACCCTAATTGGGTTGTACCCCCTATGGGATACCCCACTATAGCCTACACAAGTAAGTAAGCTATAATGTTCTGACACACCCCCATAGGCAAAGTGGGGAAGAACAAGGGGTCATAAGACCAGTCAAGCAAAGCAAGGCAAAGCTCAACGCGGATCACAAAGTCACCACACATTCCGAGCACAAGTTCAAAGGCCAAAAGGCCAGTTCACATGCAAGATCAAATATATAGGTAAAGAAGAGGCTAAGCAAGCAAGAGCAAGAGTATATATATGTGACAGTACAAACAAGGTCAAGAAGTGAGCAAGTGAGGAAAGACAGGCACAAGGCCCAACTGAGTGCAGAAGCGCTGATGATCACAAGGCGTAAGTGCCTTGGTGAAGACATCAGCAGTGTTGGCCTCAGAGGCCACGTACGCAAGCCGCAACTGTCCACGCTGCTGCAGCTCACGCGCAAGAAAGTAGTGGAGAGCAATGTGCTTTGTCATGTGCTCCAGTCGCTGCTCTCGACACAAGGCCAGCATGGCCTTGTTGTCTACGTACAAGACTGGAGGAGAACGAGGCGGCTCTCCAAGGTCGGTCAGCAGGTAGGTGAGCCAGCGAAGCTCCTGTGCAGCCATGGCCCCGGCGTAGATCTCAGCCTCACAACTGGAGCCGAGAACAGAAGACGAGCGGGTAGCCCGCCACGAAACAGAGCCGGAACCAAGACTGAAAGTGTAACCCTGTGACGACCGCTGCGTAGCCTGGTCGTTAGCCCAAGAAGCGTCCGCGTGCCCAGTGAGGACCACTGGACTGCGCCCTCCAAGCACTAGCCCCATGCCCGACGTACTGCACAAGTAGCGCAACACCCTCTTCGCTGCAGCCATGTGCTCTGGTTGGTGTCTCCCAGGAGCAACATAGCGTGCAAGAATGCTAAGAGGGTATGCAAGGTCAGGTCGTGTGCAGGTCATCAGGTACATGAGGCAGCCGACAAGCTCTGGATACGGGCCACTCGACTCTACGGACTCATCCGAAGGCAGAGCTGAGAGCGAGTGGCGAGTAGGCAGAGGAGTGGCCTGAGGCGAGGAGTACGTGAAGCCAAGCGCTGAAGGACCTGCTGCACCATGTGTGACTAAGTCAGGGTAATGGTGCGGCGTGCTCTGTCTCGGGTGATCTGCAAGCCAAGGTAGCTGCGCGGTTCACCCAGGTCAGTGCACGTGTGTCTCTTCAGCAGCTCGGACTTCACGTAGGCGAGTCCAGCAGTGTCAGAAGTGGCAAAGACCAAGTCGTCGACGTACACGAGGATGTAGAACGGCGGCAAAGAGGTGTCCGTGCTCAGAAACAGCGACGCGTCGGCAGTAGAAGGAGCAAACCCAAGTGCCGCCAGCGTAGTCCTCAGTGTGTCGTGCCACTCACGCGACGCCTGGCGGAGACCGTAGACTGGACGCCGGAGACTCCACTGGGTACCAAGAGGGAAAGACCCAGTGAAGCCAGGTGGGCGCCGCACCCAGATCTCCTCGTGCAGGCTACCCTGCAAGAAAGCAGTGCTGAAGTCAAGAGAGTGCAGCTCGTAGTCACGATGAGCAGCAACGTGCAGCAGTACCCGAAGAGTGGTCATCTTCGGGGTAGGGGAGAAGGTCTGAAAGTAGTCAACTCCCTGCCGCTGACTGAAACCACGAGCCACGTAACGCGCCTTGAAGACAGGCGGAGAACCCGGCGGCCGCTTCATCCTGAAGATCCACATGCCACTGACGATGTTCGCCCCAGGAGGGGGGACAGCGTCAACGTAGGTGCCTGTGGACTTCCAGGAAGCCACTGAGAGGAGTAGGGACCCTCTATCGCCTCCGCGTAAGAGCGCGGAGTCGGGATGTCAAGTGCATCCGGGTCTCCCTCAGGGGTGAGCAGTACGGACACGAGATGAGGTGAAGCAGCTGCCAGGCACTAGAACTCCTCCTGCCTGTCCTCAAGGACGTCCGTGCCAAGGGCACACTCACCCTTGACGGACGGAGGACAGGCAGACTCAGACTCAGCGACAAGACTAGCAGCGTAGTCTAGACGACAGCAAGCAGCAAAGTCGACAAGCTCAGTAACAAGGGCAGACGCAGCAGTAGACTCGAAAGAAGGGTCAGTGACGGCAGTAGCAAGAAGACGCGTGACAGTAGGACTGGCAGCACGAAGAGAGTCCGACTCCGGGTCGGCAAGAGCATGAAGAGAGGACGCAGGAGGAGAAAGCACAGGGGCACGCAGAGGAGCAGTGGTCGGACGCAGAGACATCCGGTGCGTGCCAGGGACAGGAGGAGGACGCTGACACGAACCGCGACCACTAGCACGCGCAGCACGAACAGGCGACGCAGGACGAGACGCAGGCTCACGACGCTCAGTAAGACCTCCAGTAGGACCAGCGTAGGGAGAAGGAGCAGGCAAAGGGGAGGTAGGCTATAGTTGTGACTGTGACAGAACAGGCTGTGGACCCTCTAAGGGAGGAGAAGGAGGACCAGGAGAAGGTGTAAGACCAAGAACCTGCTGCAGGAGTGGAACTAAGTACGGTCGGGGCCGCGTGGCGACGCCAGAAACAGCAGGGACAGTACCAGTACCCCCAGCAGGGGTACCCGCGCCAGCAGCACCTCCAGCAGCTCCAGAACCCCCAGCTGCACCTCCAGCAGCACCACAACCTCCAGTAGCACCAGAAGCACCGCCAGCCGGACCGCCAGTGGTAGTCTCAGCGCCAACACCCTCAGCAGCACCAGCTCGAGTCGAACCCGCAGGCCCAGCAGCTCCAGTACTCCCAGGACGAGAACCTCCGGGACTCGCGACAGCAGCACCCTCAGTAGCCGACGAACCTCCAGCACCAGCAGCACGGCTCCAGCGATGGGCAAACCACTCGCGCAGCTCCCGTGGAGAGAGTGGCTCCCGGCGAGACGAAGCACCCGGAGAGCCTCCAGGCTCAGCACCCCCAGACCCAGCACCCCCAGGCAAGGAACCTCCAGGCGTAGCACCCATAAGCTCAGCACCCCTAGGCTCCGCACCCCCAGGCCCAGCACCCCCAGACGCAGCACCCCCAGGCTCAGGACCCCCAGTCTCAGCACCCCCAGTCTCAGCACCTCTAGGCTTAGCACCCGCAGCAGCACTAGAGTCACCAGTGACCTCGACAGGCTCGACTGCGTCTACCTGGGACACACCTGAAGGGGGAGGACCCTGAGGGGGGAGAAGGACTACCGGGGGGGGACCTGGGACAAGAAAGAGCGGGGGCGGGGGGAGGGACGGAGTGCGGTAGGGGAAGAGGCGGTAGTAGGGTACCGACTCGTCGAACGTGACGTCCTGGGAGGACAGAACACGGCGAGAGGTGGGGTGGTAGAACTGCCACCCAGGAGCGTCGGGGGGAAACCCCAGGAAGACGCAGGGAGCAGCGCGAGGGGACAGCTTGTCCGCAGACAGGTCGCGGACAAACGCCCGAGATCCCCAGACCCGGAACGCCGACGCATCGCCAACCTTCCCCGTCCACAGCAGGGCTGTGGAGGTCTCCGGCCTGGAGACCCTGGGGTGGAGGTTGATCTGATGCGCCGCGTACCTGACCGCAAACGGCCACAGAAAATGGGGGGCTGCCGCATGCATCATAGACGTACGAGCGACGTCCATGACCATGCCAATGCGGCGCTCTGCAATCCCATTTTGCTGCGGTGAGTCCGGAAGCGTGAAGGTCTGACGGATGCCTCGCGCACGATAGTAGGCACGCAGAAGGCCAGAGGAGAACTCTCCGCCTCTGTCCGAGTGCAGACGCAAAACAGGAAAGTCCGAGCCAAAGCTCTGTCTGAGCTGGAGACGAGCTGCGCGGATCCAGTCGATCAGCACCTCAGTGACATCACCCTTGCTACGCAAGGGGAAGACTGTGGTGTAACGCGAGTAGTCATCAACCACCAACAAGAAGTAGCGCTCGTGACCTAGTCCACGGATGCGGGCAGGGCCCCACACGTCCATGTGAAGCATCTGCAACGGAGCCTCTGTCGGAGGAAACTGGGAGGAGTGAGGGGCAGCACGCTGGCGCCCCTCGACACAGGGGACACAGGCAGGGCCAGGGCCCTGAGGCAGGGGAGGGAGGGACCGGGGGAGACCAGACACAAGAAGACGGGAGGCCATGCCTCTGAGCCGAAGCAGAGAGGGGTGACCAAGGCGGTGGTGCTAGAGGAGAGTCTCGTGAGACAGGCGACGACACGAACAGGGGGCAGACTCAGGACCAGACCTAGACACTGCAGCAAACACCTGACCAGACGAAGGGACTCTACCAGACTCAGCAACTGGAGAAGAAGCAATGGTCAGTGTGTACAGGCTCGACCCTGGCTGAAGTGTAAACGTAGCTAGGTGGCGACCTGTGCTAGCCTCTGTGCAGTGCGTCACCCGCTGACGAGCAGGAGTGAACTGGTGGACACCCGCATCCTGTAGATCAGCACCACTCACCAGGTTCGTAGAGAACGAGGGGAGGTAGAGACCAGACAGGGTGCCAGAGGGGGCCGCCGGACACGGGAGGACTGTGGAGAAGCGAGACAGGACAGGAACCCCAGAGGGGTCAGCCAGGGACACTGTAACCGGCCGACCAAGCGGCGTGAGTGTGGTGCGGTCCCGAAAGAAGGAGCGAGACGCCCCAGAGTCAAGGGTGAAGGTGTGGGAGGCCGAAGCCGACGCAGTACCTGAGAGCGCAGACTCACTAGTACCTGAAAGCGCAGACGCACTGGCACCTAGAGCAGCAGTACCAATGGCCTGGTCTGGCGGGAAACACCGTTAACAGTCACCCTCATCACTAAAAGTCACAGCATACATGGCAGCAAGGATAGCATCAAAGTCAAGATCAAAGATAGCTACACCAGCCCTAGACAGCTCTCCCCAGCGGGGGATCTCAGAGGCCTCCGGGAACTGCTGGCGCCAAGCGTCCGTCAGGCGGCCAAAGCAGCGCTGGGCGGTGTGGGTACCCCCACACTGCTCACCCGCGCGGTCGTCGGTGCGAAGGACGTAGGTGCAGGGACCAAAAGCCCCACCACGCTGACGCTGCGTGTACCACTCACGGAGCTGCTGAGGGGCGGGGACGTCGCAAGAACGCTGCTGCTGCTGCTGGCGCTGACCACCCCAGTGCTGCTCCGCTGCGAAGAGCCACTCCGACCACCTCCACCACCGCCACCCCCGCCTCCGCCTCCACCGCCGCCACCTCCGCCACCTCCGCTCCCACCGCCACCACCGCCGCCACCTCCGCCTCCATTGCCGCCACAAGTACCCCCACCCCTGCTACCACCTCCACCGCCACCCCCACTCCCCCCGCCGCCCCCACCTCCTCCGCCACCGCCCCCACTAGCTCCACCCGCGCCCTTGCCCCCCTTGCCCTTGCCAGGGCGGCGTCTCCCGCTAGGGGCAAACGCCGCACCGACCGACTCAAGACCAACAAGGTCGGCCGCAGCAGCATAGGCGACAGAGGGTAACAGGGGGGAAGGAGAACACCCCTCAAAGATGGGGGTGCGAGGGTCACCACGAGAGGCCCCTACAGCGACTATGCTCTTCTCGGCCGCTAGGAGGGACTTCTCGAGGAGGTCGACAGTGAGAGTGGTGGGACAGACCGAGAGAAAGTGGTCCCTAACTACACGAAGGGACTCAGGGAGACGATTGACTAGAAAGTAGAGAGTGATGTACATGGGGGGGGGGTTCTTGGCGCAGAAGTCAGGAGGAAGCGCAGCGCGGTAGCGAGTGTCACTAGTGCGGAGGTGCGTAATGAGGTCAGCGACTGTGGGAAAGGCAGCAAGGTCAGGGAAGAGGTACGGTAGCACGAGACGGCTCAGTGCAGCAGTGGCAGGGGAGGAGTAGCGCGCAACTACAGCGTCGTACAAGGTCTGTGCACTCTTGTACTGACTAAAGTGTGCACGCTCAGAGGTGGGGAGGTGGCGACGCACAGCAAGACGTGCAGCAGCATCGCGTGTGGCCCACTTGGAGCGAACAGTGGGGTCAGCATCAGCAGCAGGGGCATGGACGGTGCCAGAGGTAAGGTCAAAGAGAGAAATGTCATCTACCCTATCGCACTGCAAGTACAGCTGCAGGTCGTCGACCCAGACCTCAAAGTCAATGGCACGACCCTCAGCGTCAAAAGCTAGGACACTAGGGGTAGCCATGACGACAGACGCCTAGCAGTGCAAGCAGTAGGGTGAGGGCAGTGCAGCGAAAAGGGCTCTGTGCTCACCAGACAGGGCAGAACAGGAAGTAAGGCAGCTTGGTGGCCGGCGGCTCGACTGCTGGGCGGCTCGGCTGCTGGGCGGCTCGGCGGCTCGGCTGCTCGGCTGGTGGGCGGCTCGGCGGCTCGGCGGCTCGGCTGCTGGGCGGCTCGGCGGCTTGGCTGCTCGGCTGCTGGGGGGCTCGGCGACTCGGCGGCTCGGCTGCTGGGCGGCTCGGCGGCGCAGCGGCTAGGTCACTGGGCGACCCGGCGGTCAGGCGGCTCGGCGACTCTAGTTCTGGGCGGCGTGGCGGCCGTGGGTAGGACGGCGGGTGAGCCGCAGGTAGGGCGGTAGGCGTGCCGCAGCAAGGGTGGCGGGCGTGCCGCAGGTGGGGCGGCAGGCGAGCCGCAGGTAGGGCGGCGGGCGTGCCGCAGTGTAGGGTGGCCGTCGGGCCGCAATGTAGGGCGGCGGGCGGGCCGCGACATAGGGCGGCGGGCAGGCCGCGACGTAGGGCGGCGGGTGGGCCGTAGGTAGGGCGGCGGGCAGGCCGCGACGTAGGGCGGCGGGCAGGCCGCGACGTAGGGCGGCGGGTGGGCCGTAGGTAGGGCGGCGGGCAGGCCGCGACGTAGGGTGGCGGGCGGGCCGCAATGTAGGGCGGCGGGCAGGCCGCGACGTAGGGCGGCGCGCAGGCCGCAAGTGGGGCGGCGGGCAGGCCGCGACGTAGGGCGGCGGGCAGGCTGCGACGTAGGGCGGCGGGTGGGCCGCAGGTAGGGCGGCGTGCAGGCCGCGACGTAGGGCGGCGGGCAGGCCGCGACGTAGGGCGGCGGGCGGGCCGTCGACGTGGGGCGGCGGGCAGGCCGCGACGCAGGGCGGCGGGCGGGCCGTCAACGTGGGGCGGCGGGGCCGCGACGTAGGGCGGCGGGGCCGCGACGTAGGGCGGCGGGCAGGCCGCTGTCAAACATTATATGTTTATGTGGCTCTAGGCTGTAGTGGGTTACACCTTAGGGGGTACACCAGATTAGGGTTTCATATTTGTACTCTTGTTCCTGTTAGTCACACCATTCTCGTTTCTCATTATGACATGGTATTACGAGCCTAGGTTTCACCTAGGACCGAAACGTTAGGGCCCACCATTTCCGCTAGCCGCGCCCTAGTGCGCCTCCTTTTCCTAGCGCCCTCGTGCGCCTCGTTCCTCGCGTCGCCCTTTAAGGCCCCTCACGGCCCCTCGCGTCGCCCCTTAAGGCCTCTCACGGCCCCCCCTTACGACCCCGCGCTAGCCCTGAACGGCCCCGTGCGGCCCCCGCGCTAGCCTCCCCCGGCCCCTTACGGCCCCGCGCTAGCCTCCTACGGCCCCGAACGGCCCTGCGCTAGCCCCGAACGGCCCCTTGCGGCCCCCGCGCTAGCCTCTCACGGCCCCTTAAGGCCCCGCGCTAGCCTCTCACGGCCCCCGAATGGCCCCGCACTAGCCCCGAACGGCCCCCGAACGGCCCCCGCGCTCGCCTCGAACGGCCCCCCGCGCTCGCCCCTCTACGACCGAGCCGCGCAGCGCGACCCCAGCTGAACCGCGCGACCCAAGCCGAACCGCGCGACCCGACCGAGCCGCGCCGCCCTAGCCGAGCCGCGCCGCCCTAGCCGAGCCGCGCCGCCCTAGCCGAGCCGCGCCGTCCTAGCCGAGCTGTGCCCTCCTTACCTGAGCAGCAGGGCCAGTACTGGACTGAACTGCTCCTACTGCTACTGCTACTGCTACTGCTACTGCTTCTGCTACTTCAGCTATTGCTAGCCCTACAGTTCTCTCCTTCGATGCTAAGGGCCGCCCGATTAAGTTTGAGACCTAGCTCGATGATCTGCACCTGTTCCTCCAGCTCACTGCCAGGGAGGATGTCTCGCTGTACGATCATGCACTAGGCAAAGCTACTGCCCCTGCTACTGATGCTGACGCCACTACCCGCTCCCAGTGGCAGACTCGTGACGCCCACGCTCGCTTCGCTATTCGCAACTCCCTGCCTGTAGATGAGCGCGAGCACTTCGGCCAGCACAGGACTGCCCAGGCACTGTACACTGCTGTAGTTGCACGCTACTCCTCCCCAGCCTCTGCTGCACTAGGCCGTCTCTCGCTTCCCTACCTGTTCCCTGACCTGTCCGCCTTCCAGACAGTCGCTGACCTCATCACGCACCTCCGCACTAGTGAGGCCCGCTTCCGTGCCGCTATGCCTGCTGAGTTTCTTGCCTCCAACCCTCCCTCGCTCTGGCTCACTCTCTACCACCTAGTTACCCGCCTCCCTGACAATCTGCGTACAGTCAAGGACAGCTTCCTAGCCCGCTGCCCCACTGAGCTCACCATTGCCACCCTCGAGAAGGAACTCCTAGCAGCTGAGAAGAGTATTGTAGCTATAGGTGCCTCTCGTGGTGACCCCCGCACCCCTTTCTTCGAGGGGTGTTCCCCCTCCCCCCTGCTCCCCTCTGTCGCCTCTGCTGCTACTGTCGACCTCCTTGGTGCTGAGCAGGTCGGCTCTGCGTCCGCTCCCAGCGGGCGCCGCAGCGGCAGGGGCAGGGGAGGCAAGGGCGGTGGGGGTGATGGCGGGGGAGGCGGTGGTGGGGGTGGTGGCGGCGGTGGGGGCGGTGGCGGGGCAGGAGGGGCTAGTGGCAGCGGTGGGGGTGGTGGAGGCAGCGGCGGCGGCGGTGGCCGGGGTGGGGGCGGTGGTGGTGGCGGCGGAGGACGTGGCGGCGGCAGGGGCGGTGGTGGTCGTGGTGGCGGCGGCGGTGGTGGTCGTGGAGGCTATGGCACTGGCCAGAGCACGCAGCACCCTCAGTCCTCCTAGGAGCTTCGTGAGTGGTACTTACAGCACGGGGGTGGGGGGGGTAGCCTTAGCTGCAAGTACGTCATCCGCACTGGTCGCCGCAAGGGACAGACGTGCGGGAGGGCGCACACTGCGCAACGCTGCTTCTTTCGCCTAGATGATGCTTGGCGTACTCAGTTTCCTGACGCTCCTGAGCTCCCTCAGTGGGCTGATCTCCTCAAGAAGGATATCGATATCTATGCTCTTGATTTTGATGTTATTCTCAAAGCCATGTATGCATTGACTATTAGTGGAGAGGAGGACCAGTACCTGTGTGTTCCGCCTGACCCAGGCATCCGCACAAGTGAGGCTGCCGCCCTAGGTGCTTGCGTGTCTGCTGCCCCAGGTGCTGGTGAGGCTACTGCTCTAGGTGCTTGTGTGTCCGCCACCCCAGGTACTACTGAGTCCAATGAGGCACTGCACACCTTCACTCTAGACTTAGGCACTTCGCGCTATTTCTTTCGTGACCGCACTGCTCTTGAGCCCCTTGCTCGACCAGTCGCTGTCTCGCTCGCTGACCCCTCTGGGGGTCCGGTCATTGCGACCTCCTCCACTGTCCTTCCTTGTCCTGCTGTCCCGTCGGGCACACTGTCAGGTCT
Organism: Closterium sp. NIES-65; assembly: GCA_948144175.1. NCBI lineage: Eukaryota > Viridiplantae > Streptophyta > Zygnematophyceae > Desmidiales > Closteriaceae > Closterium > Closterium sp. NIES-65. Next base: position 192,824 of record CANXME010002061.1, on the reverse strand, counting down.
CCCACCTCCCCTCGTTCTCTACGAACTTGGTGGCGGGTTGTGCGCTTCAGGATGGGGGTGTTCACCAGTTCACCCCTGCCTACGAGCGCGTGACACACTGCACGTGTGCTCGGACGGGCCGTCACCTGGCTACCTTCACTCGGCAGCCGGGGTCGGACGTGTACACACTGACCACTGAGTCCCCTCAGGTAGCGGCGTCTGCGTCTGCGTCAGGTCAGCTGTCAGCCCCCTGCTCGTGTCGCTCTCTGGCGCACAAGACAGTCCTCTGGCACCATCGACTTGGTCACCCGTCAGTGCAGCGCCTTCGGGGCATGCACGCCCGGTACCTTGTCCTTGGTCTTCCTCGGGTACTCCCTCCTCTCCCACCCTCCCTTGCTCCTCCTTGTCTTCCCTATGTCGAGGGGCGGCAGCGCGCTGCCCCTCACTCCTCCTCGTTCCCCCCGACGACTGCTCCTTTGCAGACGCTCCACATGGACGTGTGGGGCCCAGCCCGCGTCCGTGGTCAGGGCTAGGAGAGGTACTTCTTGATCGTTGTGGACGACTACTCGCGCTACACCACGGTCTTCCCCTTGCGCACCAAGGGTGAAGTCCCTGATGTTCTCATCCCTTGGATCAGCAGAGCACGTCTTCAGCTGCGAGAGCGTTTTCGCTCGGAGTTTCCTGTCCTGCGCTTGCACTCTGACAGAGGTGGTGAGTTCTCCTCCGACCTCTTGGCAGCCTACTGTGCCGAGCACGGCATTCGCCAGTCGTTCACGCTTCCGGCCTCTCCACAGCAGAATGGGGTTGCTGAGCGCCGCATTGGCTTGGTCATGGAGGTCGCTCGTACCTCCTTAGTCCACGCGGCTGCCCCCCACTTTCTGTGGCCGTCTGCGGTCCGGTACGCTGCGCATCAGCTCAACCTCTGGCCCCGTGTCTCCGCTCCGGAGACCTCGCCCACACTGCTGTGGACGGGGGAGGTTGGCGATGCGTCACGCTTCCGAGTCTGGGGATCCCGAGCTTTTGTTCGCGACACGTATGCGGACAAGCTCTCCTCCCGCACTGCTCCGTGTGTCTTTCTTGGCTTTGTCCCGGATGCGTCTGGCTGGCAGTTTTACCACCCCGCCTCGCACCGCGTCTTCCCCTCTCAGGACGTCACTTTTGACGAGTCCGTGCCCTTCTACCGCCTCTTCCCCTACCGCACTGCCCCGCTCCCTCCCCCGCCTCTCTTCCTCGCGCCAGGTGCTGCAGTGGTAGACCCCCTCCCCCCTCAGGGTGCCGCTCCTTCAGGTGTCTCCCAGGTAGACCCGGTTGAGCCTGCCGAGGTAGCTGTCGACTCGCGTCCGGATAGGGGTTTTGAGCCTGAGCGTGCGGAGCCTGAGGGTGCGGAGCCTGGGGGTGCTGAATCTGGGGGTACTGAGCGTGGGGGTGCTGAGTCTTGGGGTGCTGAGCCTGGGGTTGCCGAGTCTGGGGGTGCTGAGCCTGGGGTTACTGAGTCTGGGGGTGCTGAGCCTGGAGTTGCTGAGTCTGGGGGTACTGCAGCTGACTGTGAGACGCCTGGAAGAGCTCCCTCTTCGCAGCAGCTGCGTGAGTGGTACTCGCGGTACTGCAGCCTTCGGCGGGGTTCGTCTCGGGCTCGGGGTGCTGCTGGAGTTGGTGCTCGTGTTTCCCCGCCGCGGCGGGAGCCGCCCTCTTCCCCACAGCTCCAGGAGTGGTACGCTCGGCACATCAGTCTTCGTAGTGGGACTGCTGGTGCTGGGGTCCTCGGGGTCGACACTACTACTGGTACTGCGGACCTTGGAGCTGGAGGTGCTGCTGTTGCTGGCGGTACTGCTGGAGGTGCTGTTACTGCTGGCGGTGCTGCTAGTACTGCTGGAGGTGAGGCTGGTGCTGAGGACCCGGGCGTTGGAGCTGCTGCGGGTGCTGCTGACCCTGGTCCTGGAGGTGCTGCTGCTGCTGGCGGTACTGCTGGTGCTGCTGGTGGTGCTGCTGGAGGTGCTGCTGCTGGTGCTGAGGACCCTGCCGCTGGTGACGCTGCTGGTTCGGGAGTTGCTGCACGGCCTCAGCCGTACTTCGTTCCACTCCTTCAGCAGGTTCTTGGTCAGCTTCCTCCTCCCGCCTTAGAGTGTCCGCCGTCTGTCCAGTCACAGCCACAGTTACCGCCTGCCTCCCCTCTCCCTGTGCCTGCTCCTTACACTGGTCCGACTGGAGGTCTTACTGAGCGTTGCGAGCCTGCGTCACGTCCTGTGTCGCCTGCGTCTCGTCGAGCGTCGCCTGTTCGTGCTGCTACCTCTGGTCGTAGTGTCCAGCGTCAGCGTCCTCCTGCTGTCCCATGCACTCACCAGATGGCACTTCGTCAGTCCACTGCTCCACAGCGTGTCTCTCTCCCGTCGCCTCCTGCGTCCTCTCTTCCTGCTCTTGCTGACCCGGCGTCCGACTCCCTTCGCGCTGCCAGTCCTACTGTCACACGTCTCCTAGCTACGGTTGTCACTGACCCTTCCTTTGAGTCCGCTGCTGCGTCTGCCTTAGTTGCTGAGCTTGTCGACTTTGCAGCTGCGTGTCGTTTAGACTACGCTGCCAGTCTTGTTGCTGAGTTTGAGTCTGTCTGTCCTCCGTCCGTCGGGGGTGACTGTGCCCTTGGCACTGACGTCCTTGAGGACAGGCACGAGGAGTTTGGTTGCCTTGCTGCTGCTTTGCCCCATCTCGTGTCCATGCTTGTTGCCCCTGAGGGATACCCGGATGCACCAGACATCCCGACCCCACGCTCTTACGCAGAGGCGATGGCCGGTCCCTACTCCTCTCAGTGGCAGACAGCCATGGACGCAGAGATGGCTTCCTGGAAGTCCACAGGCACCTACATCGACGACGTTCCCCCACCTGGGGCGAACATCGTCAGTGGCATGTGGATTTTCAGGGTGAAGCGGCCACCGGGCTTTCCGCCTGTCTTCAAGGCGCGTTACGTTGCGCGAGGCTTCAGTCAGCGTCAGGGAGTTGACTTCTTCCAGACCTTCTCCCCGACCCCGAAGATGACCACTCTTCGGGTTCTGCTGCACGTCGCTGCTCAGCGTGACTACGAGCTCCACTCTCTTGACTTCAGCACAGCTTTCTTGCAGGGCAGCCTGCACGAGGAGATCTGGCTGCGCCCCCCACCTGGCTTCACTGGGTCGTTTCCTCCTGGTACCCAGTGGAGCCTCCGGCGGCCAGTCTACGGTCTCCGCCAGGCGCCACGTGAGTGGCACGACACACTGAGGACTACACTTGCGGCTCTTGGGTTCGCTCCTTCTACTGCTGACCCGTCGCTGTTTCTACGCACCGACACCTCACTGCCGCCGTTCTACATCCTCGTGTACGTCGACGACTTGGTCTTTGCCACTTCTGATACAGCTGGTCTCCCTCACGTGAAGTCCGAGCTGCAAAAGAGACACACGTGCACAGACCTGGGTGAACTGACAAGCTATCTTCGCTTGCGGATTACCCGGGACAGAGCATGGCGCACCATTACCCTGACTCAGTCACACATGGTGCAGCAGGTCCTTCAGCGCTTCGGCTTCACGTACTCCTCGCCTCAGTCCACTCCTGTGCCTACGGGACACTCGCTCTCAGCTCTGCCTTCGGATGAGTCCGTAGAGCCGAGTGGTCCGTATCCAGAGCTTGTGGGCTGCCTCATGTACCTGATGACCTGCACGCGACCTGACCTTGCATACCCTCTCAGCATCTTAGCACGCTATGTCGCTCCCGGCCGTCACCGGAAGGAGCACATGGATGCAGCTAAGAGGGTGTTGCGCTACTTGTGCAGTACGTCGGGCATGGGGCTAGTGCTTGGAGGGCGAGACCGGCCTGTTCTCACTGGGCACTCAGACGCTTCTTGGGCAGACGACCAGGCTACTCAGCGGTCCTCTCAGGGTTACACCTTCAGCCTTGGCTCTGGCTCTGTCTCTTGGCGTTCTACTCGCTCTTCTTCTGTTCTCAGCTCCAGCTGTGAGGCTGAGATCTACGCCACGGCCATGGCTGCCCAGGAGCTTCGCTGGCTCACCTACCTGCTGACGGACCTTGGAGAGCAGCCTCGTTCTCCTCCAGTGCTGTACGTCGACAACAAGGCAACCATTGCCTTGTGTGACGAGCACAGACTGGAGCACAGGACGAAGCACATTGCTCTGCGTTACTTTCTAGCTCGAGAGCTACAGCAGCGTGGTCAGCTTCGTCTGCGTTACGTGGCCACTGAGGCCAACACTGCTGATGTGTTCACCAAGGCGCTTCCGCCTGTTGACCATCAGCGTTTTTGCACTCTTCTAGGCCTTGTGCCGACTGGACCTCACTTGCTTACTTCCTGACTTTGTCTGTACTGTGATCACTATATATATATACCTGCATGTTTACTCTTGCTAGGTTGTGATCATTGTATTTCTTGTTCTATTATAAATCCGCATGTGAACTGGTCTTGTGACCGCTTACTTGTGCTCAGAATTTGTGTGGAATCCTCGAGATCCACCCTGAGCTTGTTTGCCTTGTTTTACCTTGACTGGTCTTGTGACCCCTAGGTCTGCCCCACTTTGCCTATGGGGGTGTGTCAAACATTATATGTTTATGTGGTTCTAGGCTGTAGTGGGTTACACCTTAGGGGGTACACCAGATTAGGGTTTCATATTTGTACTCTTGTTCCTGTTAGTCACACCATTCTCGTTTCTCATTCTGACAGCCGCACCGTAGGGCGGCAGGCGGGCCGCGACGAAGGGTGGCGGGCGGGCCGCGACGTAGGGCGGCGGGGCCGTCTAAAGGTAGGGCGGCGGGGCCGTCAGCTAGTGCGGCTCGGCGCGTCGTTAGGAGGCGACCCGACGGGTCGCTAAAAAAAAAAGGAATATATGGGAGAGCGCGACTCGAGGCGCGCTTCCGTGGGCCCTAGGAACAGTCCCTAGGAGGGGACCTGCTCTGATTCCATGTGAGAATGAGAACGAGAATGAAATGACTATGAATTAAGTGGGTACATATAGGAAACCCTACTTGGGTTGTACCCCCTATGGGATACCCCACTATAGCCTACACAAGTAAGTAAGCTATAATGTTCTGACAGTGATTAGTTTCCATCGAAGTCAAGGTGCTACTTTTGATGGTGGAGTTGTGCATTTTGAGAAAAAGGTATCTCCTCAAGGCTCCTACGTTGCTCTAAGTCGCTTTCGCAGTCCTAAACGGTTATTCATAACGAATTTTTCAGAAGCCTGCATAAGAACCGATCCCCGTGTTGTAAAAGAAATGTGTCGCTTACGTGAGCGACCTCTTGTTTTGGATCCAACATCAGTTGAAGTGATCTCAAAACAATCTTCATGTGTGAAATTTGTCTTTCAAAATGTACGAAGTCATTGGGGCCATTACAAGGACGTGAATATCAACAGTCTGCGTGATTTTGATTTCGTGGTCCTTTTAGAGACACATTTGAGCTCAAACGATACACTACCAAGCGAAATAGATAAGTTCTTAGAGATTTTTCATGCGGATTGCAAATCTAGCGGAATTGTACTATATCATCGAATTCCGATCAGATTGATACAGTATCAAGAGAAGTTTAAAGTTGAACTTTTGACTTTTGGTATCGATATCAGAGACAAAAGTGTGATTATTACTTGCTGTTATCGCAACCCGACCAATAAGCATAATCTAAACATCCTCTCTGATATGATTTCATCCATTATTTTCAAACATTCTCATGATAACATGATATTTGAGAAGAAGCGAGGATGAATGAACTATGAAACAAGTGGGTACAAGTACTAATCCTAATTGGGTTGTACCCCCTATGGGATACCCCACTATAGCCTACACAATATACATAAGCTACAATGTTCTGACACACCCCCATAGGCAAAGTGGGGGAGAACAGGGGGTCACAAGACCAGTCAAGCAAAGCAAAGCAAAGTAAGCTCAGGGTGGATCACAAAGTCACCACACATTCTGAGCACAAGTACAAGGCAACAAGGCCAGTTCAAATGCAGGAGTATATATATATAAAAGCTAGACAAGCAAGAGCAGGTATAGATATATGTAGCAGTACAAGCAAGGTCAAGAGGTGAGCAAGTGAGGCAAGGCAGGCACAACCCAGCTGCGTGCAGAAGCGCTGATGATCACAAGGCGCAAGTGCCTTGGTGAAGACATCAGCAGTGTTGGCCTCAGAGGCCACGTACACAAGGCGCAACTGACCACGCTGCTGTAGCTCACGAGCAAGGAAGTAGCGGAGAGCAATGTGCTTTGTTCTGTGCTCCAGTCTCTGCTCTCGACACAAGGCCAGCATGGCCTTGTTGTCTACGTACAGGACTGGAGGAGAACGAGGCGGCTCTCCAAGGCCGGTCAGCAGGTAGGTGAGCCAGCGAAGCTCCTGTGCAGCCATGGCCCCGGCGTAGATCTCAGCCTCATAACTGGAGCTGAGAACAGAACACGAGCGAGTAGCCCGCCACGAGACATAGCCGGAACCAAGACTGAAGGTGTAACCCTGTGACGACCGCTGCGTAGCCTGGTCGTCAGCCCAAGAAGCGTCTGCGTGCCCAGTGAGGACCACTAGACTGCGCCCTCCAAGCACAAGCCCAATGCCCGACGTACTGCACAAGTAGCGCAACACCCTCTTCGCTGCAGCCATGTGCTCCGGTCTGTGTCTCCCAGGAGCAACATAGCGTGCGAGAATGCTAAGAGGGTATGCAAGGTCAGGACGTGTGCAGGTCATCAGGTACATGAGGCAGCCAACAAGCTCTGGATACGGGCCACTCGACTCTACGGACTCATCCGAAGGCAGAGCTGAGAGCGAGTGGCGAGTAGGCAGAGGAGTGGTCTGAGGCAAGGAGTACGTGAAGCCGAAGTGCTGAAGGACCTGCTGCACCATGTGTGACTGAGTCAGGGTAATGGTGCGGCGTGCTCTGTCCCGGGTGATCTGCAAGCCAAGGTAGCTGCGCAGTTCACCCAGGTCTATGCACGTGTGTCTCTTCTGCAGCTCGGACTTCACGTGGGCGAGTCCAGCTGTGTCAGCTGTGGCAAAGACCAAGTTGTCGACATATACGAGGATGTAGAACGGTGGCAAAGAAGTGTCGGTGCGCAGAACCAGCGACGCGTTGGCTGTAGAAGGAGCAAACCCAAGAGCCGCAAGTGTAGTCCTCAGTGTGTCGTGCCACTCACGCGGTGCCTGGCGGAGACCATAGACTGGCCGCCGGAGGCTTCACTGGGTGCCAGGAGGAAGATTTCCAATGAAGCCAAGTGGGCGGCGCAGCCAGATCTCCTCGTGCAGGCTGCCCTGCACAAAAGCAGTGCTGAAGTCAAGAGAGTGTAGCTCGTAGTCACGGTGAGCAGCTATGTGCAGCAGTACCTGAAGAGTGGTCATCTTCGGGGTGGGAGAGAAGGTCTGAAAGAAGTCAACTCCCTGCCGCTGACTGAAGCCACGAGCCACGCAACGCGCCTTGAAGACAGGCGGAGAGCCCGGCGGCCGCTTCACCCTGAAAATCCACATGCCACTAACAATGTTCGCCCCAGGAGGGGGGACAACGTCAACGTAGGTGCCTGTGGACTTCCAGGAAGCCATCTCTGCATCCATAGCTGCCTGCCACTGAGAGGAGTAGGGACCATCTATCGCCTCCGCGTAAGAGCGCGGAGTCGGGATGTCAAGTGCATCCGGGTCTCCCTCAGGGGTAAGCAGTACGAACACGAGATGAGGTGAAGCAGCGGCCAAGCACAGGAACTCCTCCTGCCTGTCCTCAAGGACGTCCGTGCCAAGGGCACACTCACTCTCGACGGACGGAGGATAGACAGACTCAGACTCTGCAACAAGACTGGCGGCGTAGTCTAGGCGACAGCGAGCAGCAAAGTCGACGAGCTCAGCAACTAGGGTAGATGCGACAGTGGACGCAAAGGAAGGGTCAGTGACAACAGTAGCAAGGAGACGCGTGACAGTAGGATTGGCAGCACGAAGAGAGTCCGACTCCGGGTCGGAAAGTGCAGGAAGAGAGGACTCAGGAGGAGAAGGCAAAGGGGCACGCAGAGGAGCAGTGGACGGACGCAGAGACATCCGGTGCGTGCCAGGGACAGGAGGAGGACGCTGACGCAAACTGCGACCACTAATACGAGCAGCACGGACAGGCGACGCAGGACGAGACGCAGGCTCACGACGCTCAGCAAGACCTCCAGTAGGACCAGTGTAGGGAGAAGGAGCAGGCAGTAGAGAGGCCGGCGGTAACTGGAACAGGGACGGGACAGGCAGTGGACACTCTAAGGGAGGAGGAGGAGGACCAGTAGAAGGCGGGAGACTAAGAACCTGCTGAAGGAGCGAAACGAAGTACGGCCGAGGCCGAGCGGCGACTCCAGACACAGCAGGAACAGGCACCAGCACCCGCAGCACCTCCAACTCCAGTACCTCCAGCAGCACCAGCTGCACCCCCAGCAGGGCCGCCTCCAGGACCGACAGCAGTAGCCTCCGCGCCAACACCCGCAGCAGCTCCAGCTCCAGAAGAACTCGCAGGCCCAGCAGCTCCAGTACTACCAGTACGAGCACCTCCGGGACCCGCGGCACCAGCACCCTCACCAGCAGCAGAAACTCCAGTACCTGCAGCACCTCCAGCTCCAGCAGCTCGCCTCCAGCGCCGAGCAAACCACTCACGTAGCTCTTGTGAAGAGAGTGGCTCCCGACGAGACAAAGCACCCGCAGAACCGCGAGACACAGCAACAGCAGGCTCAGCTCCCTCAGGCTCCGCACTCCCAGGCTCAGCACCTCTAGGCGTAGCACCCCCAGGCTCAGCACCCCCACGCGTAGCACCCCCAGGCTCAGCACCCCCAGGCTCAGCACCCCCAGGCTCAGCACCCCCAAGCGTAGCACCCCCAGGCTCAGCACCCCCAGGCTCAGCACCCCCAGACCTAGCACCCCCAAGCTCAGCACCCCTAGGCTCAGCACCCCCAGACTCAGCACCCTTAGGCTCAGCACCCCCAAGCTTAGCACCCTCAGCACCCTCAGCAGCACCACAGTCACCAATGACCTCAACGGGCTCGACTCCGTCTACCTGGGACACACCTGAAAGGGACGGAGCCTGAGGGGGAAGGGGGTCTACCGGGGGGGACGGAGTGTGGTAGGGGAAGAGGCGGTAGTAGGGGACCGACTCGTCAAACATGATGTCCTGGGAGGACAGAACACGGCGAGAGGTGGGGTGGTAGAACTGCCACCCTGGCGCGTCAGGGGGGAAACCCAGGAAGACGCAAGGAGTAGCACGAGGGGACAGCTTGTCCACAGACAAGTCGCGGACAAACGCCCGAGATCCCCAGACACGGAACGCAGACGCATCGCCAACCTTCCCCGTCCACAGCAAGGCTGGGGAGGTCTCCGGGCGGGAGAACCTGGGGTGGAGGTTGATCTGATGCGTTGCGTACCGAACTGCAAACGGCCACAGAAAATGGGGGGCAGCCGCATGCATCATGGACGTACGAGCGACGTCCATGACCATGCCGATGCGGCGCTCAGCAATCCCATTTTGCTATGGAGGGTCCGGAAGCATGAAGGTCTAGCGGATGCCCCGTGCACGACAGTAGGCTCGCAGAAGGCCAGAGGAGAACTCTGCGCCTTTGTCAGAGTGCAGACGAAGAACAGGAAAGTCCGAGCCGAAGCTCTGCCTGAGCTGGAGACGCGCCGCGCGGATCCAAACGATCAGCACCTCAGTGACCTTACCCTTGCTGCGCAAGGGGAAGACTGTGGTGTAGTGCGAGTAGTCGTCAACCACCAACAGGAAGTAGCGCTCGTGACCCTGTCCACGGACGCGGGCCGGGCCCCACACGTCCATGTGAAGCGTCTGCAGCGGGGCCTCTGTCGGAGGAAACTGGGAGGAGTGAGGGGCAGCGCGCTGCCGCCCCTCGACACAGGGGACACAGGTAGGGCCAGGCCCCGGAGGAAGAGGAGGGAGGGACCGGGGAAGACCAGAGACAAGGAGACGAGAGGCCATGCCTCGGAGACGAAGCAGGGAGCGGTGACCAAGACGGTGGTGCCAGAGAAGTGTCTCGTGAGACAGGCGGCGACACGAGCAGGGGGCGGACTCAGGACCAGACCTGGACGCTGCAGCAAACACCTGACCCGACGCTGCTACCTGACCAGACGCAGGGACAGGAGGAGACGCAGTGGTCAGAGTGTACAAGCTCGACCCCGGCCGACGTGTAAACGTGGCCAAGTGTCGGCCTGTCCGAGCGTCCGTGCAGTGGGTCACCCGCTGGCTCGCAGGAGTGAACTGGTGAACTCCCCCATCCTGAAGGTCAGCACCACTCACAAAGTTCGTAGAGAACGAGGGGAGGTAAAGACCAGACAGGGTTCTAGAGGGAGCCGCCGGACACGGGAGGACAGTGGAGAAGTGAGCAAGGACAGGACCCCCAGAGGGGTCTGCAAGAGAGACCGCAACTGGCCGACCAAGCGGCGTGAGTGTGGTGCGGTCTCGAAAGAAGGAGCGAGGCGCCCCCGAGTCAAGGGTGAAGGTGAGGGAGGCCGAAGCCGACTCGGTACCTGAGAGCGCGGACTCACCAGCACCTGAGGATGCAGACTCACGAGCACCTAGAGCAACAGCCTCGCTAGCACCTAGAGCAGCAGCCTCACCAGTACCTAGAGCAGCAGTCTCAATGCCCGGGTCGGGCGAGAAACACCGGTAACAGTCACCCCAGCGGATAGCATCAAAGTCAAGATCAAAGATAGCTACCCCCGCCCTAGACAGCTCACCCCAGCGGGGGATCTCAGTGGCCTCCGGGAACTAGTGACGCCACGCGTCCGTCAGGCGGCCAAAGCAGCGCTGGGTGGAGTGCGCACCCCCCCACTGCTCACCCGCGCGGTCGCTGGTGCGCAGGACGTAGGTGCACGGACCAGCACCCCCACCCCGCTGGCGAGCAGCGTACCACTCACGAAGCTGCTGAGGGGAGGGGGTGTCACGAGCGCGCTGCTGCTGACGCTGACCACTGCCGGAGCCGACCCTCTGTGCAGCGCCACCCCGACCAGCTCCACCTCCTCCGCCACCGCCTCCTTCACTGCCGCCACCTCCGCCACCTCCGCTCCCACCGCCACCGCCGCCGCCGCCCCCGCCTCCACTGCCGCCACCGACACCTCCACCCCCACCTCCACCCCCACCTCCACCCCCACCTCCACCCCCACTCCCCCCGCCGCCTCCACCTCCACCTCCACCGCTCCCGCTAGCTCCTTCAGCGCCCCTGCCCCCCTTGCCCTTGCCAGAGCGGCGTCTCCCACTAGGGGTAGACGCCGCACCGACCGACTCAAGCCCAAGGAGGTCGGCCGGAGCAGCAGAGGCAACATGGGTCAAAAGGGGGGAGGGGGAACACCCCTCAAAGATGGGGGTGCGCGGGTCACCACGAGAGGCTCCAATAGCGACTATGCTTTTCTCCGCTACTAAGAGGGCCTTCTCAAGGAGGTCAACAGTGAGAGTGGTGGGACAGACTGAGAGGAAGTGGTCCCTGACTACGCGAAGGGAGTCAGGGAGGCGACTGACTATGTAGTAGAGAGTGATGTACATGGGGGGGGGGGGTTCTTGGCGCAGAACTCAGCAGGAAGCGCAGCGCGGTAGCGAGTGTCACTAGTGTGGAGGTGCGTAATGAGGTCAGCGACTGTGGGAAAGGCAGCAAGGTCAAGAAAGAGGTAAGGTAGCATGAGGCGGCTCAGTGCAGTAGTGGCAGGGGAGGAGTAGCGTGCAACTACAGCGTCGTATAAGGTCTGGGCACTCTTCTACTGACTAAAGTGCGCACGCTCTGAGGTAGGCAGGTGGCGACGCACTGCAAGACGTGCAGCAGCATCGCGCGTGGCCCACTGGGAGCGAACAGTGGCGTCAGCATCAACAGCAGGGGCAGGAGAGGCACCAGAGTTGAGGTCAAAGAGGGAGAGACCGTCTGCCCTATCGCACTGTAAGAAAAGCTGCAGGTCATCTATCCAGACGTCGAAGTCAATGGCCCGACCCTCAGCGTCAAAAGCGATGACACTAGAGGTAGCCATGACAGCAGTAGACTAGTAGTGCAAATAGTAGGGTAAGGGGAGTGCAGTGACAGAGGCGCTGCTCTTACCGGACAGGGCTGCTCGAGCGGCTCGGCGGTGTGGGAGGCTCGGCTGTAGGGCGTATTGAACAAGAATGAATGAACTAGAAGTGAAATGAGTACAAGTAGGAAAACCTATAAATGTGTGCTTGGCAGCTGGGCGGCTCGGCGGCTCAGCGGCTGGGCGGCTCAGCGGCTCGGCAGCTGGGCGGCTCGGCCGCTGGGCGGTACGGCGTTTGGGTGGCTCGGCGGCTCGGCTGGTGGGCGGCTCGGCGGCTCGGTTGCTGGGCGGCTCGGCGGCTTGACTACACGGCGGCTCGGCTGCTGGACGGCTGGGCTTCTCGGCGGCTCGGCTGCAGGGCGGCCCGGCGGCTCGGCGGCTCGGCCGCTCGGTTGCTGGGCGGCTTGGCGGGTCGGCTGCAGGGCGGCGCGACGGTCGGCTGCTCGGCTGGGTATGGTGGCGGGCGGCGCTGCAGCAGGCGACGGGGCCGCAGGTAAGGGCAGCGGGGCCGCATGTGAGGTGGCGGAGCCGCAGGTAAGGTGGCGGGGCCGTCAGTAAGGTGGTGGGGCCGCAGGTAAGGTGGTGGGGCCGCAGGAAAGGGCGGCGGGGCCGCAGGTAAGGTGGCGGGGCCTCAGGTAAGGTGGCGGGGCCGCAGGTAAGGTGGCGGGGCCGCAGGTAGGTGGCGCGCCCACAGGTAGGTGGCAGGGCCGCGGGTGAGGGCGGCGGAGGTCGGTGGCGTGTCGTAAGTGCGGCACGCGGAGCCGCGAAGGGCGGCGATGGGCCGTTACGGGCGGAGCAAGGGCGGCGACGGGCCGCGTAGGGTGGCGACGGGCCGCCAAGGGCGGCGACGGGCCGAGTAAGGGCCGCGACGGGCCGTAGTAGGGCGGCGACGGGCCAGGTAAGGGCGGTGACGGGCCGCTTAGGGCGGCGACGGGCCGTAGAGGACGGCGCCGAGCCGTCAGGCCGGCTCAAAGGGCCGGGAAGGGCGGCGATGGGCTGGGAAGGGCGGCGCCAGGCCGCGAAGGGCGGCGACGGGCCGAGTAAGGGCGGCACGAGGAAGGCCACTAGAGGCGACGCGACGGGGCCGAAGGAGGCCTAGGAAGGGCGCGACGGTAGAGAGGGCACACGAGGCGCGACTCGGGCCTAAGCGAAGCGCGCTACGGGCAGGAAAAAAAACTTCGACTTGGTGGGCCCTAGGGAACCTGCTCGATACCATGAGAAGAAACGAGGATGAATGAACTATGAAACAAGTGGGTACAAGTACTAACCCTAATTGGGTTGTACCCCCTATGGGATATCCCACTATAGCCTACACAATATGCATAAGCTACAATGTTCTGACAATATTCATTGGTGATTTCAATCTCGATTTTAATGTGAATCCACAACGTCGGTATGATAATTTCTTCAAACGGCTTGGTTTCACTCAGTTCGTTATTGAGCCAACTACAGTTAATAATACACTTATTGACCATGTATGGGCAATTTGTTTTAAGACACATATCAAAGTCCATGTCGGCGAGACTTACTTTTCTGACCACTTCCCTATTTATGTCGTTATTGATTGATACACCTCCAAAGTTGCAATTCATCTTCAACTATTATTATCCTACAAATACCAACACCTGCAATATTAAATGTTGCATTTCAAATTCCATGTGGTTTTGAAAGCAGAGACATTGCCACCTCCGCACGACCGTACTCAGGTAAGTTTTGTTTCATTATGTTGTTATGCACCTTATTGCAACACACCATATATCGAATACACTTCATTCATACAACATTCACTATATAATATTCTCTCAGAACATTATAGCTTACTTATTTGTGTAGGCTATAGTGGGGTATCCCATAGGGGGTACAACCCAATTAGGGTTTCCTATTTGTACTCACTTCGTTCACAGTCATTTCATTCCTCTTTCACTTCTTCTCATGGTATCGAGCAGGTTCCCCTGTGGGAACTGTGCTTAGGGCCCACCACCACTACCTTGAAATTTTTTTTTCCTGCCCTAGCCGCTAGCGCCCCGCCCGCCCTAGCAGCCCGAGCGCCGCCTTAGCGCCCTAGCACCCGCGAGCTGCCCGCCCTAGCGCCTTAGCGCCCTAGCGCCCCGCTGCCCGCCCTAGCGCCCTAGCGCCCGCGCGCTGCCCTTCGCAGCGCGTGAGCAGCTAGCGTGAGCCACCCGTGCGCCGCCCAGAGCCGCCCGTCAGCTGCCCGCCCGTACGCTAGCCGCCCGACGCGTCAGCCGCCTGACGCCCGCTAGCCGCCCGACGCCCGCTAGCCGCCCGACGCCCGCTAGCCGCCCGGCGCCCGCTAGCCGCCCGACGCCCGCGCGCCGCCCGACGCCCGCTAGCCGCCCGTGAGCCGCCCGTGCGTCGCCCTCAGCAGCCCGACGCCCCGCCCGTGCAGCCGCCCGTGCAGCCGCCCGTGCGCTGCCCGTGCGCCACCCGACGTGCCGCCCGTGCAGCCGCCCGTGAGCCGCTCGTACTGCCGCCCGTGCTGCCGCCCGACGTGCCGCCCGTGCAGCCGCCCTCAGCCGCCCGACGTGCCACCCGTGCAGCCACCAGTGAGCCGCCCGTGCAGCCGCCCGTGCAGCCGCTTGTGCAACCGACCGTGCAGCCGCCCGTGCAGCCGCCCACCGTGCCGCCCGTGCGCCGCCCCAGTCGCCCGTGCTGCCGCCCGTGAGCCGCCCGTGAGCCGCCCGCGAGCCGCCCGTGAGCCGCCCGCCACGACGCCCGCGCCGCCCGTGAGCCCCCGCGTCACCCGAGCCGCACGAGCCGCCCGAGCAGCAGAGCCACTGAGTGCCCGAGCCGCCCGAGCCGCCCGAGCCGCCCGAGCCGCCTGAGCCGCCCGAGCCGCCTGAGGTGCCGAGCTCCTGGTCCTGTAGGGCTGCTGCTGCTCCTGGGCCGGCGGAGTTGCTGTACTGCCGTGTTGCTGTGCTGCTGAGCGGCTCGACCCTTCCTGTCCGGTGAGACTGTCGGCTGCTATCATGGCCACCCCTAGTGTCCTGGCTTTTGAGGCTGAGGGTCGCACCATTGACTTTGCGGTCTGGGTCGACGACCTGCAGCTGTACTTGATATGCGATACGGTAGATGAAGTTTCTCTCTTTGACTTTGTCTCTGGCGCTGTCCCTGCCCCTCCTGCTGATGCTGACCCCACTGTTCGCTCCAAGTGGGCCACACGCGATGCTGTTGCACGTCTTGCTGTGCGTCGCCACCTCCCTTCCTCCGAGCGTGCACACTTTAGTCAGTGCAACACCGCTCAGGCCTTGTACGACGCTGTAGTTGCGCGCTACTCCTCCCCTTCCTCTGCTACATTGAGCCGCCTCATGCTACCGTACCTCTTCCCTGACCTTGCTGCCTTTCCCACAGTCGCTGACCTCTTTACCCACCTCCGCGCTAGTGACACTCGCTACCGCGCTGCACTTCCTGCTGACTTCTGCGCCGCAAACCCCCCTCCCATGTACATCACCCTCTACTTTCTCGTCACCCGTCTCCCTGAGTCCCTTCCTGTAGTTAGGGACCAGTTTCTCTCTGTCTGTCCCACCACCCTCACTGTCAACCTCCTCGAGAAGTCCCTGCTAGCGGCCGAGAAGAGCATAGTCGCTGTAGGGGCACCCCCATCTTTGAGGGGTGTTCTCCTTCCCCCCTGTTACCCTCTGTCGCCTCTGCTGCTGCGGCCGACCTCGTTGGTTTAGAGTCGGTCGGTGCGGCGTCTGCCCCCAGCGGTAGGCGCCGCTCGGGCAGGGGCAAGGGGGGCAAGGGAGCGGGTGGAGCTAGCGGGGGCGGTGGCGGAGGAGGTGGGGGCGGCGGGGGGAGTGGGGGTGACGGTGGGGGTGGTGGCGGGAGTGGAGGTACTAGTGGCGGCAGTGGAGGCGGAGGCGGCGGCGGAGGTGGTGGCGGAGGTGGCGGTGGGAGCGGCGGGGGCGAGGGTGGCGGTGGCGGCGGAGGCGGGGGTGGCAGTGGTGGAGGTGGTCGGAGTGGCTCGTCCCAGCGGAGCAGCACTGGGGTTGGTCAGCGCCAGCAGCACCAGCAGCAGCAGCAGCAGCAGCAGCAGCAGCGCTCTCGCGACGTCCCCGCCCCTCAGCAACTCCGTGAGTGGTACTCGCAGCGTCAGCGTGGTGGGGCGTTTGGTCCCTGCACCTACGTCCTTCGCACCGGCGACCGCGCGGGTGAGCTATGTGGGGGCGCCAACACCGCCCGCCGCTGCTTTAGCCGCCTGACAGACGCTTGGCGCCAGCAGTTTCCGGAGGCCTCTGAGATCCCCCGCTGGGGAGAGCTGTCTAGGGCTGGTGTAGCTATTTTTGATCTTGACTTTGATGCTATCCTTGCTGCCATGTATGCTGTGACTGTTAGTGATGAGGGTGACTGTTACCGGTGTTTCCCGCCCGACCCGGGCATTGGTACTGCTGCTCTAGGTGCCAGTGAGGCTGCTGCTCTAGGTGCCAGTGCGTCTGTACTCTAAGGTACTGGTGAGTCTGCACTCTCAGGTACTGTGTCGGCTTCGGCTTCTCACACCTTCACCCTGGACTCTGGGGCGTCTCGCTCCTTCTTTCGGGACCGCACCACTCTCACGCCGCTTAGTCGGCCGGTTGCGGTGTCCCTGACTGACCCCTCTGGGGGTCCTGTCCTGTCTCGTTTCTCCACAGTCCTCCCGTGTCCGGCGGCTCCCTGTGGCACCATGTCTGGTCTCTACCTCCCCTCGTTCTCTACGAACCTGGTGAGTGGTGCTGACCTACAGGATGCGGGTGTCCACCAGTTCACTCCTGCTCGTCAGCGGGTGACACACTGCACAGAGGCTAGCACAGGTCGCCACCTAGCTACGTTTACATGTCAGCCAGGGTCGAGCTTGTACACAGTGACCACTGCTTCTTCTCCAGGTGCTGAGTCTGGTAGGATCCCTTCGTCTGGACAGGTGTTTGCTGCAGCGTCCAGGTCTGGTCCTGAGTCTGCCCCCTTTTCGTGTCGCCGTCTGTCTCACGAGACTCTCCTCTGGCACCACCGCCTTGGCCACCCCTCTCTGCTTCGGCTCAGAGGCATGGCCTCCCGTCTTCTTGTGTCTGGTCTCCCCCGGTCCCTCCCTCCCCTTCCTCAGGGCCCTGGCCCTGCCTGTGTCCCCTGTGTCGAGGGGCGCCAGCGTGCTGCCCCTCACTCCTCCCAGTTTCCTCCGACAGAGGCTCCGTTGCAGACGCTTCACATGGACGTGTGGGGCCCTGCCCGCGTCCGTGGACTCGGTCACGAGCCCTACTTCCTGTTGGTGGTTGACGACTACTCGCTTTACACCACAGTCTTCCCCTTGCGCAGCAAGGGTGATGTCACTGAGGTGCTGATCGACTGGATCCGCGCAGCTCGTCTCCAGCTCAGGCAGAGCTTTGGCTCGGACTTTCCTGTGTTGCGTCTGCACTCGGACAGAGGCGGAGAGTTCTCCTCTGGCCTTCTGCGTGCCTACTGTCGTGCGCGAGGCATCCGTCAGACCTTCACGCTTCCAGACTCACCGCAGTAAAATGGGATTGCAGAGCGCCGCATTGGCATGGTCATGGACGTCGCTCGTACGTCTATGATGCATGCGGCTGCCCCCCATTTTCTGTGGCAGTTTACAGTCAGGTACGCGGTGCATCAGATCAACCTCCACCCCAGGGTCTCCAGGCCTGAGACCTCCCCAGCCTTGCTGTGGACGAGGAAGGTTGGTGATGCGTCTGCGTTCCGGGTCTGGGGATCTCGGGCGTTTGTCCGCGACTTGTCTGCGGGCAAGCTGTCCCCTCACGCTGCTCCCTGCGTCTTCCTGGGGTTCCCCCCCGACGCCCCTGGGTGGCAGTTCTACCACCCCACCTCTCGCTGTGTTCTGTCCTCCCAGGACATCACGTTCGACGAGTCGGTGCCCTACTACCGCCTCTTCCCCTACCGCACTCTGTCCCTCCCCCCACCTCCGCTCTTCTTGGTACCAGGTCCCCCCCCGGTAGACCCCCTCCCCCCTCAGGGTCCTGCCCCTTCAGGTGTGTCCCAGGTAGACGCGATCGAGCCTGTCGAGGCCACTGGTGACTCTGGTGCTGGAGCGGGAGCTGAGCCAGGGGGTGCTGAGCCTGGGGGTGCGGAGTCTGGGGGTGCTGACCCTGGGGGTGCTGAGCCTGGGGGTGCTGAGTCTGGGGGTTCTGGGCCTGGGGGTGCTGAGCCTGGGCGTGCTGAGCCTCGGGGTGCTGAGACTGGAGGTGCTCCGCCTGGAGGTGCTTTGCCTGAGGGTCCTGAGCCTGGAGGTTCTTCGCCTGGAGTTTCTCCGCCTGGAGGTGCTTCATCTCGCCGAGAGCCACTCTCCCCACAGGAGCTGCGTGAGTGGTTTGCCCGGCGCTGGAGGCGTGCTGCTGGTGCTGGAGGTTCTTCGGCTGCTGAGGGTGCTGCTGCCGCGCGTCCCGGAGGTGCTCGTGCTGTGGGTACTGGAGCTGTTGGGCCTGAGGGCTCCTGGAGCTGGTGCTGCTGAGGGTGTTGGCGCTGAGACTACCGCTGGCGGTCCAACAGGCAGTGCTCCTGGTGCTGCTGGGGGTTCTAGGGCTACTAGAGGTGCTGCTGGAGGTTCTGGAGCTACTGGAGGTGCTGCTGGAGGTGCTGCTGGAGCGGGTACTCCTGCTGGGGGTACTGGTTCTGTCCCTGCTGTTTCTGGCGTCGCCATGCGGCCCCGAACGTACTTCGTTCCACTCCTGCAGCAGGTTCTTGGTCTTACACCTTCTCCTGGTCCTCCTTCTCCTCCCTTAGAGGGTCCACTGCCTGTCCCGTCACAGTCACAGCTACAGCCTACCTCCCCTTTGCCTGCTCCTTCTCCCTACACTGGTCCGACCGGAGGTCTTACAGAGCGTCGTGAGCATGCGTCTCGTCCTGCGTCGCCTGTTTGTGCTACGCGCACCAGTGGTCGCGGTTCGCGTCAGCGTCCTCCTCCTGTCCCTGGCACGCACCGGATGTCTTTGCGTCCGTCTACTGCTCCTCTGCGTGCCCGTTTGCCTTCTCCTCCTGCGTCCTCTCTTCCTGCTCTTGCCGACCCGGAGTCGGACTCTCTTCGTGCTGCCTGTCCTACTGTCACGCGTCTCCTTGCTACTGCCGTCACTGACCCTTCTTTCGAGTCTTCTGCTGCGTCTGCCCTTGTTACTGAGCTCGTCGACTTTGCTGCGCGCTGTCGTCTAGACTACGTTGTTAGTCTTGTCGCTGAGTCTGAGTCTGCCTGTTCTCCGTCCGTCGGAGGTGAGTGTGCCCTTTGCACGGACGTCCTTGAGGACAGGCAGGAGGAGTTCCAGTGTCTCGCCGCCGCTTCACCTCATCTCGCGTCTGTACTGCTCGCCCCTGAGGGAGACCCGGATGCACTAGACATCCCGACTCCGCGCTCTTACGTAGAGGCGATAGAGTGTCCCTACTCCTCTCAGTGGCAGGCAGCTATGGATGCAGAGATGGCTTCCTAGAAGTCCACAGGCACCTACGTTGACGCTGTCCCCCCTCCTGGGGCGAACATAGTCAGTGGCATGTGGATCTTCAGGGTGAAGCGGCCGCCGGGTTCTCCGCCTGTCTTCAAGGCGCGTTACGTGGCTCGTGGCTTCAGTCAGCGGCAGGGAGTTGACTACTTTCAGACCTTCTCCCCCACCTTGAAGATGACCACTCTTCGGGTACTGCTGCACGTTGCTGCTCACCGTGACTACGAGCTGCACTCTCTCGACTTCAGCACTGCTTTCTTGCAGGGCAGCCTGCACGAGGAGATCTGGCTGCGTCGCCCACCTGGCTTCACTGGGTCGTTCCCTCCTGGTACCCAGTGGAGTCTCCGGCGTCCAGTCTACGGTCTCCGCCAGGCACCGCGTGAGTGGCACGACACACTGAGGACTACGCTGGCGGCACTTGGGTTTGCTCCCTCCACTGCAGACCTGTCGCTGTTTCTGCGCACCGACACCTCTCTGCCGCCATTCTACATCCTCGTGTACGTCGACGACTTGGTCTTTGCCACAGCTGACACTGCTGGACTCGCCTACGTGAAGTCCGAGCTGCAGAAGAGACACACGTGCACTGACCTGGGTGAACTGCGCAGCTACCTTGGCTTGCAGATCATGTGAAAGAGAGAACGAGAATGGAATGACTATGAAAGAAGTGAGTACAAATAGGAAACCCTAATTGGGTTGTACCCCCTATGGGATACCCCACTATAGCCTACACAATAGTATAAGCTATATAGTTCTGACACACCCCCATAGGCAAAGTGGGGGAGAACAAGGGGTCACAAGACCAGTCAAGCAAAGCAAAGCAAAGCTCAGGGTGGATCACAAAGTCACCACACATTCTGAGCACAAGTTCAAGGCCACATGGCCAGTTCACATGCAAGATCATATATAGAGATATACAAGAGTCAAGTAAGCAAGAGCAAGAGTATATATAGGCGAAGGTACAAGCAAGGCCAAGAGGAGAGCAAGTGAGGCAAGACAGGCACAAGACCCAACTGCGTGCAACAACGCTGATGATCACAAGGCGCAAGTGCCTTGGTGAAGACATCAGCAGTGTTGGCCTCAGAGGCCACGTACGCAAGTCGCAACTGTCCACGCTGCTGTAGCTCACGAGCAAGAAAGTAGCGGAGAGCAATGTGCTTCGTTCTGTGCTCCAGTCTCTGCTCTCGACACAAGGCCAGCATGGCCTTGTTGTCTACGTACAGGACTGGAGGAGAACGAGGCTGCTCTCCAAGGTCGGTCAACAGGTAGGTGAGCCAGCGTAACTCCTGTGCAGCCATAGCCCCGGCGTAGATCTCAGCCTCACAACTGGAGCCGAGAACAGAAGACGAGCGGGTAGCCCGCCACGAAACAGAGCCGGAACCAAGGCTGAAGGTGTAACCCTGTGACGACCGCTGCGTAGCCTGGTCGTCAGCCCAAGAAGCGTCCGCGTGCCCAGTGAGGACCACTGGACTGCGCCCTTCAAGCACTAGCCCCATGCCCGACGTACTGCACAAGTAGCGCAACACCCTCTTCGCTGCAGCCATGTGCTCTGGTCGGTGTCTCCCAGGAGCAACATAGCGTGCGAGAATGCTAAGAGGGTATGCAAGGTCAGGTCGTGTGCAGGTCATCAGGTACATGAGGCAGCCAACAAGCTCTGCATACGGGCCACTCGACTCTACGGACTCATCCGAAGGCAGAGCTGAGAGCGAGTGGCGAGTAGGCAGAGGAGTGGCCTGAGGCGAGGAGTACGTGAAGCCGAAGCGCTGAAGGACCTGCTGCACCATGTGTGACTGAGTCAGGGTAATGGTGCGGCGTGCTCTGTCCCGGGTGATCTGCAAGCCAAGATAGCTGCGCAGTTCACCCAGGTCAGTGCACGTGTGTCTCTTCTGCAGCTCGGACTTCACGTAGGCGAGTCCAGCAGTGTCAGCTGTGGCAAAGACCAAGTCGTCGACGTACACGAGGATGTAGAACGGCGGCAGAGAGGTGTCGGTGCGCAGAAACAGCGACGGGTCGGCAGTAGAAGGAGCAAACCCAAGTGCCGCGAGCGTAGTCCTCAGTGTTTCGTGCCACTCACGTGGCGCCTGGCGGAGACCGTAGACTGGACGCCGGAGACTCCACTGGGTACCAGGAGGGAAAGACCCAGTGAAGCCAGGTGGGCGACGCAGCCAGATCTCCTCGTGCAGGCTGCCCTGCAAGAAAGCTGTGCTGAAGTCGAGAGAGTGCAGCTCGTAGTCACGGTGAGCAGCAACGTGCAGCAGGACCCGAAGAGTGGTCATCTTCGGGGTGGGGGAGAAGGTCTTAAAGTAGTCAACCCCCTGCCGCTGACTGAAGCCACGAGCCACGTAACGCGCCTTGAAGACAGGCGGAGAACCCGGCGGCCGCTTCACCCTGAAAATCCACATGCCACTGACGATGTTCGCCCCAGGGGGGGGAACAGCGTCAACGTAGGTGCCTGTGGACTTCCAGGAAGCCATCTCTGCATCCATAGCTGCCTGCCACTGAGAGGAGTAGGGACCCTCTATCGCCTCCGCGTAAGAGCGCGGAGTCGGGATGTCTGGTGCATCCGGGTCTCCCTCAGGGGCTAGCAGTACAGACGCGAGACGAGGTGAAGCGGCGGCCAGACACTGGAACTCCTCCTGCCTGTCCTCAAGGACGTCCGTGCCAAGGGCACACTCACCCCCGACGGACGGAGGACAGGCGGACTCAGACTCAGTGACAAGACGGGCAGCGTAGTCTAGACGACAGCGCGCAGCAAAGTCGACAAGCTCAGTGACAAGGGCAGACGCAGCAGACGACTCGAAGGAAGGGTCAGTGACAGCTGTAGCAAGGAGACGCGTGACAGTAGGACTGGCAGCACGAAGGGAGTCCGACTCCGGGTCGGCAAGAGCAGGAAGAGAGGAAGCAGGAGGAGAAGGCAAAGGGGCACGCAGAGGAGCAGTGGACGGACGCAGTGACATCCGGTGCGTGCCAGGGACAGGAGGAGGACGCTGACGCGACCCGCGACCACTAGCGCGCTCAGTACGAACAGGCGACACAGGACGAGACGCAGGCTCACGACGCTCAGTAAGACCTCCAGTCGGACCAGTGTAGGGAGACGGAGCAGGCAAAGGGGAGGCAGGCTGTAGCTGTGGCTGTGACCGGACAGGCTGCGGACCCTCTAAGGGAGGAGGAGGAGGAGGCGGAAGACCAAGAACCTGCTGCAGGAGCGGAACGAAGTAAGGTCGGGGCCGCGCGGCGACACCAGAAACAGCAGGAACAGTACCAGCAGCCCCGGCAGGAGTACCCACTCCAGCAGCACCTCCAGCAGCACCACCAGAAGCTCCAGAACCTCCAGCAGCAGCACCAGGAGCACTGTCAGTCGGACCGCCAACGGCAGGCTCAGCGCCAACACCCTCAGTAGCCGAAGAACCACCAGCACCAGCAGCACACCTCCAGCGCCTGGCAAACCACTCACGCAGCTCCTGCGGGGAGAGTGGCTCCCGGCGAGAGGAAACACCCCCAGGCACAGCACCCCCAGGCTCAGCACCCCCAGGCACAGCACCCCCAGGCTCTGCACCTCCAGGCTCAGCACTCCCAGACGCAGCACCCCCAGGCTCAGCACCCCCAGACGCAGCACCCCCAGGCTCAGCACCCCTAGGCACAGCACCCCCAGGCTCAGCACCCCCAGGCTCAGCACCCCCAGGCTCAGCACCCCCAGACTCCGCACCCCCAGGCTCAGCTCCCGCAGCAGCACCAGAGTCACCAGTGACCTCGACAGGCTCGACCGCGTCTACCTGGGACACACCCGAAGGGGCAGGACCCTGAGGGGGGAGGGGGACTACCGAGGGGGGACCTGGTACCAGGAAGAGCGGGGGTGGGGGGAGGGACGGAGTGCGGTAGGGGAAGAGGCGGTAGTAGGGTACCGACTCGTCGAACGTGACGTCCTGGGAGGACAGAACACGTCGAGAGGTGGGGTGGTAAAACTGCCACCCAGGGGCGTCGGGGGGGAACCCCAGGAAGACGCAGGGAGAAGCACGAGGGGACAGCTTGTCCGCAGACACGTCGCGAACAAACGCCCGAGATCCCCAGACCCGGAACGCCGACGCATCGCCAACCTTCCCCGTCCACAGCAGGGCTGGGGAGGTCTCCGGTCGAGAGACCCTGGGGTGGAG
This sequence comes from Closterium sp. NIES-65, assembly GCA_948144175.1. Lineage (NCBI taxonomy): Eukaryota > Viridiplantae > Streptophyta > Zygnematophyceae > Desmidiales > Closteriaceae > Closterium > Closterium sp. NIES-65. The sequence continues at coordinate 169,233 of CANXME010002061.1, read as the reverse complement.
GTTGATCTGGTGCGCAGCGTACCTGACCGCAAACGGCCACAGAAAATGGGGAGCAGCCGCATGCATCATGGACGTACGAGCGACGTCCATGACCATGCCAATGCGGCGCTCAGCAATCCCATTCTGCTGTGGTGAGTCCGGAAGCGTGAAGGTCTGACGGATGCCTCGTGCACGACAGTAGGCACTCAGGAGGCCAGAGGAGAACTCTCCGCCTCTGTCCGAGTGCAGACGCAAAACAGGGAAGTCAGAGCCAAAGCTCCTCCTAAGCTGGAGACGAGCTGCGCGGATCCAGTCGATCAACACCGCAGTGACCTCACCCTTGCTGCGCAAGGGGAAGACTGTGGTGTAACGCGAGTAGTCGTCAACCACCAGCAGGAAGTAGCGCTCCTGACCCTGTCCACGGACGCGGGCTGGGCCCCACACGTCCATGTGAAGCGTCTGCAACGGGGCCTCTGTCGGAGGAAACTGGGAGGAGTGGGGGGCAGCCCGCTGGCGCCCCTCGACACAGGGGACACAGGTAGGGCCAGGGCCCGGAGGAAGGGGAGGGAGAGACCGGGGAAGACCAGACACAAGGACTCGCGAGGCCATGCCTCTGAGCCGAAGCAGAGAGGGGTGGCCAAGGCGGTGGTGCCAGAGGAGGGTCTCGTGAGACAGACGACGACACGAGCAGGGGGCAGACTCAGGACCAGACCTGGACGCTGCAGCAAACACCTGACCAGACGAAGGGACCCTACCAGACTCAGCACCTGGAGGAGAAGCAGTGGTCAGTGTGTACAGGCTCGACCCTGGCCGACGTGTAAACGTAGCCAGGTGGCGACCTGTATCCGCCTCCGTGCAGTGGGTCACCCGCTGACGAGCAGGGGTGAACTGGTGGACACCCGCATCCTGGAGGTCAGCACCACTCACCAAGTTCGTCGAGAACGAGGGGAGGTAGAGACCAGTCAGGGTGCCAGAGGGGGCCGCCGGACACGGGAGGACAGTGGAGAAGCGAGACAGGACAGGCCCCCCAGAGGGGTCAGCCAGGGACACCGCAACCGGCCGACTCAGCGGCGTGAGAGTGGTGCGGTCCCTAAAGAAGGAGCGAGACGCTCCAGAGTCAAGGGTGAAGGTGTGAGAGGCCGAAGCCGACACAGTACCTGAGAGGGTAGACTCACCAGCACCTGAGAGCACAGACGCACTGGCACCTAGAGCAGCAGCCTCACTAGTACCTGACGCGGCAGTACCAATGCCCGGGTCGGGCGGGAAACACCGGTAACAGTCATCCTCATCACTACCAGTCACAGCATACATAGCAGAGAGAATAGCATCAAAATCAAGATCATAAATAGCTACACCAGCCCTAGACAGCTCTCCCCAGCGGGGGATCTCAGCGGCCTCCGGAAACTGCTGACGCCAGGCGTCGGTCGGGCGGCCAAAGCAGCGGCGGGCTGTGTGGGCGCCTCCACACCTCTCCCCTGCACGGTCACCTGTGCGAAGAACGTAGGGGCAGGGACCAAGCGCACCACCACGCTGACGCTGCAAGTACCACTCACGGAGCTGCTGAGGGCCGGGGACGGTGCGAGAGCGCTGCTGCTGCTGTGGCTGCTGCTGCGGCTGCTGCTGTTGCTGCTGCTGCTGCTGGCGCTGACCACCCCCAGAGCTGCTCCGCTGGGAAGAGCCACTCCGACCCCCGCCTCCACCGCCACCCCCGCCTCCACCGCCACCCCCGTCTCCACCGCCACCTCCCCCACCAGGACCGTCGCTCCCACCGCTCCCACCGCCTCCTCCGCTACCACCTCCGCCGCCACCTCCGCCTCCACCGCCGCCACCAGTACCTCCACTCCCGCCACCACCCCCACCGCCACCCCCACTCCCCCCGCCACCCCCACCGCCTCCTCCACCGCCCCCTCGAGCTCCACCCGCTCCCTTGCCCCCCTTGCTCTTGCCAGAGCGGCGTCTGCCGCTGGGGGCAGACGCCGCGCCGACCGACTCAAAACCAGTGAGGCCGGCCGCAGCGGCAGAGGCGACAGAGGGCAGCAGGGGGGAAGGACCACACCCCTCAAAGATGGGGGTGCGAGGGTCACCCCGAGAGGCCCCTACAGCGACAATACTCTTCTCAGCCGCTAGCAGGGACTCCTCAAGGAGGTCGACAGTGAGAGTGGTGGGACAGACAGAGAGAAACTGGTCCCTAACGACACGAAGGGACTCAGGGAGACGGGTGACGAGAAAGTAGAGGGTGATGTACATGGGAGGAGGGTTCGCAGCGCGGAACTCAGCAGGAAGGGCAGCGCGGTAGCGGGTGTCACTAGCACGGAGGTGGGTAACGAGGTCAGCGACAGTGGGAAAGGAAGAGAGGTCAGGGAAGAGAAACGGTAGCATGAGGCGGCTAAGGGTAGCGGAGGAAGGGGAGGAGTAGCGTGCAACTACAGCGTCGTACAAGGCCTGAGCGGTCTTGCACTGACTAAAGTGGGCACGCTCAGAGGAAGGGAGGTGGCGACGCACAGCAAGACGTGCAGCAGCATCGCGGGTCGCCCACTTGGAGCGAACGGCAGAGTCAGCATCAGCAGGTGGGGCAGGAACAGCGCCAGAGACAAAGTCAAAAAGAGAGACCTCATCTATCGCATCACACAGTAAGTACAGCTGCAGGTCTTCAATCCAGACGGCAAAGTCAATGGCCCTCCCCTCAGCGTCAAAAGTAAGAACATTGGGGGTGGCCATGGCAGCAGCTGGAAGTCTCACCGGGCTGGGAGAGTCGGGTAGGTCAGCAGCAGAAGAACACAGCTCAGGAACAGCAGCACGGCGGCTCGGGCGGCTCGGGCGGCTCGGGCGGCTCGGGCGGTTCGGGCGGCTCGGGCGGCGGCTCGGTCGCAGCTCAGCGGCGGCTCGGGCGGCGGCGGCTTGGCGGCGGCTCGGCTGCTGCTGGGCGGCTCGGCGGCGGCTCGGGCGGCTCCGGCTCGGCGGCGCAGGCGGCGGCGGCTCGGCGGCGGCCCGGACGGCGGCTCAGGCGGCGGCGGCTCGGCGGCGGCTCGGCTGCTGCTGGGCGGCTCGGCTGATGCTGGGCGGCTCGGCGGGGCCGCGGAGTAGAGGGCGGCGGGGCCGCGATCGAGGGGCGGCGGGGCCGCGTAGCAGAGGGCGGGAGGGCCGCGTAGCAGAAGGCGGCGGGGCCGCGTAGCTGAGGGCGGCGGGGCCGCGACGTAGGGCGGCGGGCGGGCCTTCGAAGTAGGGCGGCGGGCGGGCCGGGACGTAGGGCGGCGGGGCCGCGACGTAGGGCGGCGGGCGGGCCGTCGAAGTAGGGCGGCGGGCGGGCCGGGACGCAGGGCGGCGGGGCCGCGACGTAGGGCGGCGGGCGGGCCGTCGAAGTAGGGCGGCGGGCCACGACGTAGGGCGGCGGGGCCGTCGAAGTAGGGCGGCGGGCAGGCCGCGACTTAGGGCGGCGAGGCCGCGCGATAGGGCGGCGGGGCCGCAAGGTAGGGCGGCTCGACAGGCCGCTAGGGAGGGCGACACGACGGGTCGCTAAAAAAAAGAGGACGCGCGCCTCGGGGCGCGCTTCGGTGGGCCCAAGAAACAGTCCCTAGTAGGGGACCTGCTCTGATTCCATGTGAAAGAGAGAACGAGAATGGAATGACTATGAAAGAAGTGAGTACAAATAGGAAACCCTAATTGGGTTGTACCCCCTATGGGATACCCCACTATAGCCTACACAATAGTATAAGCTATATAGTTCTGACAGATCACCCGGGACAGAGCGTGCCGCACCATTACCCTGACTCAGTCACACATGGTGCAGCAGGTCCTTCAGCGCTTTGGCTTCACGTACTCCTCGCCTCAGGCCACTCCTCTGCCTACTCGCCACTCGCTCTCAGCTCTGCCTTCGGATGAGTCCGTAGAGTCGACTGGCCCGTATGCAGAGCTTGTTGGTAACCTCATGTACCTGATGACCTGCACACGACCTGACCTTGCATACCCTCTTAGCATTCTCGCACGCTATGTTGCTCCTGGGAGACACCGACCAGAGCACATGGCTGCAGCGAAGAGGGTGTTGCGCTACTTGTGCAGTACGTCGGGCATGGGGCTAGTGCTTGGAGGGCGCAGTCGAGTGGTCCTCACTGGGCACGCGGACGCTTCTTGGGCTGACGACCAGGCTACGCAGCGGTCGTCACAGGGTTACACCTTCAGTCTTGGTTCCGGCTCTGTTTCGTGGCGGGCTACTCGTTCGTCTTCTGTTCTCGGCTCCAGTTGTGAGGCTGAGATCTACGCCGGGGCCATGGCTGCACAGGAGTTACGCTGGCTCACCTACCTACTGACCGACCTTGGAGAGCCGCCTCGTTCTCCTCCAGTCCTGTACGTAGACAACAAGGCCATGCTGGCCTTGTGTCGAGAGCAGCGACTGGAGCATAGCACAAAGCACATTGCTCTCCGCTACTTTCTTGCTCGTGAGCTACAGCAGCGTGGACAGTTGCAACTTGCGTACGTGGCCTCTGAGGCCAACACTAGTGATGTCTTCACCATGGCACTTGCGCCTTGTGATCATCAGCGCTGCTGCACGCAGCTGGGTCTTGTGTCTGTCTTGCCTCACTTGCTCATTCTTGACCTTGCTTGTACCTTCACCTATATATACTCTTGCTCTTGCTTGCTTGACTCTTGTATATCTCGATATATGATCTTGCATGTGAACTGGCCTTCTGGCCTTTGAACTTGTGCTCGGAATGTGTGGTGACTTTGTGATCCACCCTGAGCTTTGCTTTGCTTTGCTTGACTGGTCTTGTGACCCCTTGTTCTCCCCCACTTTGCCTATGGGGGTGTGTCAGAACATTATAGCTTACTTATTTGTGTAGGCTATAGTGGGGTATCCCATAGGGGGTACAACCCAATTAGGGTTTCCTATTTGTACTCACTTCGTTCACAGTCATTTCATTCCTCTTTCACTTCTTCTCATATTCTACTCGCAGGTCACTGTAGAGGTGGACCACAAGTTTCTAGAAGATTGGGTAGTAGGAGGAGACAAGCCATCCGATTTCCATCTTAAAGTGATGGTGATTGGAACCAAGAACACCTACATAAAGAACGATGGAAAAACTTCGCCAGGAAAGATGCTTGTTTTTTACGCAGCGCGGTCTATAGGATCTACAGGATCTAGTCGACGCGAGGTGCGGGCATTGAACGAGTTCTTGATGGGATTCTCCATTGGAGATGTCTATCAAGTTCGTCGTGTCAATGCTTTGCCCAAACAACCTGGCTGGTAAGTTCAGTCTGAACTTGGACTTGAGCATATGCATGAGTACATCTAAATACTCATATTAATATATGCCACTTTGGATAGGACTCTTATTGGAGGCCTTGACGTCCAACTAACGTGGATACATCGTTGTTCATACATGGTGAAAGATGATGAGGGCCTGCAGCAGACTTTGGGAGACGTGCCCACTGCACCGCTCAATAAATTCTTCGAGACGAACGACGATTCCAGGGTAAGTCTTAAAAATTTTGGTGCAAAGTTTGGTCTGTGGAAAGATGACTAAGAATGAGGAAGAGAGGAAGGATAAAAAGAGCGTCGTTTGACGTACCCCCTATGATGTAACTCACTAAAGCACATCTAACTTTATGTGTGGTCCTCGTTAAAGTGATAAGTGCGCTGTTGTATTCATGTTTGTGTTGATCATGCTTTTACTCTCAATTATCTTTTCATAATTTTCGTAATCTTCTTAATGACATTTTGCTCTTCTGTATTACCAGATCCCTTACGTTTCTGTCAGACTCAAAGCCACAACATACGAAGAGCCAAGTGGATTGCCCAAGCTTACAGCGATCATCCAGGATTCCTCCCTTGAGAGTGTCCTGGTATCGCTAGGGGACGCTGCCACGCGGATCCACCAGTGCAGTAAGACATACCTGGATCAACACTTAGATGCTACAGACGTGCCTGTCTACATTAGCAATGTCTATCTAAAGTCGGGTTTGTTCACGACAACGATGCTTTCGGATGTTGCCATTCTTGACACTCGACGAGCGTCGGAGATCACAGATGCCCCCGACACGGCGGAACCGCAAGACGTCGGGCTCGTGTCGCGGTAAGTGAACATAGCATGCGCATTTAAACATTTTCTAAGTGAGACGCTCGAAAGTAACTCTTCCGTTTCTCGTATTCAGGATGAGTAATGTGGACATAGTTGTAATGACAACTAGGAAAGAGAAGATAGCGTCTCTCGTAGCTGAGATCAAGGATCCTTTGCACACCTCGCGCACGGTGTGCAAGGGTGGATCGGAGGGTTTTTGTCCACTGGCAGTTTTCAGATCCTGTGCCACACGCGAGCATTCGTGCTCGAGGCATGGATCCGCTTCGATCACCCGGATCGAAAACACGACGGTGACACTTGTCGTACACGAGAACGGTAAGTAAGGTACTTGTATGCTTTTGTGTACAGTGTTAGACGTTTTGTCAAGGCATTAAATATTGTTTGGTTTTGCTCAAAAATTTCAGCGTCATTCAAGAACCAAGCCTACGGATTGGTGGTTCAACCAAGCCTCTTGACAAAAGTAATCCCACATCTCCAAATGTCTACATTTCTTTCCTTGCCCTCGGATGAGCGCCAAACTCTACTAGGTGCTCTTCAAGGTCGCTGGCTCGTTAAGGTACGGGTTTATCTTCTTTAGATTTAGTCACTGTTGATAAATATTACATTTTTTAATCATTTATACTCTTTCCCCCCTTCAGGTTCACTTTGGACTTGAGGGGGGGCGCATCTATAAGACCATTGTTGACATCTCGAGCGTCCCGAAGTCAAACGTCGACACTGTCAACTTTGACACGGCGAGCTCCCAGCCATCGTCCACACCTACAAAGAGGAGGTTTGACGTGCGTGGAATAATAATATTCACTTGGTGTTTTGCTTTGCTAAACAATCTTTATGTCATGTAACTACTAATGTTGTTCCATTAATTTTTTTGTTTCAATTTTCAAATTCTTGCAGCAACGGTGAAGACCGAGACGCGTGAAGTTGGTTATGTGAAAATTTAGAAGAAAGAAGAGGGGCTGCACTAGCAAGAAGGAGGATACAAATAGCAAACCCTAGAAGGGTTGTACTCGCTATAGAGCACCCCACTACAGGCTAGAGCATAAGATAACATTCTGACACACCCCCATAGCCAAAGTGGGGTGTAATCAGCAGAGCAAGCAAAGCAGTACAAGCTCAGGGTGGATCACAATGTCACCACACATTCTGAGCACAAGTTCAAGAAGCAATAGTTTAAAGTTCACAATTAAGCTAGTGGTAGTCACAACGGGCAAGTGAGGAGGAGGAGAGAGAGTGAGAGGAGAGGAGATAGGAAGCGACGGCTGAAGCTGCAGACACACGGGCAACAGGAGGCACACTGGCACAGTGGCTACCGGAACAACGCTCCGAACTACTGGAGTAACTGGCCCCGCGGCTAAAGTAGCGGCAGACGAGCAACGGACCCTCGGGCGACTTGCACAGGTGGCTACGACTGGGCTACCGGAGCAACTCCCGGGACTACAGGTGCTGCTGGCGACACGACAGCAACCTCCATTCAGCTTCCCAAACAGTCCCACCCCCATTGACACACACCCGTTGCTACACCCCTAGCTCCACTCCCCCTTCACCCCCCCCTTAGTACCACTCCAACGGCTCCAACAAGTCCACCCCCCTCAGCGGCAGCTGCAGCACAAGAAGACGGAGGAGGAGGAGGAGGAGCAGGGAACGGCACACAGTGGGTTCACCCCCATACCCCTCTTCCCCAAACCCTGATTCAGGAGAATGGGGAGTAGGAGGGGTGGGGCGCTAGTACAAGCACTGGGGGACAACGGGGAGGGCAGGGGCAGCAAGGAACGGGCCCACCACGGGCCTGGTACAGTCGCCCGAGCCGCGCGCAAGCGGCCCGAGCCGCGCGCGGGCCTGGCACCGCCCGTACGGGCCGCGCGCGGGCCTGGCGCAGCCCGTACGGGCCGCGCGTGGGCCTGGCGCAGCCCGTACTGGCCGAGGCCGGGCCTGGCGCAGCCCGTACGGGCCGTGCGTAGCCTGTACGGGCCGCGCGCAGGCCACGACGGGCGACGGGGGGCGATGAGCGGGTCCCCGTCGCCCGTCGCGGCGCCTCCCGAGGGCGACGCGCCGAATGACGGGGCACAAGCCCGCCGCGCGCCTCGGGGCGCACAGCGGGCAGAGAACCGCCGCGCGCCTCGGGGCGCACGGCGGGCAGAAAACCGCCGCGCGCCTCGGGGTGCACGGCGGGAAGAAAAAACTGCCGCACGCCACGGGGCGTGCGGCACAGGGAGTAGTCGTAGCAGTTGCAGCGGAAGCAACGAGGTGGTGAGCCCACCCACAGGATCGATCCAAGGGGATCGACCTGCTCTGATAGCATGTGAAAATATAGAAGAAAGAAGAGGGGCTGCACTAGCAAGAAGGAGGATACAAATAGCAAACCCTAGAAGGGTTGTACTCGCTATAGAGCACCCCACTACAGGCTAGAGCATAAGATAACATTCTAATAGGTTAAGAATCATTTGTTTTTTCTCTGGGTCTTTTTGAAACAATCTAGTTAAGGAAATGTGGGTGGGAGATAAACTAGACAATGCCATATGGATTTTGCTTTTGGGGTCGTTCCATTCGTCGACTGCAAATGATTGCGTGACTAATTATCCTTGTGTGAGTAAGTATGTTTGGTTATGCGTATGTAAGTGTGTATGTATATGTATGTACCGGTATGTATGTATGTATGAATGTACATATGTATGTATGCGTGTATTTGCGTGCATATGCGTGTGTAAATTGAACCATTACAATAACAATTCATGTCTGTGATTTTTAAAAAGAAAGCTCAACTCTATCATTTCACAAAAGGTTCATTGGCGCACTCAGTGACTTGTGTGCGACCACTTCGAACTGGATTTGATAGAGTTGACTTTTTTTTTTTTAGATTTCACAGATTGTGTTGTTTCATGTGACAGTTGATTATTCAAAAGTAAAGCTATTGACCTCCCCCCCATGCTAGGCACGGGATGCGGTAGCTTAGTTATTGAGAAAATTTGAACGAGAATAAAATGACTATGAACGAAGTGAGTACAAATAGGAAACCCTAATTGGGTTGTACCCCCTATGGGATACCCCACTATAGCCTACACAAATAAGTAAGCTATAATGTTCTAACACACCCCCATAGGCAAAGTGGGGGAGAACAAGGGGTCACAAGACCACTCAAGCAAAGCAAGGCAAAGCTCAGGGTGGATCACAAAGTCACCACACATTCCGAGCACAAGTTCAAAGGCCACAAGGCCAGTTCACATACAAGATCATATAAAGAGATATACAAGAGTCAAGCAAGCAAGAGCAAGAGTATATATAGGTGAAGGTAAAAGCAAGGTCAAGAAGTGAGCAAGTGAGGCAAGACAGGCACAAGACCCAGCTGCGTGCCGCAGCGTTGATGATCACAAGGCGCAAGTGCCTTGGTGAAGACATCAGCAGTGTTGGCCTCAGAGGCCACGTACGCAAATCGCAACTGTCCACGCTGCTATAGCTCACGAGCAAGAAAGTAGCAGAGAGCAATGTGCTTTGTCTTGTGCTCCAGTCGCTGCTCTCGACACAAGGCCAGCATGGCCTTGTTGTCTACGTACAGGACTGGAGGAGAACGAGGCGGCTCTCCAAGGTCGGTCAGCAGGTAGGTGAGCCAGCAAAGCTCCTGGGCAGCCATAGCCCCGGCGTAGATCTCAGCCTCACAACTGGAGCCGAGAACAGAAGACGAGCGAGTAGCCCGCCACGAAACAGAGCCGGAACCAAGGCTGAAGGTGTAACCCTGTGACGACCGCTACGTAGCCTGGTCGTCACCCAAGAAGCGTCTGCGTGCCCAGTGAGGACCACTGGACTGCGCCCTCCAAGCACTAGCCCCATGCCCGACGTACTGCACAAGTAGCGCAACACCCTCTTCGCTGGAGCCATGTGCTCTGGTCGGTGTCTCCCAGGAGCAACATAGCGTGCGAGAATGCTAAGAGGGTATGCAAGGTCAGGTCGTGTGTAGGTCATCAGGTACATGAGGCAGCCAACAAGCTCTGCATACGGGCCACTCGACTCTACGGACTCATCCAAAGGCAGAGCTGAGAGCGAGTGGCGAGTAGGCAGAGGAGTGGCCTGAGGCGAGGTGTACGTGAAGCCGAAGCGCTGAAGGACCTGCTGCACCATGTGTGACTGAGTCAGGGTACTGGTGCGGCGTGCTCTGTCCCGGGTGATCTGCAAGCCAAGGTAGCTGCGCAGTTCACCCAGGTCAGTGCACGTGTGTCTCTTTTGCAGCTCGGACTTCACGTAGGCGAGTCCAGCAGTGTCAGCTATGGCAAAGAACAAGTCGTCGACGTACACGAGGATGTAGAACGGCGGCAGAGAGGTGTCGGTGCGCAGAAACAGCGACGGGTCGGCAGTAGAAGGAGCAAACCCAAGTGCCGCCAGCGTAGTCCTCAGTGTGTCGTGCCACTCACGTGGCGCCTGGCGGAGACCGTAGACTGGACGCCGGAGACTCCACTGGGTACCAGGAGGGAAAGACCCAGTGAAGCCAGGTGGGCGACGTAGCCAGATCTCCTCGTGCAAGCTGCCCTGCAAGAAAGCAGTGATGAAGTCGAGAGAGTGCAGCTCGTAGTCACGGTGAGCAGCAACGTGCAGCAGTACCCGAAGAGTGGTCATCTTCGAGGTGGGGGAGAAGGTCTGAAAGTAGTCAACTCCCTGCCACTGACTGAAACCACGAGCCACGTAACGTGCCTTGAAGACAGGCGGAGAACCCGGCGGCCGCTTCACCCTGAAGATCCACATGCCACTGACTATGTTCGCCCCAGGAGGGGGAACAGCGTCAACGTAGGTGCCTGTGGACTTCCAGGAAGCCATCTCTGCATCCATAGCTGCCTGCCACTGAGAGGAGTAGGGACCCTCTATCGCCTCCGCGTAAGAGCGCGGAGTCGGGATGTCTAGTGCATCCGGGTCTCCCTCAGGGGCGAGCAGTACAGACGCGAGATGAGGTGAAGCGGCGGCGAGACACTGGAACTCCTCCTGCCTGTCCTCAAGGACGTCCGTGCCAAGGGCAAACTCACCCTCGACGGACGGAGGAAAGGTAGACTCAGACTCAGCGACAAGACTAGCAGCGTAGTCTAGACGACAGCGCGCAGCAAAGTCGACGAGCTCAGTGAGAAGGGCAGACGCAGCAGAAGACTCGAAAGAATGGTCAGTGACAGCAGTAGCAAGGAGACGCGTGACAGTAGGACTGGTAGCACAAAGAGAGTCCGACTCCGGGTCAGCAAGAGCAGGAAGAGAGGAAGCAGGAGGAGAAGGCAAAGGGGCACGCAGAGGAGCAGTAGACGGACGCAGAGACATCCGGTGCGTGCCAGGGACAGGAGGAGGACGCTGACCGAAACCGCGACCACTAGTGCGCGTAGTACGAACAGGCGATGCAGGAGGAGACGCAGGCTCACGACGCTCAGTAAGACCTCCAGTCGGACCAGCGTAGGGAGAAGGAGCAGGCAAAGGGGAGGCAGGCTGTAGCTGTGACGGGACAGGCAGTGGACCCTCTAAACCTGCTGCAGGAAGGGAACGAAGTACAGTCTGGGCCGCGAGGCGACGCCAGAAACAGCAGGGACAGCACCACTACCCCCAGAAGGAGTACCGGCTCCAGCAGCGCCTCCACCAGCACCTCCAGCAGCTCCAGAACCCCCAGTAGCACCTCCAGGAGCACCTCCAGTAGTACCAGAACCTCCAGCAGCACCAGGAGCACTGCCAGCCGGACCGCCAACAGTAGTCTCAGCGCCAACACGCTCAGCAGCACCAGCTCCAGTAGAACCCGCAGGCCCAGCAGCTCCAGTACTCCCAGTACGAGCACCTCCGGGACACGCGGCAGCAGAACCCTCAGCAGCCGAAGACCCTCCAGCACCAGCAGCACGCCTCCAGCGCCGGGCAAACCACTCACGCAGCTCCTGCGGGGAGAGTGGCTCTCGGCGAGACGAAGCAGCTGGAGAACCTCCAGGCGAAGAACCCTCAGTCTCAGTACCCCCAGGCTCAGCACCCCTAGGCTCAGCACCCCCAGGCTCAGCACCCCCAGGCTCTGCACCCCCAGGCTCAGCACCCCCAGGCTTAGCACCCCCACACACAGCACCCCCAGGCTCAGCACCCCCAGACTCAGCACCCCCAAGCACAGCACCCCCAGTCACAGCACCCCTAGGCTCAGCACCCACAGCAGCACCTGAGTCACCAGTGACCTCGACAGGCTCGACTGCGTCTACCTGGGACACACCTGAAGGGGCAGGACTCTGAGGGGGGAGGGGGTCTACCGGGGGGTGACCTGGTACCATGAAGAGCGGGGGTGGGGGAAGGGACGGAGTGCGGTAGGGGAAGAGGCGGTAGTAGGGTACCGACTCGTCGAACGTGATGTCCTGGGAGGACAGAACACGGCGAGAGGTGGGGTGGTAGATCTGCCACCCAGGGGCGTCGGGGGGGAACCCCAGGAAGACGCAGGGAGCAGCGCGAGGGGACAGCTTGTCCGCAGACAGGTCGCGGACAAACACCCGAGATCCCCAGACCCTGAACGCCGACGCATCGCCAACCTTCCCCGTCCACAGCAGGGCTGAGAAGGTCTCCGGCCTGGAGACCCTGGGGTGGAGGTTGATCTAATGCGCCGCGTACCTGACCGCAAACAGCCACAGAAAATGGGGGGCAGCCGCATGCATCATGGACGTACGAGCGACGTCCATGACCATGCCAATGCGGCGCTCTGCAATCCCATTTTGCTGTGGAGAGTCCGGAAGCGTGAAGGTCTGACGGATGCCTCGCGCACGACAGTAGGCACGCAGAAGGCCAGAGGAGAACTCTCCGCCTCTGTCCGAGTGCAGACGCAACACAGGAAAGTCCGAGCGTGAAGGGACCCTACCAGACTCTGCACCTGGAGGAGAAGCAGTGGTCAGTGTGTACAGGCTCGACCCTGGCTGACGTGTAAACGTAGCTAGGTGGCGACCTGTGCTAGCCTCAGTGCAGTGTGTCACCCGCTGACGAGCAGGAGTGAACTGGTGGACACCCGCATCCTGTAGGTCAGCACCACTCACCAGGTTCGTAGAGAACGAGGGGAGGTAGAGACCAGACAGGGTGCCAGAGGGAGCCGCCGGACACGGGAGGACTGTGGAGAAACGAGACAGGACAGGACCCCCAGAGGGGTCAGCCAGGGACACCGCAACCGGCCGTCTAAGTGGCGTGAGAGTGGTGCGGTCCCGAAAGAAGGAGCGAGACGCCCCAGAGTCCAGGGTGAAGGTGTGAGAGGCCGAAGCTGACACAGTACCTGAGAGTGCAGACTCACCAGTACCTGAGAGAGCACTCTCACCAGTACCTGAGAGCACAGCCGCACTGGCACCTAGAGCACAAGCCTCGGTGGCACCTAGAGCAGCAGTACCAATGCCCGGGTCGGGCGGGAAACACCGGTAACAGTCACCCTCAGCACTAATGGTCACAGCATACATGGCAGCAAGGATAGCATCAAAGTCAAGATCAAAGATAGCTACACCAGCCCTAGACAGCTCTCCCCAGCGGGGGATCTCCGCGGCCTCCGGGAACTGCTGGCGCCAAGCGTCCGTCAGGCGGCCAAAGCAGCGCTGGGCGGTGTGGGTACCCCCACACTGCTCATCCGCGCGGTCGCCAGTGCGAAGAACGTAGGTGCAGGGACCAAAAACCCCACCACGCTGACGCTGCGTGTACCACTCACGGAGCTGCTGAGGGGTGGGGACGTCGCGAGAACGCTGCAGCTGCTGCTGCTGCTGCTGGCGCTGACCGCCCCCAGTGCTGCTCCGCGGCGAAGCGCCACTCCGACCACCTCCACCACCGCCATCCCCGCCTCCGCCTCCACCGCCCCCGCCTCCGCCTCCACCGCCGCCGCCTCTGCCACCTCCGCTCCCACCGCCACCGCCGCCGCCACCCCCGCCTCCACTGCCGCCACTAGCACCCCCACCCCCGCCACCACCTCCACCGCCACCCCCACTCCCTCCGCCGCCTCCACCTCCACCTCCACCGCCCCCACTGGCCCCACCCGCTCCCTTGCCCCCCCTTGCCATTGCCAGAGCGGCGTCTCCCGCTAGGGGCAGACGCCGCACCGACCGACTCAAGACCAACGAGGTTGGCCGCAGCGGCAGAGGCGACAAAGGGCAGGAGAGGGGAAGGAGAACACCCCTCAAAGATGGGGGCGCGGGGGTCACCTCGAGAGGCTCCTACAGCGACTATGCTCTTCTCTGCTGCTAGGAGGGCCTTCTCGAGGCTGTCGACTGTGAGGGTGGTGGGACAGACCGCGAGGAAGTGGTCCCGGACTACACGAAGGGAGTCAGGGAGGCGAGTGACTAAGAAGTAGAGAGTGATGTACATGGGGGGGGGGGGTTCTTGGCGCAGAAGTCAGCAGGAAGCGCAGCGCGGTAGCGAGTGTCACTAGTGTGGAGGTGCGTGATGACATCAGCGATAGTGGGAAAGGCGGCAAGGTCAGGGAAGAGGAAGGGGAGCATGAGGCGGCTTAGTGCAGCAGTGGCAGGGGAGGAGTAGCGCGCAACTACAGCGTCGTACAAGGTCTGGGCACTCTTGTACTGGCTAAAGTGCGCGCGCTCAGCGGTAGGCAGGTGGCGACGCACAGCAAGACGTGCAGCAGCATCGCGCGTGGCCCACTGTGAGCGTAAAGTGGCGTCAGCATCAGCAGCAGGGGCAGGGACGGCGCCAGAGGTGAGGTCAAAGAGAGACAGACCGTCCGCCCTATCGCACTGTAAAAACAGCTGCAGGTCGTCGACCCAGACCTCAAAGTCAATGGCTCCACCCTCAGCGTCAAAAGCGAGGACACTAGGGGTGGCCATGACGACAGACTAGCAGTGCAAGCAGTGGTGGGAGGGGGGGGATGGGCACTCAGTAGCAGCGGGGCTGTGCTCACCAGACAGGGCAGGTTGGGCGACTCGGCAGTAGAGCGGCTCGGCTGCGGTGCGGCTCGGCGGCTGGGCTGCTCGGCGGCTCGGCGGCTGGGCGATAGGGCGGCTCGGCAGCTCGGCGGCTCGGCGGCTCGGCGGCGCGGCGGCTCGGCGGCTCGGCTGCTGGGTGGCCCGGCTGCTGGGCGGCTCGGCTGCACCGCGGCTAGGCGGCTCGGCTCCTCCGGTACTCGGTGGCGCGGCGGGCGGCTGCTCGGGTGCACGCTGCAGGGTGGTGTAGTGGGCGGCGGCTCGGGTGGCGCGGTAGAGGGCGGCGGGGCCCCTTAGCAGAGGGCGGCGGGGCCGCGAAGTGCAGGGCGGCGGGGCCGCAAAGGAAGGGCGGCGGGGCCGCTTAGCAGAGGGCGGCGGGGCCGCTAAGGAAGGGCGGCGGGGCCGCTTAGCAGAGGGCGGCGGGGCCGCTTAGCAGAGGGCGGCGGGGCCGCTAAGGAAGGGCGGCGGGGCCGCTAAGGAAGAGCGGCGGGGCCGCGAAGTGCAGGGCGGCGGGGCCGCTGAAGGAAGGGCGGCGGGGCCGCGAGGTGCAGGGTGGCGGGGCCGTTGAAGCAGGGCGGCGGGGCCACGAAGTGCAGAGCGGCGGGGCCGCGGAAGGAAAGGCGGTGGAGCCGCGGAAGGAAAGGCGGCGGGGCCGCGAGGTGTAGGGCGGCGGGGCCGTCGAAGCAGGGCGGCGGGGCCGTCGAAGCAGGGCGGCGGGGCCGTCGAAGCAGGGCGGCGGGGCCGTCAAAGCAGGGCGGCGGGGCCGTCGAAGCAGGGCGGCGGGGCCGCTTAGCAGAGGGCGGCGGGGCCGTCAAGCAGAGGGCGGCGGGGCCGCGTTAGCAGGGCGGCGAGGCCGCGAAGGAAGGGCGGCGGGGCCGCTAAGGAAGGGCGGCGGGGCCGCGAAGTGCAGGGCGGCGGGGCCGCGAAGCGTAGGGCGGCAGGGCCGCTAGGGGAGAGAAGGCCGCTAGGGCGGCTCGGTAAGTGAATAGCCCGAAGCGCGACTCGGGATGAGTGCGCTTCGGGCAGTAAAAAAAAAAAACGAAGTGGTGGGCCTTAGGCGCAGTTCCCACAGGGGAACCTGCTCGATACCATGAGAAAATTTGAACGAGAATGAAATGACTATGAACGAAGTGAGTACAAATAGGAAACCCTAATTGGGTTGTACCCCCTATGGGATACCCCACTATAGCCTACACAAATAAGTAAGCTATAATGGGTTGTTAACTGTCACGCATATTACGGTATCGTGTGCATGTGCATCATTCATGATATATCACATTAAGCATTATGCATTGTATAGCATTATTTATGCATTATGCATGCATCTATTTATTATTGTCACAACAACATCTACTGTAACAATAAACATATAAACCAAACAGTACAACAAAGGTGCACAAAACAACTGCAAAAAAAAATATGGTTTAGTGCACTGATAACAGTACTGTATTTAAAACTGCTCAACATGCATACAATATGGACAGGATACGATTGTAGTTTACAAATTTTATTTTAATTATTTATAAAAAATATAAATATGAAAATAAAATTTGGCAAAATCGATTATAAAGTGTTGCTTCGCAACCCAAAAAGTACTTGCAGTGTGTAGGTGTCAGCTCTGTAGGCTGCAGAATTCTTCGCGCCAAACCTGATTCAAGGGAGGAAAAAACGCCGGGCCCCCTGATTTGTCTGGGGGGCCCAAAACCAAATGACAGGCCTGTTCCAGAAACACCCAGCCGCTAGGGTTGGCTTCCACCCGCTCACGATTTTGGCGTCACGGGCACGCTGCCTTGTACAAGTTTCGCGGGAAGGGAGATTCATCCTTCACCGCTTTCAACCGCATCTCGGCATTTTGTATTGTACATCACCTGTCTGTAACCCTACTTTGTGTCTGCTGCGCTATAAGATTGCTACGTCGTTGCCTCCTTTTGAATGGCCAGTCTTCTCCCTCAGGTACGATAGCGCTGTCAAAGCGTGTCCTGCCATTTAGGCGAACCAGGGGCGTAACGCACTCCGTCATTCACCGCAGCCTTGTCGTTGTGCAGTTCACGGCAAAGGGTGCATAATGGATCCCGACACCTCTGAGCTGATCGTGATGCTATTGATGTACCAATCTCAATGAGCAAGCCACAGTTTGACGGCTAGTGGCATGGGCTGGAGCATCAGTGGGAAGAACGGATCCTCTGACGGCCGCTTAGAGAAAGGACTGACATTCAATTAGCGAGCAAAAGTAGGCGCATAGGGTCAGTGCATCCCAAAATGCGTGGGGTCGGGGTTGCAGCTTTTTTAGGGTTTGCGAGAGAGTAACTCTCCAGAACTTACCCGCAGGTAGCATTTCGGGGTTGGCGGCTCGGGAATCAGTGGGCTGCATCAACTACGAAGTTTCGACCAGATCCTCGCGAGCGATTTTATTGGTCGAACGCTTTCCACCAGATCCACGAAACTTCCTTTGAGACCCTTCGAATGATTTCTATTGGACATTCGATTCGAACCTACTGCTCGGTAAGTTTAGGTTTTCGAAATACTCCTTCCAAGAAGCAGCGGCTTTGAGAAGGTTTAGCACAAATGCAGATACGTGACCCGCACAAGAGCATCTCCGTTCCAGTGTACAGTGATGATTGCTATTGAAATTTCTTGTTCTTATGTGCATGAATTTTGTACACAGCTTATATTGACACCAACATATTCTATTGGGTTGATTTGCATGCGTAACTAAAGCAGTTAAACACTCTGATCTTGTCTGTTGTGATTTTTCAGACGTTAAATTCACTACAAAATTATTTCTGCTACTTATATTTGGATGCATTGTTAGGGAATGGTGGAAACAAGGTGGAAACAACCGGGGTAAGGGGGGCAGGGTGTTGAGAATTTAGGAAGGCTTGGGAGCCATGGCTAGTAGAGTTCGAGTAGGAACGGTTGAGTTCGAGTGAGTTTTGGGTGAGTAGAGAAGATGGCAACAAAAGAGAGGGTGTTCACTATAGAGCGAGCAGTACAAATAGGCAAGAATGAAGAAAGGTGCACCACCATACAGAAAGTTACATGACTACAGTAATCTACACTACAGGCAGTTACAAAGCAATATATAGAAATATATATTATTTTGACACAGGGCTATAGACAGTGAGTCGTAATAAATGGGACTACTTTTCCAAATACAACCTGCACTATATGAGAAGAATAGAACGAGAATGAAGTGAACTATGAACGAAGTGAGTACAAATAGGAAACCCTAATTGGGTTGTACCCCCTATGGGATACCCCACTATAGCCTACACAAGTAAGTAAGCTATAATGTTCTGACACACCCCCATAGGCAAAGTGGGGGAGAACAATGGGTCACAAGACCAGTCAAGCAAAGCAAGGCAAAGCTCAGGGTGGATCACAAAGTCACCACACATTCCGAGCACAAGTTCAAAGGCCAGAAGGCCAGTTCACATGCAAGATCACATATAGGTATACAAAAGGCTAAACAAGCAAGAGCAAGAGTATATATATGTGACAGTACAAGCAAGGTCAAGAAGTAAGCAAGTGAGGCAAGACAGGCACAAGCCCCAACTGAGTGCAGAAGCGCTGATGATCACAAGGCGCAAGTGCCTTGGTGAAGACATCAGCAGTGTTGGCCTCAGAGGCCACGTACGCAAGCCGCAACTGTCCACGCTGCTGCAGCTCACGCGGAAGAAAGTAGCGGAGAGCAATGTGCTTTGTCCTGTGCTCCAGTCGCTGCTCTCGACACAAGGCCAGCATGGCCTTGTTGTCTACGTACAAGACTGGAGGAGAACGAGGCGGCTCTCCAAGGTCGGTCAGCAGGTAGGTGAGCCAGCGAAGCTCCTGTGCAGCCATAGCCCCGGCGTAGATCTCAGCCTCACAACTGGAGCCAAGAACAGAAGACGAGCGGGTAGCGCGCCACGAAACAGAGCCGGAACCAAGACTGAAAGTGTAACCCTGTGACGACCGCTGCGTAGCCTGGTCGTCAGCCCAAGAAGCGTCCGCGTGCCCAGTGAGGACCACTAGACTGCGCCCTACAAGCACTAGCCCCATGCCCGACGTACTGCACAAGTAGCGCAACACCCTCTTCGCTGCAGCCATGTGCTCCGGTCTGTGTCTCCCAGGAGCAACATAGAGTGCAAGAATGCTAAGAGGGTATGCAAGGTCAGGTCGAGTGCAGGTCATCAGGTACATGAGGCAGCCAACAAGCTCTGGGTACGGGCCACTCGACTCTACGAACTCATCCGAAGGCAGAGCTGAGAGCGAGTGGCGAGTAGGCAGAGGAGTGGCCTGAGGCGAGGAGTACGTGAAGCCGAAGCGCTGAAGGACCTGCTGCACCATGTGTGACTGAGTCAGGGTAATGGTGCGGCGTGCTCTATCCCGGGTGATTTGCAAGCCAAGGTAGCTGCGCGGTTCACCCAGGTCTGTGCACGTGTGTCTCTTCTGCAGCTCGGACTTTACGTGGGTGAGTCAAGCAGTGTCAGCTGTGGCAAAGACCAAGTCGTCGACGTATACGAGGATGTAGAACGGCGGCAGAGAAGTGTTGGTGCGCAGAAACAGCGACGGGTCGGCAGTAGAAGGAGCAAACCCAAGTGCCGCCAGCGTAGTCCTCAGTGTGTCGTGCCACTCACGCGGCGCCTAACGGAGACCGTAGACTGGACGCCGGAGACTCCACTGGGTACCAGGAGGGAAAGACCCAGTGAAGCCAGGAGAGCGGCGCAGCCAGATCTCCTCGTGCAGGCTGCCCTGCAAGAAAGCAGTGCTGAAGTCGAGAGAGTGCAGCTCGTAGTCACGGTGAGCAGCAACGTGCAGTAGTACCCGAAGAGTGGTCATCTTCGGGGTCGGGGAGAAGGTCTGAAACAAGTCAACTCCCTGCCGCTGACTGAAACCACGAGCCACGTAACGCGCCTTGAAGACAGGCGGAGAACCCGGCGGCCGCTTCACCCTGAAGATCCACATGCCACTGACGATGTTCGCCCCAAGAGGGGGAACAGCGTCAACGTAGGTGCCTGTGGACTTCCAGGAAGCCATCTCAGCATCCATAGCTGCCTGCCACTGAGAGGAGTAGGGACCCTCTATCGCCTCCGCGTAAGAGCGCGGAGTCGGGATGTCAAGTGCATCCGGGTCTCCCTCAGGGGTGAGCAGAACGGACACGAGATGAGGTGAAGCGGCTGCCAGGCACTGGAACTCCTCCTGCCTGTCCTCAAGGACGTCCATGCCAAGGGCACACGCACCCCCGACGGACGGAGGACGGGTAGACTCAGACTCAGCGACAAGACTAGCAGCGTAGTCTAGACGACAGCGAGCAGCAAAGTCGACGAGCTCAGTAACAAGGGCAGACGCAGCAGTGGACTCGAAAGAAGGGTCAGTGACGGCAGTAGCAAGGAGACGCGTGACAGTAGGACTGGCAGCACGAAGAGAGTCCGACGCAGGGTCGGCGAGAGCAGGAAGAGAGGACGCAGGAGGAGAAGGCAAAGGGGCACGCAGAGGAGCAGTGGTCGGACGCAGTGACATCCGGTGCGTGCCAGGGACAGGAGGAGGACGCTGACGCGAACCGCAACCACTAGTGCGTGCAGGACGAACAGGCGACGCAGGACGAGACGCAGGCTCACGACGCTCAGTAAGACCTCCAATAGGACCAGTGTAGGGAGAAGGAGCAGGCAAAGGGGAGGCAGGCTGTAGCTGTGACTGTGACTGGACAGGCTGTGGACCCTCTAAGGGAGGAGGAGGAGGAGGACCAGGAGAAGGTGTAAGAACAAGAACCTGCTGCAGGAGCGGAACGAAGTAGGGTCGGGGCCGCGTGGCGACGCCAGAAACAGCAGGGACAGTACCGGTACCCCCAGCACGAGTACCCGCGCCAGCAGCACCTCCAGCAGCACCTCCAGCAGCACCTTCAGCAGCCCCAGAACCTCCAGCAGCACCAGAAGGACCTCCAGCCGGACCGCCAGTGGTAGTCTCAGCGCCAACACCCTCAGGAACACCAGCTCCAGTCGGAACCGCAGGTCCAGCAGCTCCAGGATTCCCAGGACGAGCACCTCCGGGACCCGCGACAGGAGCACCCTCAGTAGCCGACGAACCTCCAGCACCAGTAGTACGGCTCCAGCGCCGGGCAAACCACTCGCGCAGCTCCTGTGGAGAGAGTGGCTCCCGGCGAGACGAAGTACCGAGAGAGCCCCCAGGCTCAGCACCCCCAGGCTCAGCACCCCCAGGCTCCGCACCCCCAGGTTCAGCACCCCCAGGCTCAGCACCCCTAGGTTCAGCACCCCCAGGCTCAGCACCCCCAGGCTCAGCACCCCCAGGCTCAGTACCTCCAGGCTCAGCACCACCAGCAGCACCAGAGTCACCAGTGACCTCAACAGGCTCGACTGCGTCTACCTGGGACACACCTGACGGGGCAGGACCCTGAGGGGGGAGGGGGTCTACCAGGGGGGGACCTGGGACAAGAAAGAGCGGGGGCGGGGGGAGGGACGGAGTGCGGTAGGGGAAGAGGCGGTAGTAGGGTACCGACTCGTCGAACGTGACGCCCTGGGTGGACAGAACACGGCGAGAGGTGGGGTGGTAGAACTGCCACCCAGGGGCGTCGGGGGGGAACCCTAGGAAGACGCAGGGAGCAGCGCGAGGGGACAGCTTGTCCGCAGACAAGTCGCGAACAAACGCCCGAGATCCCCAGACCCGGAACGCCGACGCATCGCCAACCTTCCCCGTCCACAGCAGGGCTGGGAAGGTCTCCGGCCTGGAGACCCTGGGGTGGAGGTTGATCTGATGCGCCACGTACCTGACCACAAACGGCTACAGAAAATGGGGAGCTACCGCATGCATCATAGACGCACGAGCGACGTCCATGACCATGCCAATGCGGCGCTCAGCAATCCCATTTTTCTGTGGTGAGTCCGGAAGTGTGAAGGTCTGACGGATGCCTCGCGCACGGCAGTAGGCACGCAGAAGGCCAGAGGAGAACTCTCCGCCTCTCTCCGAGTGCAGACGCAAAACAGGATGGTCCGAGCCAAAGCTCTGCCTGAGCTGGAGACGAGCTGCGCGGATCCAGTCGATCAGCACCTCAGTGACATCATCCTTGCTGCGCAAGGGGAAGACTGTGGTGTAACGCGAGTAGTCGTCAACAACGAGCAGGAAGTAGCGCTCCTGACCGTGTCCACGGACGCGGGCTGGGCCCCACACGTCCATGTGAAGCGTCTGCAACGGGGCCTCTGTCGGAGGAAACTGAGAGGAGTGAGGGGCAGCACGCTGGCGCCCCTCAACACAGGGGACACAGGCAGGGCCAGGGCCCTGAGGAAGGGGAGGGAGGGACCGGGGGAGACCAGACACAAGAAGACGGGAGGCCATGCCTCTGAGCCAAAGCTGAGAGGGGTGGCCAAGGCGGTGGTGCCAGAGTAGGGTCTCGTGAGACAGACGGCGACACAAACAGGGGGCACACTCAGGACCAGACCTGGACGCTGCAGCAAACACCTGACCAGAGGAAGGGACCCTACCAGACGCAGCACCTGGAGGAGAAGTAGTGGTCAGTGTGTACAGGCTCGACCCTGGCTGACGTGTAAACGTAGCTAGGTGGCGACCTGTGCTAGCCTCTGTGCAGTGCGTCACCTGCTGACGAGCAGGAGTGAACTGGTGGACACCTGTATCCTGGAGGTCAGCACCACTCACCAAGTTCGTAGAGAACGAGTGGAGGTAGAGACCAGACAGGGTGCCAGAGGGGGCCGCCGGACACAGGAGGACTGTGGAGAAGCGAGACAGAACAGGACCCCCAGAGGGGTCAGCCAGGGAAACCGCGACCGGCCGACTAAGCGGCGTGATGTGGTGCGGTCCCGAAAGAAGGAGCGAGACGCCCCAGAGTCAAGGGTGAAGGTGTGGGAGGCCGAAGCCGACGCAGTACCTGAGAGCGCAGACTCACTAGTACCTGAGAATGCAGACTCACCAGTACCTGAGAGCACAGACGCACTGGCACCTAGAGTAGTAGCCTCACTAGCACCTAGAGCAGTAGTACCAATGCCCGGGTCGTGCGGGAACCACCGGTAACAGTCACCCTCATCACTAACAGTCACAGCATACATCGCAGCAAGGATAGCATCAAAGTCAAGATCAAAGATAGCTACACCAGCCCTAGACAGCTCTCCCCAGCGGGGGATCTCAGAGGCCTCCGGAAACTGCTGGCGCCAAGCGTCCGTCAGGCGGCCAAAGCAGCGCTGGGCGGTGTGGGTGCCCCCACACTGCTCACCCGCGCGGTCGCCGGTGCGAAGGACGTAGGTGCAGGGACCAAACGCCCCACCACCCTGACGCTGCGAGTACCACTCACGGAGCTGCTGAGGGGCGGGGACGTCGCGAGAGCGCTGCTGCTGGTGCTGCTGGCGCTGACCACCCCCAGTGCTGCTCCGCTGGGACGAGCCACTCCGACCACCTCCACCACCGCCACCCCCGCCCCCGCCTCCACCGTCGCCACCGCCACCCCCGCCTCCGCCGCTCCCACCGCCACCTCCGCTGCCACCTCCGCCTCCGCTGCCGCCACTAGTACCTCCACCCCCGCCACCACCCCCACCGCCACCCCCACTCCCCCCGCCGCCCCCACCTCCTCCGCCACCGCCCCCGCTAGCTCCACCCGCTCCCTTGCCCTTCTTGCCCTTGCCAGAGCGGCGCCTACCGCTGGGGGCAGACGCCGCACCGACCGACTCTAGACCAACGAGGTCGGCCGCAGCAGCAGAGGTGACAGAGGGTAACAGGGGGGAAGGAGAACACCCCTCAAAGATGGGGGTGCGAGGGTCACCACGAGAGGCCCCTACAACGACTATGCTCTTCTCGGCCGCTAGCAGGGACTTCTCGAGGAGGTCGACAGTGAGGGTGGTGGGACAGACAGAGGGAAAATGGTCCCTAACTACACGAAGGGACTCAGGGAGACGGGTGACTAGAAAGTAGAGGGTGATGTACATGGGAGGGGGGTTTGTGGCGCAGAAGTCAGCAGGAAGCGCAGCTCGGTAGCGAGTGTCACTAGCGCGGAGGTGGGTAAAGAGGTCAGCGACTGTGGAAAAGGCCGCAAGGTCAGGGAAGAGGTACGGTAGCATGAGGCGGCTCAGTGTAGCAGAGGAAGGGGAGGAGTAGCGCGCAACTAGAGCGTCGTACAAGGCCTGAGCGGTGTTGCACTGACTAAAGTGTGCACGCTCGGAGGAAGGGAGGTGGCGACGCACAGCAAGACGTGCAGCAGCATCGCGTGTGGCCCACTTTGAGCGAACAGTGGGGTCAGCATCAGTAGGAGGGGCAGGGACAGCTCCAGAGGCAAAGTCAAAGAGAGAAATGTCATCTACCGAATCGCATTGCAAGTACAGCTGCAGGTCGTCGACCCAGACCGCAAAGTCAATGGCGCGACCCTCAGCGTCAAAAGCTAGGACACTAGGGGTGGCCATGACAGCAATCGACAGTCTCACCAGACACGAAGGGTCGGACAGCTCAGCAGCACAGCAACACGGCAACACAGCGACTCCACCGGCCCAAGAGCAACAGCAGCCCCACAGGACCAGTAGCTCGGCTCCTCAGACGGCTCTGGCGGCTCGGGCGGCTCGGGCGGCTCGTGCGGCTCGGGCGCTCAGCGGCATAGGCGACTCGGGCGGCTCTGCAGCTCGGGTGGCTAGGGCGGCTCGGCTCCTCAGCTGCGCAGGCGGCTCGGGTGACGCGGGTGGCACGGGCGGCTCACGGGCGGCTCGCGGGCGGCTCACGGGCGGCTGAAGGGCGGCTCACGGGCGGCTCACAGGCTGCTGCCGGGCGGCTCACGGGCGGCTCACGGGCGGCGCACGGGCGGGTCACGGACGGCTCACGGGCGGGGCACGAGCGGCTCACGGGCGGCTCACGGGCGGGGCACGAGCGGCTCACGGGCGGCTCACGGGCGGCTGAAGGGCGGCGCAAGGGCGGCGTGTCGGGCGGCCGAGGGCGGCTGACGGGCGGCGCACGGGCGGCTCACGGGCGGCTGAGGGCGGCGCAAGAGCGGCTCACGGGCAGCTGAGGGCGGCGCACGGGCGGCTCACGGGCGGCTGAGGGCGGCGCACGGGCGGCTCACGGGCGGCTGAGGGCGACGCACGGGCGGCTCACGAGCGGCTGAGGGCGGCGCACGGGCGGCTCACGGGCGGCTCACGGGTGGCTCACGGGCGGTTCACGGGCGGCGCGTCGGGCGGCTGAGGGCGGCGCACGGGCGGCACGTGGACGGCCTGGGGCCTGGCGGGCAGCACGCAGGCGGCTAAGGGCGGCGCGTGGATGGCGCGCGGGCGACCTGGGGCCTGGCGAGCGGCGCGCGGGCTGTGTAGGGCGGCGCGCGGGCTCTAGGGCGGCGCGCGGGCTGCGAAGGGCGGCGCGCGGGCTCTAGGGCGGCGCGCGGGCTGCTAAGGGCGGCGCGCGGGCTGCTAAGGGCGGCGCGCGGGCTGCAAAGGGCGGCGCGCGGGCGGCTAAGGGCCAGAACGGGCGGCGCGCGGGCGGGTAAGGGCGGCGCGCGAGAGTGAAAGAGAGAGCCCGGAGCGCGCTCCGGGCAAAAAAAAAAATTTTCGAAGTAGTAGTGGTGGGCCCTAAGCACAGTTCCCACAGGGGAACCTGCTCGATACCATGAGAAGAAGTGAACGAGAATGAAGTGAACTATAAACGAAGTGAGTACAAATAGGAAACCCTAATTGGGGAGTACCCCCTATGGGATACCCCACTATAGCCTACACAAGTAAGTAAGCTATAATGTTCTGACACTATAGTACCTGGTATAGAGTATCAGAAGCTACCGCACCATCCAGTAAAGCATTTTCATCACCACGCATACGGGTTCAATATTTTCAGCGTGGTCCTCTTAAAGAGAGGAACTACTTGCTCAGCCCTCAAGATGGCATCAATGTGCACGACGCGATAGGCATCAGCCCTACGACGGCAGGCCAATTTTATGAAGGCTGTATCTTCGTCCTCTCCTCTCACGTCCAGGAGCTTCACGTACGCGAGTGGCTGTTTCTCTATCTCCCGTCCAGCTCTGGTTTGGACATGGAAAAGCTAGAGGAGCTGGGCATACACAACATCTGACCCCCCTTGAGTACGGTTACTGACCATACTCCCGTCCAGAGCTACATAGGAAAACCATGGATTCCCATGGAAAGCCACGGTTGCCCTTGCATAGTGAGCATCGTTCAAATCATTCCTTGGGAGTGCAACTGCAGAATGCACCTGCATAGGACGAGAAAGTTTGGGATGGCGAATGCAAAAGTCTCATTCTTCGGGAAATACAAACTTCAACGTCGGCAATATAAAAGTGACAGAGTTTAGAATAACACTGCCCATAATGGTGGTCATGGTAGGTGAGGTGTTTTTCTTACATGGACGATGTCATTTCGAATGCCACGTTCAGCGAGGGCTATTGTGATATCGTTCATGGCGCTGCCGTGTTGCTCCAACAGCCCTTGCCAAAGTTTCTCTGCTTTTCGACCATCAACAACATGTGGAAGTGTCATGGCTGTGCTTGTCGCCGTGAGAACAGGGTTTTTGTTCCTTTCAGCCTGGACGTTGAAATAAAAATGGATAGGGGAAGTTGCACATGTATGGCATGATGTGTGTTTGTGAAAGTGGCAAGGCATTCCTTGCTGGCCTTACAACCAGCCATGCATGCAATGATGCATGTGTGTGAAATGAATGGCATGGCATTCCTTGCTGGCCTTACAACCAGCCATGCATGCAATGATGCATGTGTGTGAAATGAATGGCATGGCATTCCTTGCTGGCCTTACAACCAGCCATGCATGCAATGATGCATGGCTGTGAAACGAATGGCATGGCATTCCTTGCTGGCCTTACAACCAGCCATGCATGCAATGATGCATGGCTGTGAAACGAATGGCATGGCATTCCTTGCTGGCCTTACAACCAGCCATTCATGCCATGATGCATGTGTGTGAAATGAATGGCATGGCATTCCTTGCTGGCCTTAAAACCAGCAATGCATGCACTGATGCATGTGTGTGAGATGAATGGCAAGGCATTGCTGGCCTTGCAAGCAGCCATGCATGCAATGATGCATGTGGGTGTAAATGGCAAAGAATGGCTTGCTGGCCTTACCTCCAGCCATGCATGGCATGATGCATGAGAGACGACACGAGCAAGGCATGTCATGCTGGCCTTACCACCAACAACGCATGGGATGATGCATGAGACACGACACGGGCACAGCATTCCATGCTGGCCTAAACACCATCCATGCATGGCAATGATGTGTGAGTGTGAAATGCACTCTAGCTACGAAGATCGCATGCATACGTGGGCACCAAGAGGAAAATGGAGAAGGGGACAGAGGAATGGCGGACACACTGCATGTAGAGGGTTGCGTTTGGTATCACACCTTCGTTATGGCAGTATCACGTCCTGGCAGGTTGTTGAAAACTGACGGCAAATCCAGCAGTGCGCATCTCATTTCAGACGACCGCATGATGGCATCGTCGTAGTTACGGTAGTTCGATGCGCGGAAAGGTCGTTTGCAGGATGTTGTGTGGGCGTTCTCGAAGAGCTCGGTGCAGTACTCTCCGGGTGCACCAGCACGTCGGACTGCATCAGGGAAGTGGACAAGCTTGTGCACCTTGACAAGAAGCCAGCCATGCCCGGCCCTTGGGAGGTTGGTCCTGAGCAAGCGCACCAACCTGATTTACACACACAAGTGGGGTGGGAAACAAAGGGGATAGGATGTGGGGTACAGAAGGAAGTGGGTTGGGAAACAATGGGGAGTGAGGTGAAGAACAGGGGGAAGGGAGTAGGGTAACAGGGGGGAAGTGAGGTGGGCAACATTGGGAAGTGAGGTGGGCAACAGGGGGAAATTTTGACGGGAACAGGGGGAAGTGAGGTGAGTAACAAAGGGAAGGGAGGGCTTACTCTTTGGTGTCCACAGTGTATTGGCGCAAGAGACTCTCCGGATAGACTGGTGCACGGAAGTATGTGTGAAACCACTTTACGAAAAATCGCAGGACAACCATCTTGATTGGTGCTTTCAGTAGCCCATCGGACATAATAAGCAAGACCACCTGTTCCATAAACAATACGGGTAGGTTACGTCATTGTGACATCAAATTGCAACTCAATGAAAGGCTCTCAGGACTCAACCATAGAGAACACCAACATTCGCACTCACACACCCGAATCACGGCCGCATGCTCCGCCGCATAATAGTTGGCTCCTGGATTGAAATAGTGACCGTCAGCGGGTAACTTGTATGAGGAAAACCTCTCCTCCTTCGCTAGGACACCGAGTCGCCTATGATATTTGAAAAACGGGATGGGGGAGGGGGGTTCGGGTGTAGAGGTCCAGGGTGGAAGGATAGAGGGGGGAAGGGGACAGGCGGAAGAGGGATAGGGAGGGTGGCAAAGGCATACAGATTGTGGTTGATTAAGTCATCAATATCACATTGCACATAGCAGCAAGACAAACACACCTGTTCATTTCGTTTATGTCTTCACCATGTACCACCTCTTCCAAAATGTAGCGCCACACGCCAGCGAGTACAACATGTAACACATCCAGCATGATAGCCAAGTAGGGGTTGCCCCAAGGGTCGTGGATCTCATGCGCGCGGTTCACATTCCAGAGGAAGCTCTGCAAAACGTGGATGAAAAAAAAAAAAAAAAAAAAAAACAATTATGAGTCCAGTACTGAAACGCACCCTCTCAAGCCCTTACCCTCCAATGCAAGAGAGGTGTGAGTGAGGATGACGGGAGGACGGTATGTCAATCAACCCTACACCCTCCAGTATACAAGAGGTTTGAGTGAGGGTGAGGGGTGGAAGGTAAGCTCTCTGCCCTACACTCTTCGATCCATGGGAGGCACGAGTGAGGCTGAGGAAGGGGCATTCATGTACGTACGGGGATGGGATGTGTTGAATAAGCGGTCCGCCACTCCGTGCTTGCCGTCATGAGCCATTGTTGGTGCTTCACGGTCCGCCATTGAAATGACGCTGGTTCCATGTTTGCAAAGTCATCCTTATGCACGTAACAAACCGAGCAGGGACGATTCGAGGCGTGTTGCATCGTGCTGGTCACACGACTCCCTTCAGGGTAATCGGCAACATACGAGTATAGCTTCGGCCAGACGGTGTAGACATTCCTAAACGGATCTGTTAATGGTGAGGAGCTGGGGAAGCATTACAACCATGGAGATTGGGGGGTATAAGAAGATTTATGAGAAATGCACTCATGCATGGCAACCTCACTCACTGCCATGCGTGGTAGGATGAGTAAAAGCGTTATGAGCAATGGACCCACGCATGGCAGCCTATGGTTCCCTGACATCATGCGTCAAATGGTGATGAGCAGTCCACCCATACATGGCTGCCCTACTCACTGCCATGCATGGCATGATAAGTCAAATGGTGATGAGCAATGCACCCATACATGGTAGCCAAAATCACTGCCATGCATGGCAAAATGAGTCAAATGGTGAGCCTTACCTTCGCATGACTTCAAACAGGCTTTTGAAAACGATGTCACAAGATCGCTAGAATAGTTCCACACGTTGCCATGGTTCCATTTCAGGATCGGCGACAGGGAGTAGTGCGACCAATATCCTCCCATGATCCAGCCGGCGCCGTGCTAGTGGGATGTTGGTGAAGGTGAGGTACACCGGCCATGCTTTCAGCCGTTCATTACCGGAGAGTAGCGTCTCATCACTTGAGATGATGATGGGGCAGACCAGCTCCTCGTCTGACATATATTTCTGCAATACAAAGCATGTGAATCACTAAGTTTTGGACATCCGAAATCTGGTGAGAGCTGAGGAATAAAAGCACTTCATGGCTAACCTGTGCTTCGAGCCAAAAATCAGCCGAGTGTGCTGGCCCGTACACTCTCTCCTCGCCTTTCTTCACTTCGGCTGCCCGATGAATGAACCCCTCACTGTTCTTTGGATCCGACCACAACTGACGCAACGCCTGCAGTACGTAGTAGGCTTGGAAGTTAGATCCATGTGTACAACAACCAAAAACAGTTTAGGGACGTGCCTATGCATGGCATGAGACAAATAGTGATCAGCAATGGACCTATTCATGGCAGCCTCACTCGCTGCCATGCATGGCATGATGAGGAAAAGCGAGATGAGCAATGCACCCATGCATGGTAGCCTTACTCACTGCCATGCAAGGGTGATTGGCGAAAAGTGTGATGAGCAATGGACTCATGCATGGCAGCCTTACTCACTGCCATGCATGGCATGATGAGGAAAAGTGTGATGAGCAATACACCCATGCATGGGAGCCTTACTCACTGCCATGCATGGGTGATTGGCGAAAAGCGTGATGAGCAATGGACTCATCCATGGCAGCCTTACTCACTGCCATGCATGGCATGATGAGGAAAAGCGTGATGAGCAATGCACCCATGCATGGGAGCCTTACTCACTGCCATGCATGGGTGATTGGCGAAAAGCGTGATGAGCAATGGACTCATGCATGGCAGCCTTACTCACTGCCATGCATGGCATGATGAGGAAAAGCGAGATGAGCAATGCACCCATGCATGGTAGCCTTACTCACTGCCATGCATGGGTGATTGGCGAAAAGCGTGATGAGCAATGGACTCATGCATGGCAGCCTTACTCACTGCCATGCATGGCATGATGAGGAAAAGCGAGATGAGCAATGCACCCATGCATGGTAGCCTTACTCACTGCCATGCATGGGTGATTGGCGAAAAGCGTGACGAGCAATGGACTCATGCATGGCAGCCTTACTCACTGCCATGCATGGCATGATGAGGAAAAGCGTGATGAGCAATACACCCGTGCATGGGAGCCTTACTCACTGCCATGCATGGGTGATTGGCGAAAAGTGTGATGAGCAATGGACTCATGCATGGCAGCCTTACTCACTGCCATGCATGGCATGATGAGGAAAAGCGTGATGAGCAATACACCCATGCATGGGAGCCTTACTCACTGCCATGCATGGGTGATTGGCGAAAAGCGTGATGAGCAATGGACTCATGCATGGCAGCCTTACTCACTGCCATGCATGGCATGATGAGAAAAAGCGTGATGAGCAATACACCCATGCATGGGAGCCTTACTCACTGCCATGCATGGGTGATTGGCAAAAAGCGTGATGAGCAATGGACTCATGCATGGCAGCCTTACTCACTGCCATGCATGGCATGATGAGGAAAAGCGTGATGAGCAATACACCCATGCATGGGAGCCTTACTCACTGCCATGCATGGGTGATTGGCGAAAAGCGTGATGAGCAATGGACTCATGCATGGCAGCCTTACTCACTGCCATGCATGGCATGATGAGGAAAAGCGTGATGAGCAATGCACCCATGCATGGGAGCCTTACTCACTGCCATGCATGGGTGATTGGCGAAAAGCGTGATGAGCAATGGACTCATGCATGGCAGCCTTACTCACTGCCATGCATGGCATGATGAGGAAAAGCGAGATGAGCAATGCACCCATGCATGGTAGCCTTACTCACTGCCATGCATGGGTGATTGGCGAAAAGCGTGATGAGCAATGGACTCATGCATGGCAGCCTTACTCACTGCCATGCATGGCATGATGAGGAAAAGCGTGATGAGCAATACACCCATGCATGGGAGCCTTACTCACTGCCATGCATGGGTGATTGGCGAAAAGCATGATGAGCAATGGACTCATGCATGGCAGCCTTACTCACTGCCATGCATGGCATGATGAGGAAAAGCGAGATGAGCAATGCACCCATGCATGGTAGCCTTACTCACTGCCATGCATGGGTGATTGGCGAAAAGCGTGATGAGCAATGGACTCATGCATGGCAGCCTTACTCACTGCCATGCATGGCATGATGAGGAAAAGCGTGATGAGCAATACACCCGTGCATGGGAGCCTTACTCCCTGCCATGCATGGGTGATTGGCGAAAAGTGTGATGAGCAATGGACTCATGCATGGCAGCCTTACTCACTGCCATGCATGGCATGATGAGGAGAAGCGTGATGAGCAATACACCCATGCATGGGAGCCTTACTCACTGCCATGCATGGGTGATTGGCGAAAAGCGTGATGAGCAATGGACTCATGCATGGCAGCCTTACTCACTGCCATGCATGGCATGATGAGAAAAAGCGTGATGAGCAATACACCCATGCATGGGAGCCTTACTCACTGCCATGCATGGGTGATTGGCGAAAAGCGTGATGAGCAATGGACTCATGCATGGCAGCCTTACTCACTGCCATGCATGGCATGATGAGGAAAAGCGTGATGAGCAATACACCCATGCATGGGAGCCTTACTCACTGCCATGCATGGGTGATTGGCGAAAAGCGTGATGAGCAATGGACTCATGCATGGCAGCCTTACTCACTGCCATGCATGGCATGATGAGGAAAAGCGAGATGAGCAATGCACCCATGCATGGTAGCCTTACTCACTGCCATGCATGGGTGATTGGCGAAAAGCGTGATGAGCAATGGACTCATGCATGGCAGCCTTACTCACTGCCATGCATGGCATGATGAGTAAAAGGGTGATGAGCAATACACCCATGCATGGGAGCCTTACTCACTACCATGCATGGGTGATTGGCGAAAAGCGTGATGAGCAATGGACTCATGCATGGCAGCCTTACTCACTGCCATGCATGGCATGATGAGGAAAAGCGTGATGAGCAATACACCCATGCATGGGAGCCTTACTCACTGCCATGCATGGGTGATTGGCGAAAAGCGTGATGAGCAATGGACTCATGCATGGCAGCCTTACTCACTGCCATGCATGGCATGATGAGGAAAAGCGAGATGAGCAATGCACCCATGCATGGTAGCCTTACTCACTGCCATGCATGGGTGATTGGCGAAAAGCGTGATGAGCAATGGACTCATGCATGGCAGCCTTACTCACTGCCATGCATGGCATGATGAGTAAAAGCGTGATGAGCAATACACCCATGCATGGGAGCCTTACTCACTGCCATGCATGGGTGATTGGCGAAAAGTGTGATGAGCAATGGACTCATGCATGGCAGCCTTACTCACTGCCATGCATGGCTTGATGAGGAAAAGCGTGATGAGCAATACACCCATGCATGGGAGCCTTACTCACTGCCATGCATGGGTGATTGGCGAAAAGCGTGATGAGCAATGGACTCATGCATGGCAGCCTTACTCACTGCCATGCATGGCATGATGAGGAAAAGCGAGATGAGCAATGCACCCATGCATGGTAGCCTTACTCACTGCCATGCATGGGTGATTGGCGAAAAGCGTGATGAGCAATGGACTCATGCATGGCAGCCTTACTCACTGCCATGCATGGCATGATGAGTAAAAGCGTGATGAGCAATACACCCATGCATGGGAGCCTTACTCACTGCCATGCATGGGTGATTGGCGAAAAGTGTGATGAGCAATGGACTCATGCATGGCAGCCTTACTCACTGCCATGCATGGCATGATGAGGAAAAGCGTGATGAGCAATACACCCATGCATGGGAGCCTTACTCACTGCCATGCATGGGTGATTGGCGAAAAGCGTGATGAGCAATGGACTCATGCATGGCAGCCTTACTCACTGCCATGCATGGCATGATGAGGAAAAGCGAGATGAGCAATGCACCCATGCATGGTAGCCTTACTCACTGCCATGCATGGGTGATTGGCGAAAAGCGTGATGAGCAATGGACTCATGCATGGCAGCCTTACTCACTGCCATGCATGGCATGATGAGGAAAAGCGTGATGAGCAATACACCCATGCATGGGAGCCTTACTCACTGCCATGCATGGGTGATTGGCGAAAAGCGTGATGAGCAATGGACTCATGCATGGCAGCCTTACTCACTGCCATGCATGGCATGATGAGGAAAAGCGAGATGAGCAATGCACCCATGCATGGTAGCCTTACTCACTGCCATGCATGGGTGATTGGCGAAAAGCGTGATGAGCAATGGACTCATGCATGGCAGCCTTACTCACTGCCATGCATGGCATGATGAGTAAAAGCGTGATGAGCAATACACCCATGCATGGGAGCCTTACTCACTGCCATGCATGGGTGATTGGCGAAAAGTGTGATGAGCAATGGACTCATGCATGGCAGCCTTACTCACTGCCATGCATGGCATGATGAGGAAAAGCGTGATGAGCAATACACCCATGCATGGGAGCCTTACTCACTGCCATGCATGGGTGATTGGCGAAAAGCGTGATGAGCAATGGACTCATGCATGGCAGCCTTACTCACTGCCATGCATGGCATGATGAGTAAAAGCGAGATGATCTAGCGAGTACAATGCTTGGATTTGTGGGATTCATGTGTACAACAACCAAAAACGGTGTGAGGACGTACCTCTACAGGGTCAATAAATTTGACCTTGAACATCCTGTGCCAGCCCGAAATGCTAACATTTTCGGTTTTGTAGCGCCTTTTCTCAATGCCCAGCTTCTCCATAGCGTATTTATCGACCGCATGCTTCGTGTTCCAATTCTTCAATGCTTTTATGTCAAATCCGGCGTGCTTGATGAGCTTGAAAAACCACCACACGTCATGCGCGCTGAGACCGACTCCCTTGTTGCATGAAGCTAAGAACTTGAAGGTTTCCAACAGCGTGTCGAACTCCGGTGTCTCTTCGGCGTCATGTCCAGGCGTTCGGCGTGAAGCACCAATAGAAGTAGTGCTATAACGCACCGTAGCCGTATGGCATGAAGATTAGGGCCCATTGAGAAGAGACCACATTACAGAGGGTTCTGAAAGGAACTGTGAATCAGCTAGGCTTGCTCTGATTGTGAATGGGCTTCTAGACTGTTGTGCGTACTATCTGTGAGAGAAATTTGGCTGGGTAGGGAAGGGGGGAAGGGTGACGGGTTTCTTGCTGGAGTCGCGAGGCTTCTGGTTACTTGGTGGGCTGGCAAAGGCTGGGATTAGAACTGTACTAGAGTCTAGCTGCATTTGATTGGTTGGAGTACAGGGAGTGGCTGAGATTTGTCGCCAGAGCGAGTCGCATTTCCAAATCCGAGATTTGAACAACCAAATCACTCGCAAACCCTTCATTGAGGTGTTCGATATTATGGGTAGCTCTATATGGGATTGCAAAACAGATACAGACTGTTTTGGATATACTCGATGTAAGGCGCTTGAGATCTTTGTACATTGTATTAGTGGTATTGTTCAGGCATCAGCCATAAAAGAATGTTATGATTGCTCATGTCAAGTCAGAAATATAGACATGAATAACAACAGCAGAATACATGTCCCATCAGGCATTGTCAAGCTTAAGTGGTGTTTTTTCAGAATACATGGCGTGACTATGCTCGTAGGTTTTGTTGTTTGAAAAATAGGTGCCCTGTAGTGCCAGCGCGCCTTAGTCGTCTCGCGGCTTGTGACGACCTCCGTTCAGATTTGTGGCTCACAGCTTGGACAGGTTGCGTTCGGAGGTGCATTTGGACAGGTTACGCCACAAACTGTTTTGTAAACTTAGCATCTTAACGCCATTTACTGAGTCGTGCTTGTTAGAGGTGAGAAGATATGAACGAGAATGAAAATGACTATGAACGAAGTGAGTACAAATAGGAAACCCTAATTTGGGTTGTACCCCCTATGGGATACCCCACTATAGCCTACAGAAACAAGTAAGCTATATGTTCTGACACACCCCCATAGGCAAAGTGGGGGAGAACAAGGAGTCACAAGACCAGTCAAGCAAAGCAAAGCAAAGCTCAGGGTGGATCTCAAAATCACCACGCATTCCGAGCACAAGTTCAAAGGCCAGAAGGCCAGTTCACATGCAAGATCATATATAGAGATATACAAGAGTCAAGTAAGCAAGAGCAAGAGTATATATAGGCGAAGGTACAAGCAAGGTCAAGAGGAGAGCAAGTGAGGCAAGACAGGCACAAGACCCAACTGCGTGCAACAACGCTGATGATCACAAGGCGCAAGTGCCTTGGTGAAGACATCAGCAGTGTTGGCCTCAGAGGCCACGTACGCAAGTCGCAACTGTCCACGCTGCTGTAGCTCACAAGCAACAAAGTAGCGGAGAGCAATGTGCTTAGTTCTGTGCTCCAGTCGCTGCTCTCGACACAAGGCCAGCATGGCCTTGTTGTCTACGTACAGGACTGGAGGAGAACGAGGCTGCTCTCCAAGGTCAGTCAGCAGGTAGGTGAGCCAGCGTAACTCCTGTGCAGCCATAGCCCCAGCGTAGATCTCAGCCTCACAACTGGAGCCGAGAACCGAAGACGAGCGGGTAGCCCGCCACGAAACAGAGCCGGAACCAAGACTGAAGGTGTAACCCTGTGACGACCGCTGCGTAGCCTGGTCGTCAGCCCAAGAAGCGTCCGCGTGCCCAGTGAGGACCACTGGACTGCGCCCTCCAAGCACTAGCCCCATGCCCGACGTACTGCACAAGTAGCGCAACACCCTCTTCGCTGCAGCCATGTGCTCTGGTCGGTGTCTCCCAGGAGCAACATAGCGTGCGAGAATGCTAAGAGGGTATGCAAGGTCAGGTCCATTGCAGGTCATCAGGTACATGAGGCAGCCAACAAGCTCTGCAAACGAGCCACTCGACTCTACGGACTCATCCGAAGGCAGAGCTGAGAGCGAGTGGCGAGTAGGCAGAGGAGTGGCCTGAGGCGAGGAGTACGTGAAGCCGAAGCGCTGAAGGACCTGCTGCACCATGTGTGACTGAGTCAGGGTAATGGTGCGGCGTGCTCTGTCCCGGGTGATCTGCAAGCCAAGGTAGCTACGCAGTTCACCCAGGTCAGTGCACGTGTGTCTCTTCTGCAGCTTGGACTTCACGTGGGCGAGTCCAGCAATGTCAACTGTGGCAAAGACCAAGTCGTCGACGTACACGAGGATGTAGAACGGCGGCAGCGAGGTGTCGTTGCGCAGAAACAGCGATGGGTCGGCAGTAGAAGGAGCAAACCCAAGTGCCGCGAGCGTAGTCCTCAGTGTGTCGTGCCACTCACGTGGCGCCTGGCGGAGACCGTAGACTGGACGCCGGAGACTCCACTGGGTACCAGGAGGGAAAGACCCAGTGAAGCCAGGTGGGCGACGCAGCCAGATCTCCTTGTGCAGGCTGCCCCGCAAGAAAGCGGTGCTGAAGTCGAGAGAGTGGAGCTCGTAGTCACGGTGAGCAGCAACGTGCAGTAGAACCCGAAGAGTGGTCATCTTCGGGGTGGGGGAGAAGGTCTGAAAGTAGTCAACCCCCTGCCGCTGACTGAAGCCACGAGCCACGTAACGCGCCTTGAAGACAGGCGGAGAACCCGGCGGCCGCTTCACCCTGAAAATCCACATGCCACTGACTATGTTCGCCCCAGGAGGGGGAACAGCGTCAACGTAGGTGCCTGTGGACTTCCAGGAAGCCATCTCTGCATCCATAGCTGCCTGCCATTGAGAGAAGTAGGGACCCTCTATCGCCTCCGCGTAAGAGCGCGGAGTTGGGATGTCTGGTGCATCCGGGTCTCCCTCAGGGGCTAGCAGTACAGACGCGAGATGAGGTGAAGCGGCGGCCAGACACTGGAACTCCTCCTGCCTGTCCTCAAGGACGTCCGTGCCAAGGGCACACTCACCCCCGACGGACGGAGGACAGGCAGACTCAGACTCAGCGACAAGACTAGCAGCGTAGTCTAGACGACAGCGAGCAGCAAAGTCGACGAGCTCAGTAACAAGCGCAGACGCAGCAGTGGACTCGAAAGAAGGGTCAGTTACGGCAGTAGCAAGGAGACGCGTGACAGTAGGACTGGCAGCACGAAGAGAGTCCGACTCCGGGTCGGCAAGAGCGGGAAGAGAGGAAGCAGGAGGAGAAGGCAAAGGGGCACGCAGAGGAGCAGTGGACGGACGCAGTGACATCCAGTGCGTGCCAGGGACAGGAGGAGGACGCTGACGCGAACCGTGACCACTAGCGCGCGCAGTACGAACAGGCGACGCAGGACAAGACGCAGGCTCACGACGCTCAGTAAGACCTCCAGTCGGACCAGCGTAGGGAGAAGGAGCAGGCAAAGGGGAGGCAGGCTGTAGCGGTGGCTGTGATTGGACAGGCGGCGGACCCTCTAAGGGAGGAGGAGGAGGACCAGGAGACGGTGTAAGACCAGAACCTGCTGCAAGAGCGGAACGAAGTACGGTCGGGGCCGCGCGGCAATGCCAGAAACAGCACGGACAGGACTATTACCCCCAGCAGGAGTACCCGCTCCAGCAGCACCTCCAGCAGCACCTCCAGTAGCTCCAGAACCTCCAGCAGCACCACAAGGAGCACTGCCAGGCGGACCGCCAGCGGCAGTCCCAGTGCCAACACCCTCAGCAGCACCAGCTCCAGGAGAAACCTCAGACCCAGCAGCTCCAGTACTCCCAAGACGAGCACCTCCGGGACCCGCGGCAGTGGCACCCTCTGCAGGCGAAGAAACTCCAGCACCAGCAGCACGCCTCCAGCGCCTAGCAAACCACTCACGCAGCTCCTGTGGGGAGAGTGGCTCACGGCGAGACGAAGCACCTCCAGGCACAGCACCCCCAGGCACAGCACCCCCAAGCTCAGCACCTCCAGGCTCAGCACCCCCAGGCTCAGCACCCCCAGGCTCAGCACCCCCAGACTCCGCACCCCCAGACTCCGCACCCCCAGGCTCAGCACCCCCAGGCTCAGCACCCCCAGGCTCATCACCCCCAGACTCCGCACCCCCAGGCTCAGCACCCCCAGGCCCAGCACCCCCAGGCTCAGCACCCGCAGCAGCACCAGAGTCACCAGTGACCTCGACAGGCTCGACCGCGTCTACCTGGGACACACGTGAAGGGGCAGGACTCGAGGGGCGAGGGGGTCTACCAGGGGGGGGACCTGGTACAAGGAAGAGCGGGGGCGGGGGGAGGGACGGAGTGCGGTAGGGGAAGAGGCGGTAGTAGGGTACCGACTCGTCGAACGTGACGTCCTGGGAGGACAGAACACGTCGACAGGTGGGGTGGTAGAATTGCCACCCAGGGGCGTCGGGGGGGAACCCCAGGAAGACGCAGGGAGAAGCGCGAGGGGACAGCTTGTCCGCAGACAGGTCGCGGACAAACGCCCGAGATCCCCAGACCCGGAACGCCGACGCATCGCCAACCTTCCCGGTCCACAGCAGGGCTGGGGAGGTCTCCGGCCTGGAGACCCTGGGGTGGAGGTTGATCTGATGCGCTGCGTACCTGACCGCAAACGGCCACAGAAAATGGGGGGCAGCCGCATGCATCATGGACGTACGGGCGACGTCCATGACCATGCCAATGCGGCGCTCAGCAATCCCATTTTGCTGCGGAGAGTCCGGAAGCGTGAAGGACTGGCGGATGCCTCGCGCACGACAGTAGGTACATAGAAGGGTAGAGGAGAACTCTCCGCCTCTGTCCGAGTGCAGACGCAACACAGGAAAGTCGGAGCCAAAGCTCTGCTTGAGCTGAAGACGAGCTGCGCGGATCCAGTCGATCAGCACCTCAGTGACCTCACCCTTGCTGCGCAAGGGGAAGACTGTGGTGTAACGCGAGTAGTCGTCAACAACGAGCAGGAAGTAGCGCTCCTGACCCTGTCCAAGGACGCGGGCTGGGCTCCACACGTCCATGTGACGCGTCTGCAACGGAGCCTCTGTCGGAGGAAACTGGGAGGAGTGAGGGGCAGCACGCTGGCGCCCCTCGACACAGGGGACACAGGCAGGGCCAGGGCCCTGAGGAAGGGGAGGGAGGGACCGGGGAAGACCAGACACAAGAAGACGGGAGGCCATGCCTCTGAGCCGAAGGAGAGAGGGGTGGCCAAGGCGGTGGTGCCAGAGGAGGGTCTCGTGAGACAGACGACGACACGAACAGGGGGCAGACTCAGGGCCAGACCTGGACGCTGCATCAAACACCTGACCAGACAAAGGGACCCTACCAGACTCAGTACCTGGAGGAGAAGTAGTGGTCAGTGTGTACAGGCTCGACCCCGGTCGACGTGTAAACGTAGCCAGGTGGCGACCTGTGCTAGCCTCTGTGCAGTGTGTCACCCGCTGACGAGCAGGAGTGAACTGGTGGACACCCACATCCTGTAGGTCAGCACCACTCACCAGGTTCGTCGAGAACGAGGGGAGGTAGAGACCAGACAGGGTGCCAGAGGGGGCTGCCGGACACGGAAGGACCGTGGAGAAGCGAGACACGACAGGACCCCCAGAGGGGTCAGCCAGGGACACCGCAACCGGCCGACTCAGCGGCGTGAGAGTGGTGCGGTCCCGAAAGAAGGAGCGAGACGCTCCAGAGTCAAGGGTGAAGGTGTGAGAGGCCGAAGCCGACACAGTACCTGAGAGGGCCGACTCACCAGTACCTGAGAGCACAGACGCACTAGCACCTAGAGCAGCAGCCTCACGAGTACCTGACGCAGCAGTACCAATGCCCGGGTCGGGCGGGAAACACCGGTAACAGTCATCCTCATCACTACCAGTCACAACATACATAGCAGAAAGAATAGCATCAAAGTCAAGATCATATATAGCTACACCAGCCCTAGACAGCTCCCCCCAGCGGGGGATCTCAGCGGCCTCCGGAACTGCTGACGCCAGGCGTCAGTCAGGCGGCCAAAGAAGCGGCGGGCTGTGTGGGTGCCTCCACACCTCTCCCCCGCACGGTCGCCGGTGCGAAGAACGTAGGGGCAGGGACCAAACGCAGCACCACGCTGACGCTGCAAGTACCACTCACGGAGCTGCTGAGGGGCGGGGACGGTGCGAGAGCGCTGCTGTTGCTGTGGCTGCTGGTGCTGCTGCTGCTGCTGGCGCTGACCACCCCCAGAGCTGCTCCGCTGAGACGAGCCACCCCGACCCCCGCCGCCACCGCCACCCCCGCCTCCACCGCCACCCCCGTCTCCACCGCCACCGCCCCCACCGGCACCCTCACCCCCGCCTCCTCCGCTACCTCCTCCGCCGCCACCTCCGCCTCCACCGCCTCCACTGGTACCTCCACTCCCGCCACCACCTCCACCGCCACCCCCACTCCCCCCGCCACCCCCACCTCCCCCGCCACCGCCCCCTTTAGCTCCACCCGCTCCCTTGCCCCCTTTTCCCTTGCGATTGCGGCGTCTACCGCTGGGGGCAGACGACGCACCGACCGACTCAAAACCAGCAAGGTCGGCCGCAGCGGCAGAGGCGACAGAGGGCAGCAGGGGGGAAGGAGAACACCCCTCAAAAATGGGGGTGCGAGGGTCACCCCGAGAGGCCCCTACAGCGACGATGCTCTTCTCAGCCGCTAGTAGGGACTCCTCAAGGAGGTCGACAGTGAGGGTGGTGGGACAGACAGAGAGAAACTGGTCCCTAACTACACGAAGGGACTCAGGGAGACGAGTGACGAGAAAGTAGAGAGTGATGTACATGGGAGGAGGGTTTGCGGCGCGGAACTCAGCAGGAAGGGCAGCGCGGTAGCGAGCGTCACTAGCGCGGAGGTGGGTAACGAGGTCAGCAACAGTGGGAAAGGCAGCGAGGTCAGGGAAGAGAAACGGTAGCATGGGGCGACTAAGCGTAGCGGAGGAAGGGGAGGAGTAGCGTGCAACTACAGCGTCGTACAAGGCCTGAGCGGTCTTGCACTGACTAAAGTGGGCACGCTCGGAGGAAGGGAGGTGGCGACGCACAGCAAAACGTGCAGCAGCATTGCGGGTCGCCCACTTGGAGCGAACGGCGGGGTCAGCATCAGCAGGAGGGGCAGGGACAGCTCCAGAGACAAAGTCAAAGAGAGAGACCTCATCTATAGCATCACACAGTAAGTACAGCTGCAGGCCTTCAATCCAGACTGCAAAGTCAATGGCTCTACCCTCAGCGTCAAAAGCTAGGACAGTGGGGGTGGCCATGACAGCAGCTGACAGTCTCACCGGGTAGGAAAAGTTGGGTAGGTCAGTGGCACTGTAACACAGCCCAGGAGCAGCAGTGGCCCCACAGGAGCAGGAGTGCGGCTCCACTGGCGGCTCGGGCGGCTCGGGCGGCTCGCGCGGCTCGGGTGACGCAGGGGCTCACGGGCGGCGCGGGCGGCTGCACGGGCGGCTCATGTGCGGCTGGGGCTGCTCACGGGCGGCACGGTGGGCGGCTGCACGGGCGGCTGCACGGTGGCGCGGCGGGCTGCAGCACGGGCGGCGGGGCCGACGGTGGGCCGTAGCGGGGCTGTAGCGGGGTCGGCGGCGGGCTGTAGCAGGGCTGTAGCGAGGCTGTAGCGGGGCCGACGGCGGGCTGTAGCGGGGCCGGCGGCGGGCTGTAGTGGGGCCGACGGCGGGCTGTAGCGGGACCGGCGGCGGGCTCGGGCGGGGCCGACAGCGGGCTGTAGCGGGGCCGGCAGCGGGCTGTAGTGGGGCCGACGGCGGGCTGTAGCGGGGCCGACGGCGGGCTATAGCGGGGCCGACGGCGGGCTGGAGCGGGGCCTACGGCGGGCCGACGGGGTCTAGGCGGGGCCAACGAGGGGCCGTAGCGGGGCCTAGGCGGGCCGACGGGGCCTAAGCGGGGCCGACGCGGGGCCGTAGCGGGGCCTAAGCGGGGCCGACGAGGCCTAAGCGGGGCCGACAGGGCCTAAGTGGGGCCGACGAGGCCTAAGCGGGGCCGACTAGGGGCCTAAGCGGGGCCGACGAGGGGCCTAAGCGGGGCCGACGAGGGGCCTAAGCGGGAGCACGGCGGTAAGGGCGACACGGAGGGTCGCTAAAAAAAAAAAAAAACGCGCGCCTCGGGGCGCGCTTCGGTGGGCCCTAGGAACAGTCCCTAGGAAGGGACCTGCTCTGATTCCATGAGAAGATATGAACGAGAATGAAAATGACTATGAACGAAGTGAGTACAAATAGGAAACCCTAATTTGGGTTGTACCCCCTATGGGATACCCCACTATAGCCTACAGAAACAAGTAAGCTTTATGTTCTGACAAGAGGCGTGTAACCAGGCGCGCGCCATGCTAGTAAAATACCGTATCACTTGTGAAGTCGGTATCGTTACGGAAAACGAATACCAGCGTCTCGTAACAGGCTGAAGGAACTCCGAGAAGACGCTGATAACAGATGGGAATGAACGGGTGGTGCTTTGCCGATCTGATGCTGGAGTTGGAAATTAAATATCGCGTTGCAGTCGTTATCGTGTCCTCTAAAAACACGTAGAAACCGTGAAAAAATCGGCGGGAATTGTGATGACTACTAAGTCAGCAGGTAATGAACGGGTGGTGCTCTGCTCTCGTTCTATCGTGCGTATTTGAAGAAAAGATTGAAGTTGAGAGCCTACTCCCCGCAGGCCCAGCAGGTCAGGCTACGTGAATTTTGTTGTGAAGTTTGTTGAATACACCTGCCTGGCAACACGCTGGAACAAGCACACGTTCGTGACCAACAACAACGGAAAGAGAGCCGTCAACCAACCAGCATGTCAACACCCTCGTTACAAAACGGTTAAAAACCTTGATATTTTCATAAACAACGTTACATATGAAGACAATCATGAGTAATCATTAGTATAAAACCAGGTGTCACTAATTATATAAAAAGGGCGTCAACTCAATATGGTTCCATTCGCACTAATGACGTAGTATTGAACAACGGATGATGTGAAACCGCGCGAGTACAGACCTGGACTGCAGA
This sequence comes from Closterium sp. NIES-65, assembly GCA_948144175.1. Classification (NCBI taxonomy): domain Eukaryota; kingdom Viridiplantae; phylum Streptophyta; class Zygnematophyceae; order Desmidiales; family Closteriaceae; genus Closterium; species Closterium sp. NIES-65. Next base: position 125,804 of record CANXME010002061.1, on the reverse strand, counting down.
TGATGCCGCTTCGACGCTACGTTGCTCATTTATGCAAGGTTTCTTCACACCATTGACTCATGAATGATATTAGAAGGGGTCAAATCATCTTGGTGCCATTCGCACGACTGGCGAAAGAGAGACTCAGTTGTGAGCGTCCAATGATGTGAAACCGCGCGAGTACAGACCTGGACTGCAGATGATGCCGTTTCGACGCTGCGTTGCTCATTTTTGCAAATTTTCTTCACACCACTGGGTCATGAATGATACTAGAAGGGTGTCAAATCATCTTGGTGCCATTCGCACGACTGGCAAACGAGTGACGCAGTTGTGAACATCGAATGATGTGAGACCGCGCGAGTACAGACCTGGACTGCAGATGATGCTGCTTCGACGCTGCGTTGCTCATTTTTGCAAGTTTTCTTCACACCACTGAGTCATGAATGATATTAGAAGAGTGTCAAATCATCTTGGTGCCATTCGCACGACTGGCGAAAGAGTGACGCAGTTGTGAGCGTCGAATGATGTGAAACCGCGCAAGTACAGCCCTGTACTGCAGATGATGTCGTTTCGATGTTGCGTTGCTCATTTTTGCAAGGTTTCTTCACACCACTGAGTCATGAATGATATTATAAGGGTGTCAAATCATCTTGGTGCCATTCACACGACTGGCGAACGAGTGACGCAGTTGTGAACATCGAATGATGTGAAACCGCGCGAGTACAAACCTGGACTGCAGATGATGCTGCTTCGACGCTCCGTTGCTCATTTTTGCAAGGTTTCTTCACACCAATGAGTCATGAATGATATTATAAGGGTGTGAAATCATCTTGGTGCCATTCGCACGACTGGCGAAAGAGTGACGCAGTTGTGAGCGTCGAATGATGTGAAACCGCGCGAGTACAGACCTGGAGTGCAGATGATGCCGTTTCAACGCTGCGTTGCTCATTTTTGCAAGGTTTCTTCACACCACTGAGTCGTGAATGATATTAGAAGGGTATCAAATCATCTTGGTGCCATTCGCACGACTGGCAAATGAGTGACGCAGTCGTGAGCGTCGAATGATGTGAAACCGCGCGAGTACAGACCTGGACTGCAGATGATGTCGTTTCGACGCTGCGTTGCTCATGTTTGCAAGGTTTCTTCACACCACTGGGTCATGAATGATATTAGAAGGGTTTCAAATCATCTTGGTGCCATTCGCACGACTGGCGAACGAGTGACGCAGTTCCGAGCGTCGAATGATGTGAAACCGCGCGAGTACAGACCTGGACTGCAGATGATGCCGTTTCGACGTTGCTTTGATTATTTTTGCAAGTTTTCTTCACACCACTGAGTCATGAATTATATTAGAAGGGTGTCAAATCAGTTTGGTGCCATTCGCACGACTGGCAAACGAGTTACGCAGGTCTGGACGTCGAATGATGTGAAACCGTGTGTGTACAGACCTGGACTGCGGATGAGGCCGTTTCGACGGTGCGTTTATTTGTATTGCAACTTTTATTTCCAGAAACTGATACATTGATGATGCTATACATTCGTCTGTCAGAGGTCCACTGGTGATCCCCGATCGATCCTAGGGAAGGGTTATAGGCACGTTTGCTTGGGGGGTTATGGGCGCACTGACCCGCTACTGAAACAAGCCCTTTTATCCCAATGGTCTAGTGGTTGGGATTCTGAGATGGTATCAGAGCGAAGGTCTCGGGTTCGAATCCCGGTGTATGCACTTCGGGCATCCAAGTGCGGGGGGGTGTCAGAGGTCCACTGGTGATCCCCGATCGATCCTAGGGAAGGGTTACAGGCACGTTTGCCAGGGGGGTTATGGGCGCACTGACCCGCTACTGAAACAAGCCCTTTTATCCCAATGGTCTAGTGGTTGGGATTCTGAGATCGTCACCCCAATTAGTTGTCATTCCCGAAATGTTATGGTTTTCAACTGGACCTTTTGAGTGAATGTTTACCGTTTTATATATACAAAACTAAATGGTTTGTTTTTCAAACAATTTTGAACCTACCTAGAGGTTCCGACAAAACGATAGTTTCCCTGATGGCATCCGCGTCTAACATGAGAGGTTCATGAACTCAACCTCAGCGGTTGGATGTGCTGAGGGTTCCGTTATCGGGGGCCAGGAGAGCTTCACGCGAGCCCTGAAACAACCCTGGGCGTTGTTCCTTGTCCATCTCCTTGCTCGACGTTTTCAAACCCTTGGCCTTGCTCTATCTGCTCTGTTTGGCTGTTTGAATTTTGAGATTTGAAACTTGAGAACTCTGTGCCAACCCTAGCCCACGACCATAGCTACTAACCTCACCTTACACCATGCCTAGCGTTCGGTACCAACCCTGGCCGACCACCACAGCCACTTACCCCAGATATCCGCCAGGCCTAGCGTCCAGTTCTCAACTGAGTAAGGGAACGTCACCTGCTGTGAACGCGTTTCCATACCTCACCTCCCTTCCCAAGCCTGATTCAGTGACACAGTCATTACCACAGATTGCCACCAGGCCTTGCGTCCAGTTCAGCTTTGCTACGGATCGTCAACTGCTGCCGGAGCATTGCCTCACCGCACCTCATTCCCAAGCTTGATTCAGTGACGAGCCTTACTTTCCACCGTCTCACCAGGAGTCACGCTATTTTCGTAGTATATAATGGCAGGTCCGCCTCATTTTCCGCACAAACTTACCGAGAATCACTCTTCAAAGCTTCTCTACTTCTTCCGTCATGGAACAGTCTAACGCAACTGCTTCCGCCCTAATCTCTTCCATCCGCGGGCGTCGCCAAAATGGCCGGTTTCCTGCGATGCCCGGAACCCAGGCAATTCGTGCTGCATCGATGGGACATGCTACCTCTCTCGGTATCAACGTGGCGGCTCGACCATCTTCTCCGAAAAGTGAGTTTTTTTTTATGTTGTTTCGTTGCACACCATTTTACGCTCTGTTTCTAGCTTCCTTGTGTTGATTCCGCAGGCCAATGAGAGATATTGACACATTGTTGCTGGATCTCATTTGTGCAGGTCCTGTTCGGACGCGCTCCTTACACGCTGTGTTTTCCGACGCGGTAGGAAGTCAGCCGCGTCACGAGGAGAATCGGCCGCTCAACACCAGTGGTCATGCTCCACAAATCCCGGCCTTGCGTGGTGATGCGACTTCCGCTCACGTCAATGGCGTGGGAACGCCATCTGCTCACCATTCTCTGCGTTCCGGAAGTCAGGGCCGGTCGGGTGGGCGGCGAGCAGGTCAGGCGGCCCGCCAGAGTTCCGCCAATGCCGCAGGGCGCACGTCTGCTGCTGCTGGCGCAGGCCAGCAGTTCCGCCACGCTGCAGGGAGCAACACCGCCGCTGCTGCATCTGGCGGGCTGCTTGGCGAGACCGCTGGGCGCTCGTTTGCTGCTGCTGGCGCAGGCCAGCAGTTCCGTCACGCTGCAGGCAGCAACACCGCCGCTGCTGCATCTGGCGGGCTGCTTGGCGAGACCGCTGGGCTGACGTCTGCTGCTGCTGGCACAGGTCAGCAGTTCCGCCACGCTGCAGGGACGACCTCGGCCTACACTGCACCGGGCGGTCAGCTGCGCCAGGCCGCTGGGAGCAGCTCTCCTGACCCTCCATCTGGCGGTTTGTTCCGCCAGCCTGCGGGTCTGACCTCCGGCGATCCTGCACCTGGTGGTTCGTTGGGGCAAACCGCATTGAACAGCTCTCCTGATCCTGCACCAGGCGGTCCGTTTAGCCAGGCCGCTGGGAGGAGCTCTCCTGACCCTGCATCAGGTTGTCGGTCGGGGCACGAGGATGGGAGGAGATCCGCTGACCCTTCAGCTGGGGGCCAACTAGGACAAGTGGCTGGGTGGAGCTCTGCGAACACTCCTACTGGCGCTCATTTGGTCCAGACCGCCGAAAGACCTACAGCCGACCATGCTCCTGACGAGATGCGCACGATAGCTGCTGGGCACACCTCCACTGAGACCCATGACGGCAGCATGTTCCTGCCGTCATGCGAACCGGTTCCGAACGCCCCTTTCTGCCCGTCTGCTGGCATGACCTCTGCCGACCCTGCTGTTGATGGCGTGTTAGGCCAGGCTGCTTGGAGGACCGACGCCAATCCTGCTGCTGGCGTGCTGCTAAGGCCAACCGCGAGGCGCATCCCCGACGACACCAACACTAACGGCGTGTTCTCCCCGCCTGGAGGCGCCGAGCTTGGCGGCCACTTTGGCGAGGCCAATGGGAGGACCTGGACCAACTCTGGAGCAGACGAGCCGCTCATCCCGAACGCTGGTGGAACCGAGGCCGGTGATGCTGTGGGCGGTCAGACACGAGATGCGTATGGGCGGGCCACTACACACGCTGCTGATCATGAACTACACGGGCATGTGGCAGAACCGACCTCTGATGTTGAAGAGGCGCGTGCCGCACATCGTGCTCTCCAGCGTGAGAACCAGCGGCTGTTGAATGAGCTTGAAGAGCTTAGGCGTTCGCTTTCTCGGTCAACGTCACCTGCTGAGACCTCTGGTGGTGCGGGCGAGCAGCAGGAACCGTCTCCAAACTCTGGGAATGTCGCAGCTAATGTGCAGCCAGGAAGGCATCCCATCGTACCGATCAACGATCGGCTGCTTGGGAGGGCCGTTGGGAACGCTCTCGCCCAGGGAACCGAGCATGGCCTGCAACACTTGACCCCGGAGCAGGAGGTCCTCGCATTCGACCTTGCTGCAGCGATGAGGCGAGTCCCCGAGGTCAACAAAGGGCTTTATGTAAGCACCTTCCATGCTGGCACGCCATCCACATTCTTATGTTTTTCGCCTCTCATGCTTACGCAGGCAACAGTTTCTCTATCTCGTATCTTGGTTTTCAATGTAACACATCCTCAACATGTTGCGTGTGTTACTTCCCCACTGTCACCAGGTGGCAATGTTGGATGCACTCACCGTTCTTTTCTGGGATATGCCGGATGGTAGGATGGACTTCTGGCCATCTCGGAAGGTGCTGCTGGGAGCGCTTGCAACTGCTTTGAAGTACAAGACGGTTGGTCAGCGGACCGACCTGCTTCATGTGTACCTTTTTGACCCGGTTCGACGTGGCTATATCCGCAACAAGCTGCAGGATGGACGGCATGTCATTCTGCATACCGGTCGATGCGGTATTTACAGAGCGTTTGACTTGTACATTCAACGCCCCGACCAAAACCGCAAGCTCATGGGTTCCACCTTGATCGAGGCGTGGAAAGTGCAATACAAGCCAGGTATGTCTCTGTTGCCCCACTACCTGGAAGGAAATGTTTTTGATCCCATATCCATGTGAGCAGCCTGGCTGCTGCATGCCTGTAGTCGAGGCTAAGCAATCACCTCACCCCACCCCACTTCACTCCACTCCCCTCTTTCCTTCCCGTCCCCTGCTCAGGTAAAAAAATTGCCAACAAAGTGCTAATTGGAGATTCAGGGGAGGGTGCTGAAAGAAACCCTTTTCATCCAACCTCCATCCATCAACTCCCGCTCCCGTCCTCTTTCCCCTGCCTTTCGCAACCCCATATCCCTGTGAGCAGCCTCCCTGCTGCATGCCTTCTATCGCCAGAAGTAGTCGAGATTAGGCAATCACCTCACCACCCAACCCCCTTCACCACTCCCGTCACTCATTCCCTTCCCCTGCTCAATCAATAAAACCGCCTGTAGATTGCTCGCAGGAGATTCAGGAGAGCTTTATGAAACAAAAAAGTTCAAAACGTTTTTATCACACCCCCTTTACGTCAACTCCCGCTTCCCTTCTCTCTGTCCTGCCTTCTCACTACATATCCCTGTTAGCAGGCCTCGTACTGCATGCCTTTTCCGCCAGCTGTGGTTGAGGCTAGGCAATAACCTTATCCTACCACCCTTCTCTCCACTCCCCTCTCTCCTTCCCGTCCCTCTCAGTGAACTAAGCCGCCAGCAGTGATGCTCACAGGAGATATCAATAAGCATGCTAGAAATTTCGCTCTCATTCCACCTCAACACCCGCTTTCCTTCTCTCTCCCCTATAACTCAACCCACATCTCAGCAGCCCCACAGGTGCATGCTTTGTATCGCCATCCGTAGTCGAGGCTAAGCAATCACCTCACACCAACCCCCTTTCCTCCACTCCCCTCTCTCATTCTCGTCCCTATTCATTGAGAAAAACCGCCAGCATAGTGCTCACAGGCGATTCAGGGGAGGTTGCTGAGGAATTTGTTCTCATCCCCCACCTCCTTCTCTCAACACCCGCTTCCCTTTTCTCTCCCCTAAACCCTTCTCACCCCATATCTCAGCAGTCCCACTGGTGCACAGCTGGTATCGCCGGCTGTAGTCGAGGCTACGCAATCCTCCACCCCACCCTCCTCTACTCCACTCCCCTCTCTCCTTCCCGTCCTTATGTGAAAAACCGCCAGCATAGTGCTCACAGGCAATTCAAGGGAGGGTGCTGAAGACTCTGTTCTCATCCCACCTTGTCTCAACTCCCACTTCCCTCCTCTCTCCCGTGTGCCTTCCCCAAATCCTTGTGAGTAGACTCCCTGTTCCATGCCTTGTATCGCCAGCTGTAGTCGAGGCTATGCAATAACCTCACCCCACCCCCCTTCACTCCCCTCTCTCCTTCCCTTCCCCTGCTCAGTGACAAAACCGACAGCTGAATGAGAGTCAGGGGCGCTGGCTGGAATATGTTTCTCATCCCTCTTCTGTTTACTCCGACCCCGTCTTCTCTCCCTATGTTGCTTCTGTTATGCAATCCTATCTGTTTTGCAATGCCTGAATGTGTGTGCAGTCGATGGGTCTTACGATCTGTACACGTGACATTGCAACCAGAACGGGGTCCCTTTCTCCAACGCTGTCTTCACGCGCTTGATTGCGGCGTCTTTCCGCCGCGATGGGGAGGATGTCCTTGTGCTGAAGCTCAAACAGATTGCTTTTTGGCTGTATGGGGTGAGTGAGTGTAACGTCCTTTTCTGAATTGAGTGTAACGCATACTAGTTGTAATTCATCAATGCCTCCTTATGTCCATGCAGGTAGAGCACAAGATCATACATGGGGAAGAATTGGCCCGCAGCACGACAAGGAACAGAGAAGGTGTTGTGCTGTACCACAACAACGTGCGACGTTGGGCGCGAGACGCAGTCGACACGAGCACCAATGCTACGGGTCCCTGGTGGGACAGTGCCAACAATGCCTGGCACTTTTCGTGCTCGGACTGTGGCGTTTTTATTAGCCAGGAGGGTCTGGATGATATTTGAGTATGGCGTGGTGCTTGATGTGTAATAGCAGTTGAGGAAGGTCCTCAATTATTACTGTAGCACTCGTCTTGCTGAAAAACGAGTGCATATTAATCTGGAAATATATCCAGATCTATATTAAATATATAAATTATAAAATTGTTTTAAAAATTGTGATTCACGTAAACGGTAAAATTAAAATTTCTAAAATGTATTGTTACAATATCTAGAAACAAAGTAACGTAGTAGCGCCGTAACAACTGTTTATTGATATGCGCATAGGATAATTGCATTCTACGTTTGAGTGTATGCGTAACTAGAATCGTAACCAGGTAGACTCCATGTAATCGCCGGATTGATGTCGCAACCAATAAGAACAATCTGTCGCGAACCAATACGATGAAGTCGATGGCGCTTGGGTTCACCGCGGTAGCCCATCCCTGCAGACCAAGTAACGAGCTCCGATTGGTCAGTCATTTCAAAGTTACGATAAAGCAAGATTTGGGTGTAAATGAGATTAACGGCTGAGATTCATTGGTTTAGATTCCGAGAAGTTTCTGTTGAAGCCGAGTCATTTCAAAGTTACGAGAGGGAATGTTGGCCACAATCTTTGGAGTAGGTGTTGGAAAACCTACCGAAATGTTACCCCAATGTTGCCAGGTGGTAAGAAACGAAACCCCCGCGTTTTGGGATGTGGATACAGGAGAGCACACAGCAGAGCACACAGCATCATGCGGTTCAAGGCGATTCTCACGACGGACGGAGTGTCGCTCCTCGAGCAACGTCAGTCCGCCTCTGACGTCACCATCCTCCTCCCTTCCCTGTCTGCTTGCCTGACGATTCCTTTCCCTTTCCGATCTATCGCGTCCCTTTTGCTCCTGCTATGCTTTCAACCCAGAGATGGCGCTAGCTAGCTCAGCCTCGATGCCTTGGGTCACATGTTCCGTGCTCCCCTCTGTCTACCACGGCGAAGCGCATGCAACATTTGGCGCAAACCGCTTCCTTGCATGCCTCCATCGTCATCCTATGCCATCATGCCATGCTATCCATGCCGTGCTACGTGACAGAATCTCATCCTTGCAACCATCCCATCCATGACGTCATGCCTCAGCGTGACCACCCCATGGCTTTCTGAGCCTAATCCCCTTACATGCGCACAATGGCTGGCTTACATAAAGCTATGCTCTACACTTCAAATCATTCTCTTTTGATCTGTATGCCTGTTTCCGTCCCCAATGCGCACCATTTCTCCACTCATCCATGCCTTTTACCTCTTCTAGCCATCATCCCCGTGTCATCATTCCCCCACCACCACCCCACGCCCTGACCTGCAGGCCACCTAATGGCCTTAGAGCAAGCAGGCAAGGCACGCCCTTGTAAGCCTGTACCCCACCTTGTGTACCCGCCACACCCCAGCACCGTCCTTTATGGACTCAAATGCCCGTAACATTGCAGCCACACGCCTTCAGTTCATGCAACCACCCGCCATGCCACCCCCTGCTTCCCATCACCGTCGAGCGCGTTGGGCGCGTGTGCCACGTGCACCTTACGCCCTGTCACCAGCAGGGAGCCAATGCGTGTATATAATAAGATCCCACAGCTCCACGGTCCACCCCATGCCACCACCCCACCCGCCATACCACCCCCCCATTCCCAGCGTTTGAGCGTATAGGCCGGGTGTGCCACGTGTCACCTCACGTCCTGTAATCATCATTGTCGGCACCTGTAACTCCACGCATACACACACTATCATGGCGCCAACCACCACCCGTTTTCCCACCCTCCCTCCCTAACCCACGCCGCTCCTGCAGGCTTCCTGCCGGCCTTTGAGCGCATAGGGCGGGTGTGCCACGTGTACCTCACACCGTCTGACGTCTTCCTCCTGCACAACGTGCTCTCTGCTGATGGCGTGCAGGCCATCGCGCAGTTCCCCACTGTAAGATAAGATATTCAATGAGTGAAAACCCGAGCTGTGGTCCATCGCATGCATAAGGCACAGCTCAAAGGCTAGGCAAGTCAGCATGCAGGAGGCCATCACGCAGTTCCCCACCCACTGTAATGTCCCCCCACCCACTCATATTGCTGACTGCAAGCAAGTCCTCGCTGTAAATCTCGTCGTGCGGTTCCTCCTTCTCTTTCAGCACATTCCATTACTTTCCTTTGGACTCATGTCTCGTTTCCTCACATCGCCTTCGTCCTATATTGTCCTCACACACCTCCCTTCCTCTTCTCCTCCCGCCCTCCTTCACCCCCCTTTCCTCCCCCAGGACGAGCTGTTCGTCAGCAGTTTCGTACAGGCTCCGCCCTTCCTCCTGTCTCCCGTTCCTCATTACTCCTCCTGTCTCCCGTTCCTCATTACTCCTCCTGTCTCCCGTTCCTCATTACTCCTCCTGTCTCCCGTTCCTCATTACTCCTCTTGTCTCCCGTTCCTCATTACTCCTCCTGTCTCCCGTTCCTCATTACTCCTCCTGTCTCCCGTTCCTCATTACTCCTCCTGTCTCCCGTTCCTCATTACTCCTCCTGTCTCCCGTTCCTCATTACTCCTCCTGTCTCCCGTTCCTCATTACTCCTCCTGTCTCCCGTTCCTCATTACTCCTCCTGTCTCCCGTTCCTCATTACTCCTCCTGTCGCCCGTTCCTCATTACTCCTCCTGTCTCCCGTTCCTCATTACTCCTGTCTCCCGTTCCTCATTACTCCTCCTGTCTCCCGTTCCTCATTACTCCTCCTGTCTCCCGTTCCTCATTACTCCTCCTGTCTCCCGTTCCTCATTACTCCTCCTGTCTCCCGTTCCTCATTACTCCTCCTGTCTCCCGTTCCTCATTACTCCTCCTGTCTCCCGTTCCTCATTACTCCTCCTGTCTCCCGTTCCTCATTACTCCTCCTGTCTCCCGTTCCTCATTACTCCTCCTGTCTCCCGTTCCTCATTACTCCTCCTGTCTCCCGTTCCTCATTACTCCTCCTGTCTCCCGTTCCTCATTACTCCTCCTGTCTCCCGTTCCTCATTACTCCTCCTGTCTCCCGTTCCTCATTACTCCTCCTGTCTCCCGTTCCTCATTACTCCTCCTGTCTCCCGTTCCTCATTACTCCTCCTGTCTCCCGTTCCTCATTACTCCTCCTGTCTCCCGTTCCTCATTACTCCTCCTGTCTCCCGTTCCTCATTACTCCTCCTGTCTCCCGTTCCTCATTACTCCTCCTGTCTCCCGTTCCTCATTACTCCTCCTGTCTCCCGTTCCTCATTACTCCTCCTGTCTCCCGTTCCTCATTACTCCTCCTGTCTCCCGTTCCTCATTACTCCTCCTGTCTCCCGTTCCTCATTACTCCTCCTGTCTCCCGTTCCTCATTACTCCTCCTGTCTCCCGTTCCTCATTACTCCTCCTGTCTCCCGTTCCTCATTACTCCTCCTGTCTCCCGTTCCTCATTACTCCTCCTGTCTCCCGTTCCTCATTACTCCTCCTGTCTCCCGTTCCTCATTACTCCTCCTGTCTCCCGTTCCTCATTACTCCTCCTGTCTCCCGTTCCTCATTACTCCTCCTGTCTCCCGTTCCTCATTACTCCTCCTGTCTCCCGTTCCTCATTACTCCTCCTGTCTCCCGTTCCTCATTACTCCTCCTGTCTCCCGTTCCTCATTACTCCTCCTGTCTCCCGTTCCTCATTACTCCTCCTGTCGCCCGTTCCTCATTACTCCTCCTGTCTCCCGTTCCTCATTACTCCTCCTGTCTCCCGTTCCTCATTACTCCTCCTGTCTCCCGTTCCTCATTACTCCTCCTGTCTCCCGTTCCTCATTACTCCTCCTGTCTCCCGTTCCTCATTACTCCTCCTGTCGCCCGTTCCTCATTACTCCTCCTGTCTCCCGTTCCTCATTACTCCTCCTGTCTCCCGTTCCTCATTACTCCTCCTGTCTCCCGTTCCTCATTACTCCTCCTGTCTCCCGTTCCCCATTACTCCTCCTGTCGTCCCCCCCCCCCCCCCCCCCGCCCTCCCCCCCCTCCCCCCTCCCCGCCCCCTCTTTCCCGCAGGCCGAGCTATTCTCAGAGCATCTCATCAGCAGCGCCAGCGCCGACCGCATTGCCTTCTCGCTCGACCTCTCGCTGCTCGCCCGCGCCCTGCGCTCCTCCCTCGCCACCGCTGCCACGCGCCACCAGCTGAAGCTCGTCAAGAAGAGCACCAACCCCACTGCGCCCGCGCTGCCCTTCCTGTCTCTTGAAGCCAAGGTGAGTTCCAAGAAAGAGTTCCACTGAAACGCTACCTACTTCGTCCCTTCCTGTCTCTTGAAGCCAAGGTGAGTTCCACACGCGAGAAAAGCAGCACTTTCTTCTTCTCCCTCAAGACGAGCACCACGTTCCTTCCCCTGGCGGCCAAGGTGGGTGTCTCTGTTTGGTGCCATGCCACACAGTGTTTGCTGCGCCATGAGCCACCAGCTCAAGCTCGTAAAGAAGAGCAAGCACCATGAGAAGAGCAAGCACCATGCCCTCTGCACCATGCCCTCTGCACCATGCCCTCTGCACCATGCCCTCTGCACCATGCCCTCTGCACCATGCCCTCTGCACCATGCCCTCTGCACCATGCCCTCTGCACCATGCCCTCTGCTCCTGCGCTGCCGTTCCTGTCTCTTAAGGCCAAGGTGAGTTCCACATGCAACAAGGGCAGCACCCCCTTCTTCTCCCCCAAAAAGAGCACCACCCCCTCCGCGTCCCCCCTGCCGTCCCTCGGTCTTGAGGCTAGGGTGGGTTTCAAGGTGGGTGGTGTGCGGTGTTACACCCCAACCATCGCCACACACCACCAATACCTGCTCAAGCTCCTCAATAACAGCAGCCCCCACCCCCACGCTTTCCCCCTTTCTGTATGAAGCTCCCCCTTGGCGCGGCTGTTGCCTCCCCCTTGGCGCGGCTGTTGCCTCCCCCTTGGCGCGGCTGTTGCCTCCCCCTCCCCCCTTTCCCCCCAAAGGCCGAGTGTTCAAGCATCGTGCATCGTGCATCGTGCATCGTGCAGGACATCCCCATGTCGTTGCCTTGTGAGTGGCAGTTGGCTCAACTTGAGTGGCAGTTGGCTCAACTTGAGTGTCAGTTGGCTCAACTTGAGTTTGTGCCCACAGCTATGCATCTCCACCACCCTTGACAGCTCGACACCCCCCCCCCCCCCCCCCCCCCCGCCCCTTCACCCACACATTGCAAGCGCTCTGCTCGCATTGTGCGGGACAACCCCATCTCGACGCCATGTGAGCAGCACTTAGCACACCTTAGGTCTCCCCCCCCCCCCTCCCCCTTTCCCTTCCCCCCCCAAGGCGAGCGCTCCAGCATCGTGCAGGGCATCCCCATCTCGACGCCCAGGGTGCAGACAGCAGCGCGATTCCTCCCCCCTTCCGCCTCGGAGCAACAGATCATGCTCCCTCGTGCCCACCTTCCCCCTTTCCCAGGGCGAGCGCTCCAGCATAGTGCAGGACATCCCCATCTCGACGCCGCTGCCGCGCTCGCAGCTGATTGAGCTGCAGGCTGGGATCGACCTCGTGCACTCGCTGCCTGAGGTGAGGTGAGGGTGAGGCTTCAGTTGACTCTGGTGAGGCCTGAGTTGACTTGCGTTGACTGCAGGCTGGCATCGACCTCGTGCACTTGCCGCTTCAGGTGAGGTGCGTGTTGACTCTGGTTGACCTGCTGACTCTGGTTGACCTGTTGACTCTGGATATTGACCTCATTCATACAATCTTCGCCTCAGGTGAGCCCCCCTGTTGAATTTGGTTGACTTTTGTTAACTCCTCGTACATTCGCAATCTCAGGTGAGGCACGCGTGCCTAATGCTGTGTCGCCCCATGGTCTGTTGTCAAATGCCCTTCTTTAATCTCCCATTCCTCGCCTTCCTCCTCTCCCCCCCACACCTTTGAAGACCCTGGTGTGGCTGCCAGACCTGCCGTGGCTGCGGAAGCTGGTGGAGCGCCTGCAGAGGATAGGCGGCGTGATGTGAGGGGAGTCAAAACACCTCATCAGCATCCCCCCTGGTTTGGGATAAATAACCGGCAGTGACCACTCACCACTCATGATTGGAGTAAAGCCTCCCGTTACTGCTCTCCCATTCCTCTCCTTCCTCCTCTTCCAGCCCCCCCACCCCTTCAGACCCTGATGCAGCGCAGCTGCCGGATCTGCCCTCGCTGCGCCACCTGGTGGGGCGCGTGCAGAGTGTGGGTGTCGTGGCTTCAGGCGGGTCACAACAATACACTAGTGCCCTGCCCTCAAATCGCGACGTCCTCCCTGTTCTCTTCTCACTCACCTTGCCCCCTCCCCCACCATGCCATCAACCTTGGCAGACCTGGGTGCAACTGCCTGTCCCCCTGCGCCACCTGGTGGAGCGCCTGCAGAGTGTGGGCGATGTGGCGAAGGAAACCGGCCCTTTCCCTTGCCCTCCCCACCCTCTTTTCTTCCAGACCCTGGTGCAATTACCAGATCTGCCGTTCCTGCGCCACCTGGTGGAGCGACTTCAGAGTGTGGGCGACGTGGCTGACGTGATGAGTAAAACTCCCATCGGGCCCTCCCCTTGTTTCAGACCCTGGTGCAGTTACCAGATCTTCCCTCGCTACGCCACCTCGTGGAGCGCCTGCAGAGTGTGGGCGACGTGGCTGACGTGGCAACGATGAGGAGCGGTGCGCTTGCCATGCGCACCCACACGCCCTCCATCACTGTTGCCGCCCAGTTCAAGAACCTCAAAGTCTTGGGGGCTAATTTAGGTGACTTGTCAGCCATCTCAGACTCTCGGTACTGGCCTCGCCATGCACACCCACACTTTTGAGACGTCTCAAAAGGACTCTCGGTACTCACCATGCACACCCACACCACACCACACGCCCTGCCCTGCGCCACCGTCGCCACCTAGTCCAAGAACCTCAGAGCATTTGGCTCCCACACAGGTTAAATCAGGTGACTTCTCAGCCATCTCAGTACTTGCCATGCGCACCCACATGCCCTCCAGTACCATAGCCGCCCAGTTCAAGAACCTCAAAGTGTTTGGGGTTAGTTCAGGTGACTTGTCAGCCATCTCAGTAGTTCCAAGTTGCGATGCACACCCACACGCCCTGCATCAGCGTCACCACGGAGTTCAAGAAAATCAGAGTCTTCGGTGCCAATCCAACTCAGGTAAAAAGCATACAGTGGGTTTGTCTTTTGGGGCCAAATCAGTTGATTGTTAGGATTTGACAACTTAGTACGGTCAAATCCTAACAAGCACCCACGCCCCTCCATCACGGCCGCGGCCCAGTTTAAGAACCTGAGGGTGTTTGGTATAAGAGGTTACTATGCAAACTTTTGAGGCGCGTCAAAAGTCAACGCAGGGTGCAACGATATAGGAGGTTCATATACAGACATAGAGGTGCAACCGAAACGATTTCTTTGACCCATGCCTGCCAAGCTCTGTCCGCACAATCGTCCCCTCTCTTCCCTGCTTTCTTTCGTCTCCACCAATCCCCCATTTTGCTCCGCTTCCTCCGTCTTACCCCACTTCAACCTTCTCCACCCCTTGCCACACATGATACCACGGAGCAGAGAGCCAGCAGAGTGGGGCGGGGGTGGGGGAGGGCAGCAGGCAAGGGGGGGGCGCAGACGGCGATGAAGACATTTCGGGGCTGTCCACAAGGCTCCGACAAATGCAAGCCACAGGCGATGCTACAGTCGTGGTGAGGCTTGGGCGGCACATTAAGGCAGAGGGGTGTTATAGGATTGTAGGAAAGGGATTTCTCACAGTGGTTGTGAGCTGTGAGCATGTGGAGCAAGAGTTCTCTTCTAGAGTTCAAGAGTTCTCTTCTAGAGTTCAAGAGTTCTCTTCTAGAGTTCAAGAGTTCTCTTCTAGAGTTCAAGAGTTCTCTTCAAGAGTTCAAGAGTTCTCTTCTAGAGTTCAAGAGTTCTCTTCTAGAGTTCAAGAGTTCTCTTCTAAGAAAGGGTATTTCAAACAGGACTTCATCTGGCAGTGTCACGTCTTTGTTCTTAAAGCATGGTCATGCCTCACAGCACGTCTTTCATTCATCTACCTGTGTAATGTGATGTGGTCTCACGATGTGACACGTTACACCTGCTCCAAATTGCCGTCTTTTCCCAAGCTTCCCAGCTTCTCGTCCCTCTCGTATATCCTCTGCAGTCCACACCGCGCCCTCAGTGAGTGTAAATCACCCCCTTGTGCGGTGCCATCTCATCCCTCTGCCTTCCGTGCCATATCCCCCTCACCCCCATCTCACCCTACTACCATCCCTCTCACACATCTATCCCCCCGAGCAGTCAGTGAGTGTGAAGCATCTCGCCCGCAGTCTGCAGTGCTACCTCACCCGCCCCGATGCCTCCTACTGCGGTCAGTTCGTGCTTTCACTCCGTCTCTTCGGTCCGTACCTTCACTTCGTCTCTTCAATCCATGCCTTCACTCGTTTCGTAATCTTCCAATACATTCTCAACCGTCTGCCATGTACCATCACTCTCATCACTCCCATCACTCCCATCACTCCCATCACTCCCATCACTCCCATCACTCCCATCACTCCCATCACTCCCATCACTCCCATCACTCCCATCACTCCCATCACTCCCATCACTCCCATCACCCCCATCACCCCCATCACTCCCATCACCCCCATCACCCCCCACCATGCAAGCAGGGGTGGCTTCCAACGGGGCATGTCTCATGATCTTCCCTTCTGATACTGCATCCCCCTGTTGCATGCTCCGGTCACCACCATGCAGTCCAGCTGAATGCCACCACCCTCTCACCCACCTCCCCTCCCTCCATGCATGTGAGCCGGGGTGGCACCCAACGAGGTGTGACTGCTCATGATCTTCCAATACGCCGTCAACCGCCTGTCCTGTACCTTCCGTAACCCCCCCTCCCTCCAACCCCCACCTCCCACCTCCCCCTTCAATGTGTTACAAGCAGGGGTGGCACCCAACGAGGCGTGCCTGCTCATGATCTTCCAATATGCCGCTTCCCCAATCAGCCTACAGTACCGCCTACCTCTTCTCGACCCGGGCTAGGCCCCTTTGCACTGCCTGCCCCTCCCTGCATGATTCAGGGTGGTGGTCGGTGCCGCATCTCACACTCACTCGCATTCGTTCGAGGAACAACCTGCCTCGCCCAACAGCCCGGAGCACTGCCGAGACCCTCCTTAACCCTGGATATATTACACACCCCCGCTGCTCCCTCCACATTGTAAATTGATTCTCGCTACACTCCTCAGACGTCTCAAAGCAATCCATTTATCAACCTTGTTGGGCTGAATGCCCCTTAGGATCTTTGGTAGGGTCAAACTCTGGGTAGAGTGATGTAGTAGCGGAAGCGTTAATAAAGAGATTCTGAACTACCTTGCGCTAGTACCGTCAGCCCCCGGAAAGAAGCGCCCCTGGGGTTATAAAAAAACACGTTTTTTTAGGGGGTGCGCTTATAATTGAGGATTTTTATAAGCGCCGGTGCTTATATAATAGCATATGTGAAAATCGTCGTTTTCCCACCAAACTGTAGATCCCATTCTTGCGAATTGAATCGAGTCGAAACTATACAGGGTTCGATTGAGAATCTCGCGTGCAAGTTGGCAGGGATTGATTCCCTGCCAACACACACAGTCAGAATGTTAGAGGGGTGTTTACTATTCATTCCGAACAGTACATTCCTAGTCACCATTATCCTTATCTTCTCAGATTCTCTAGTGCCACGTGGCACTCTACTTTTCTTGCACTCCAATTCTTGGTCCCACATTCCACTTTCCAACCTTGTTTCTTGCATGCTATATAAACCTTGCTTGTACTTGCCATTATCAATCAATTCTTATTCAACTCTTCTTCAATTACTCAGTAACTTCTTCGCCTATTTCGCCAATAGTTCTTTCGCCAAAGTCTTCCGCCGCGTTTCATCCTCGACTTAGTCGACCCCGCTAATTCTTTAGCGGACTTAGGCCGTCGGGCCTAACACTTGGTATCAGAGCCTTCGCGGGGAGCGACTTCCAACGAGCGACCGTCGACGACGAAACTACGACGTCATCGTCCCGCGGTGCCGACTTGCAGACTTGGAGTCGTTGAGCGAACATGGACGAAACCATGCACGCAGTCCCCCACGACATGGGCAACACGCTTGCCGAACTCATGCGCCAACTTCAAGAGTTGACGCTGGAAAATCGTCAGGTACGAGCTGAAATGCAACAGCTTCGTGAATTGGCTTCTAACCCCCATGGTCATGCCACACCAACTCTTGCGCCCAACACGTCGACTGGCGCGGAAGCGCTGCCGGAACGTCGAAGCGCACTCAAGCCGCAGAAACCCGAGTCGTTCGACCCAAGTCAACGCGACGCGAACGTGCGGACGTGGCTCTTCATGCTGAACAACTACTTCCCCGCGAGCGGGGTGCAAGAGGCGGACGCGCAGCAGCGGATCGAGTACGCTGTTACACTGCTGAGGGGCTCGGCCTTGGAGTGGTGGCGCCAACTCACTCAAACTGCTGTAAGAAGGGCTCAGACAGACTGGCATCAACAGGGCGTGGGGCATGCAGCTGCAACTTCGAGCTTAGGGAGTTTAGCTTTGGGTGTTACCACGGTTCCGACCACATGGGAAGGATTTGAAGCGGCGCTGAAAAGTAGGTTCGATTTGGTGAACGCCTCCGAAGCTGCTAGGAAGCGTCTGCGTCATTTCCGACAGATAGGCAACGTCCAGGAGTACACACGACGGTTCTTGAGCATCTGCAACGAGATAGACGATATCACGGAAGCAGAGATGCGCGATCGCTACCTCGAAGGGTTGAAGCCGGACATAGCGGAAGTCATTGCGATTCACGGGTTGCCCACCTTCGAGTCGGTAGTCGCAGCAGCAGAACGCGTTGACGCAGTACGAAGCCGACGGGGTCGTGACGATCGCGATAGGGGATACAACAGACCGATCAACGACGCTCGATCGAGGGACGGACCATCGCCCATGGAGATTGGTGCAGTTAACAGTGACGGCTCACAGAAAATGGGATTTAGGGGGAACTGTCACTACTGCAAAAAGCCGGGACACATGAAGCGAGACTGCCCACAGCTTAAGGAGCGGCAGCAGGGAAACGGAAACTGCCAGTAGATAGCGGGTCGCTAGCTGGTGTGGAGGTTCCCGTACCTACCACGTCTACCAACGTAGAGGAGACGGCTTTGCAGCAGTCATCTACGGAGAACGAGGTAGACACTGTTGATCGTCCAGTCGTGCTTCTAGGGAAGCTTCGCGGAGTTCCTGTTAAGATTCTCGTAGATAGCGGAGCTAGCCACTCTTTCGTCTCTTCATCGTTAGTTTCTCGTCTCCATCTCGAAGCAGATTCAGCAGTCAACTTCAAGGACGCTCGCATGGTAGATGGGACGCCACTTCACATAGGACCGATCATCCGCAAGTTGCGCGTAGTGCTAGGACCGATCACAGTCAGGCGTAATTTCGACTCTGCGACGCTGGACGGATACGATTTTATCTTCGGGAGAGATTGGCTACGCACGGTTAATACTCAGTTCGATTGGGCTCAGGGAAGCTGCAGCGTCAAGGTAGACGGGGAGTTCCGGGAGCTGCCACAGTGGAGCGATGGGGCCACATCATCCACAGCTATCATTAATGCTGTTCGTGTGCGACAGTTAGTGAAGCGTGCGGCACGGATCTTCGCGGTTTTTCTTGAGGAGGTGGAAGCTGAGGAGGGGAAAGGAGGGAGTGCAGCAGTTAGTGAGAAGGCGACTCTTCCTGCTGAGGTGAGTGCACTGTTAGCAGAGTTCGCAGACGTCTTCCCCGACGAGTTGCCCCCAGGGTTGCCTCCCAGCCGAGCAGTAGACCATCGAATAGAATTGGAGCCAGGGAGCAGGCCAGTAGCGAAGCCGCAGTGGAGGTTGAGTCCAGCGGAGACAGAGGAGATGACGCAACAAGTTAGGCACTTTCTCGCACAGGGTTTCATACAGCCATCTAGATCGCCTTGGGCCGCACCGATACTTTTCGCACCCAAGAAAGACGGAGGGTTACGGATGTGCATAGATTACCGCGCACTGAACGCCGCCACCGTCAAGAATAGATTTCCGGTGCCGAGAGTAGAGGATCTTCTCGATGCAGTGCAGGGCGCTAGAGTCTTCTCAAAGATCGACCTTCGTTCGGGTTACCACCAGATTCGAGTAGTTCCAGAGGACCAGCACAAGACGGCGTTTCGTACGAAGCAGGGGTTGTACGAGTTTAGGATTCTACCGTCCGGATTGACCAACGCCCCAGCGACGTTTCAGACGCTCATGAACACAGTTCTCTCCGAGTTCCTAGGGTCGTTCGTTGTCGTTTACCTAGACGACATCCTAGTGTTCTCTAAGACGAAAGATGAGCACGTGCAGCACTTGCAGAAGGTCTTCGAGGTCTTACGGAAGGAGCAGTTATACGCTAAGCAGTCGAAGTGTGAGTTCTTCCTTCCAGAGGTCGAGTTCCTAGGACACGTCGTATCCGCTAGTGGCATTAGGACTGACCCGAAGAAGATCGCAGCAGTACAGGATTGGGTAGCACCGACCTCAGTCAAGGAGTTGCAGAGCTTCCTCGGTTTCGCGAACTACTACCGTCGTTTCGTTCAGGGTTACGCATCGATCGCTAGTCCACTCACCGACCTACTTCGGAAGGGCGTAGAGTACGTTTGGGGTCCAGCGCAGCAGCAGGCGTTCGAGCAGATGAAGCAATCGCTCACGTCTTCACCGACACTGTCGTACCCTGATCCCACTCGCCCATACGTTGTAGTGACCGACGCTTCTGATCAGGCCATAGGAGCAGTGCTTCTTCAGGACCAGGGACGCGGGTTGCAGCCGATCGCGTACGAGTCGCGTAAGCTTAGGGGAGCGGAGTTGAACTATCCCATACACGACAAGGAGGCGCTCGCGATCATCCATGCGTATAAGGTGTGGAGGTGCTACCTAGAGGGGGCAGATAGTGTTATACGCACGGACCACTGTTCGCTTCGTTTCCTCAAGTCGCAGCCGCAGCTGAGTCGTCGCCAGGCTAGGTGGATGGAGTTCATGGAAGGGAGCTTTCACTACAGGATAGAGTACAAGCCAGGCGTGCGCAACCCAGCAGATCCGCTCACTCGCCCTAGTTGTCAGCTCGCCAGTCTCACAGTCACTGCTGGCCACCCACTTCTCACAGCACTCTTCGAGCACGGTTACACAGTAGATCCCGACTTCACACCGCAGCCGCCCGCAGGAGCAGAGGTGCAGGGTAGTGTCTACATACGGAAGGGTACCACACGGATCTGGGTTCCAGCCTACCGCCCTCTTCGACAGCTCCTTCTCTCAGAGGCGCACGACGTAGTTAGTGCAGGGCACTTCGGAGCAGATAAGACGGCTAAGACGCTTAGTCGCACGTACTACTGGCCCGGGCTTGCAGCAGACGTAGAGGATTACATTCGCTCGTGCGACACGTGTCAGCGTACGAAGTCCTCTCGCCAGCGCAAAGCAGGACTCTTGCAGCCGATTCCACCGCCCGACCGCCCTTGGCAGGTAGTTACCATGGACTTCATCATGGCTTTACCGCGCACAGTTAGGGGTCACGACGCCATCTTCGTAGTAGTGGATAAGTTTTCTCGAGCAGCGCATTTCATCCCCACGCACGGCAAGGTCACAGCAGAGGAAGCCGCGACGCTGTTCGTAGATAACGTAGTCCGACTGCACGGGGTTCCAGATTCCATCATCTCAGACCGCGACCCTCGTTTCACTTCGAAGTTCTGGAAGCAGCTTTTCGCACTGTTTGGGACTCGCTTAGCCATGTCGTCTGCGTACCACCCAGAGACAGACGGACAGACCGAGCGTGTGAACCAGACCTTGGAGCAGATCCTTCGCAGCATCACGATGCACGACGCAGCCGCATGGGACAAGAAGCTGAGCATGGCAGAGTTCGCCTACAACAACACGCACCACTCCGCCACAGGCATGTCACCGTTCTTTGCACTTTACGGTCAGCACCCCAATGTCCCCACTCGTGTCGATCTCACACCCACAGTCCCTCGTGCGGACAACTTCCACCAGCATCTCACCTTGATTCATGATCACGTGAGGAAGCACCTTGAGCTCGCAAATGCACGCATGGCACGCACCACCAACCGCAGTCGTCGTGAGGTGTCGTTCGCAGTCGGCGACCGTGTTCTCTTGGATAGCCGCAACCTCCGACTGCCACAGGACAGCAAGCTTCGTCCACGTTTCATTGGTCCATTCGTCATTGAGCGCGCACTAGGTCCAGTCGCATACCGCCTTCGCCTTCCCGCACATTTCCGCATGCACCCGTCATTCCACGTGTCTCTCCTTCGCCCATACACCGATCCCAATGCCACCTTCTCGGGCCATGATCGCACTCCACTGCCGGTAGCTGTTGACACCGACGAGCCCGACTACCAGATCCAGCGCATCCTCAGGCACCGTCGCCGTCTCCAGGGGGGTGTCACTTTCATCGACTTCTTGGTTCGTTGGCGTGGTTACGACGCAGCAGACGACAGCTGGGTTCCTTCGTCCTCGCTGTCTCCTGACAACGCTTGCCTCCAAGCGTACCTTCAGTCTGCAGGCGCCGCGGACGTCGCCTCCTTGGGCGGGGGGTAGTGTTAGAGGGGTGTTTACTGTTCATTCCGAACAGTACATTCCTAGTCACCATTATCCTTATCTTCTCAGATTCTCTAGTGCCACGTGGCACTCTACTTTTCTTGCACTCCAATTCTTGGTCCCACATTCCACTTTCCAACCTTGTTTCTTGCATGCTATATAAACCTTGCTTGTACTTGCCATTATCAATCAATTCTCATTCAACTCTTCTTCAATTACTCAGTAACTTCTTCGCCTATTTCGCCAATAGTTCTTTCGCCAAAGTCTTCCGCCGCGTTTCATCCTCGACTTAGTCGACCCCGCTAATTCTTTAGCGGACTTAGGCCGTCGGGCCTAACACAGAATGTGAAACAATACTGTACAAAGCTGTGATTGAGAATCTCGCGTGCAAGTTGGCAGGGATTGATTCCCTGGCAACACACACAGTTAGAATGAGTCAACGTGCGCCCTTGACAGCTCATTCTGACTGGACGCGTTGCCAGTGAGCCGGGCGAGGGTGAGGGGGCATCGAAATTCAAAATGTGGGAATGAAAATATTGAGTTTCGTTACAACGATTTCAGTAAAATTATAATAAAAAAGAAGAGGGTGGCGCTTATAATCCGTAAGCCTTCAGGTGTGCGCTTATAATCGAGGACCGGATATAAGCGCCATCATCCTTTTATAAGCGCCGGCGCTTATCCGAGGCCTGCGCTTCTATCCGGGGGCTTACGGTATGTGAGGGCAAAGTAAGTTGATTAAAGCAAGGAGATACAAGATTATATAAGAGTACGTACAAGGAATACGAAGAGATACGGTTGCGACTATTTTTACTGTTGCTGTTGCGGTTCGATACAGTGACGACTCGGGCAACTGCTTTGTGTCAGAACTTATATTATGTAACTGCCTGTAGCTGTAGTTAGTGTAGTTATTTAAATCTGTAGGTGGTGCACCTCTTTCTTGTGTTTCCTATGCTATATGTTCCTTGAACCTATAGTGAAACCACCTTTTTACCTTTCCAACCTTTCTCGACTCTCTCCACCCTAGGCAAAACCCACTCGATACCTAAGTTGGGCCTAGGCTTCTATGCCTAGGCCCTAGTTTCTACTCGCTTATTTTAACATGGTTATCAGAGCAGTTTCGTCCTGGCCTGTGGGCCCGCCCAATTCTTCCGCTGCTGGATTTCTGGTCACGCGCCTCGGGCGCGTGACGTTTTACTTTTCTACTTGTCGCGGACCCGCCCCCTTTGGCGCCCGCGGCGGTGCACTTGGCGCCCGCGGACCCGCCTCTGGCGCCCGCGGCGGTGCCCTTTGCCGTCGCGGACCCGCCTTTGGCGCCCGCGGACCCGCCTCCGGCGCCCGCGGCGGTGCCCTTTGCCGTCGCGGACCCGCCTTTGGCGCCCGCGGCGGTGCCCTTGGCGCCCGCGGACCCGCCTCTGGCGCCCGCGGCGGTGCCCTGCGCCATCGCGGACTCGCCCCTGGCGCCCGCGGCGGTGCCCTTGAGCCGCCGCGGACCCGCCCTTGGCGCCTGCGACGGTGCTTTCCGCACCTGCATTCCCTGCAGTTGCCCCTGACCTACCTGCATCGACCCTATCTAGCCGCTCTGCGGCTTTCTTCCCGCCCACCCCCTCCTCCTTCATCTCCCTGCAACCGTGGGGGGGAGGGTATGGGGGTGGCGGGTGTTGGAGTCGTGGGTCGTACCCTTCCCTTCCCCTCCTCCTCCTTTTGTTCCCACTGCTGCAGCTGCCGCTAGGGGGGAGGGTGTGAGGGTGTGGGGGAGCAGGGGGAGAGGCGCCGGGGTGGCGGGTGTGAGGCAACCAGCAGCCGTCCCTCCACCTCTCCTCTCTCCCCCCCCTGTCTGCTGCTCCTGCAGCAGTGTGGGGGAGGGGAAGGAGGAGGGTGAGAAGATGGAGGGGGTGACCTACTTGTGTCAGCCCGCTTGCAGTTCCTGCTGTTGCATGTTCTTTATTATTTTGCATGTGTACACCTGCAGGTTGTATTCTACACAAACTCCTGCTGCAGGCAGTTATGGGGGAGTGTCAGAACTTATATTATGTAACTGCCTGTAGCTGTAGTTAGTGTAGTTATCTAAATCTGTAGGTGGTGCACCTCTTTCTTGTGTTTCCTATGCTATATGTTCCTTGAACCTATAGTGAAACCACCTTTTTACCTTTCCAACCTTTCTCGACTCTCTCCTCCCTAGGCAAAACCCACTCGATACCTAAGTTGGGCCTAGGCTTCTATGCCTAGGCCCTAGTTTCTACTCGCTTATTTTAACACTTTGTAGCAAGTCAATTGTGTGTCCTTGCTGTCGCGCTGTACTTGTCAGGTCAAAGGTCGCTGACCTTTGACTTTCGCGTAACCTCCAACGGTTGCTTCAACCTCCGAGGGTTGACTCGCCGGTGCCTCGATAAGCTTCGCTTCGTTTGTGCCTTAGTGTTTCGACACGACGGAGGCGCTTAGGACCGATTGTTTCCAACACTCCCCTTCGCTTTTGGAGTGTCGCTGACGTGGCTTTGTCCAGTCAGCATCATGCAATATTCGAACTTCTGTTTTCCGAGCTTCTTGGTCAGGTAGTCAGCTGTCATCTCGGACGTGGGACAATATGACAGCTCGAGCCTTCCCTTCTCAATCTCGTCCTTCACGAAGAAGTATCGCAGGGCGATGTGTTTCGTCCTGTTCGCGAAACCGTTCTTGTTGGCGATGTGAATTGCCGACTGGTTGTCGCAGAACAGGGTAAAGTTGGGTAACTCGGCTAACTTCGCTTCTTCCAGCAGCTCGCGAAGATAGAGCCCTTCCTTGGTGGCTGAGCAGAGTGCAATATATTCTGCTTCAGCTGACAAGAGAGCAATTAGTTCCTGCTTGCTCGATTGCCAGGAGATAGGTCCGATAGGCTCGAAGCGGTAGATATAGCCGTTGCGCGATCGTCTGTTGTCGGAGTCGCCCGCGTGATCTGCGTCGACGTAACCGATTAGCTTAGGCGTTGTAGTTGCGTTCTTATGGTAGGTCAGGCCGACCGTCGGGGTGCTGACGAGGTAGTGGAGGGCGCGGTCAAGCTCCGCCAGATGATCCGTTTCAGGCTTCTTGAGGTGGGTGGCGAGCTGGCTTGCAGAGTAGGATAGATCTGGGCGGCAGGTGACAACTACGAAGAGAAGGAAGCCCAACTTTCTCTGGTAGTCGCGTATGCCGGCGGGCTTGAGTAGAGCGGAGCCTTCCTTGTTAGTTGCTGTCGTGTAGTGGTACGGTGTGTGTGAAACAAGTAAACAGGAATGAAATGACTAAGGAAAGATTGGGTACAAATACAACCCTAGAAACCCTGTACCCCATATGTGCTACCCCACTATAGCCTACAGCAACTATGTCATATAAATCTGACACACCCCCATAGGCAAAGTGGGGGAGAACAAGGGGTCACAAGACCAGTCAAGTAAAGCAAAGCAGAGCAAGCTCAGGGTGGATCACAACGTCACCACACAATCCGAGCACAAGAGCAGGGCCAGTGGCCAGTTCACATGCAGGAGTACAGACATATATATATAAAACTAGACAAGCAAGAGCAGGTATATATATGTCACAGTACAAGTAAAGTCAAGAGGAGAGCAAGTGAGGCAAGACAAGCACAAGACCCAGCTGGGTGCAGAGGCGCTGATGGTCACAAGGCGCGAGTGCCTTGGTGAACACATCAGCAGTGATGGCCTCAGAGGCCACGTACGCAAGCCGCAACTGTCCACGCTGCTGCAGCTCACGAGCAAGGAAGTAGCGAAGAGCAATGTGCTTCGTTCTGTGCTCCAGACGCTGCTCTCGACACAAGGCCAGCATGGCCTTGTTGTCTACGTACAGCACTGGAGGAGAACGAGGCGGCTCTCCAAGGTCAGTCAGCAGGTAGGTGAGCCAGCAAAGCTCCTGTGCAGCCATGGCCCCAGCGTAGATCTCAGCCTCACAACTGGAGCTGAGAACCGAAGACGAGCGAGTAGCCCGCCACGAGACAGAGCCGGAACCAAGACTGAAGGTGTAACCCTGTGACGACCGCTGCGTAGCCTGGTCGTCAGCCCAAGAAGCGTCCGCGTGGCCTGTAAGGACCACTGGACTGCGCCCTCCAAGCACTAGCCCCATGCCCGACGTACTGCACAAGTAGCGCAACACCCTCTTTGCTGCAGCCATGTGCTCTGGTCGGTGTCTCCCAGGAGCAACATAGCGTGCAAGAATGCTCAGAGGGTATGCAAGGTCAGGTCGTGTGCAGGTCATCAGGAACATGAGGCAGCCAACAAGCTCTGGGTACGGGCCACTCGACTCTACGGACTCATCCGAAGGCAGAGCTGAGAGCGAGTGGCGAGTAGACAGAGGAGTGGCCTGAGGCGAGGAGTACGTGAAGCCGAAGCGCTGAAGGACCTGCTGCACCATGTGTGACTGAGTCAAGGTAATGGTGCGGCGTGCTCTGTCCCGAGTGATCTGCAAGCCAAGGTAGCTGCGCAGTTCACCCAGGTCTGTGCACGTGTGTCTCTTCAGCAGCTCGGACTTCACGTAGGCGAGTCCAGCAGTGTCCGCTGTGGCAAAGACCAAGTCATAGACGTACACGAGGATGTAGAACGGCGGCAGAGAAGTGTCGGTGCGCAGAAACAGCGACGGGTCAGCAGTAGAAGGAGCGAACCCAAGAGCCGCAAGCGTAGTCCTCAGTGTGTCGTGCCACTCACGCGGTGCCTGGCGGAGACCGTAGACTGGCCGTCGGAGGCTCCACTGGGTGCCAGGAGGGAAAGTCCCAGTGAAGCCAGGTGGACGGCGCAGCCAGATCTCCTCGTGCAGGCTACCCTGCAGGAACGGAGTGCTGAAGTCGAGAGAGTGAAGCTCGTAGTCGCGCTGAGCGGCTATGTGCTGCAGCACCCGAAGAGTGGTCATCTTCGGGGTGGGAGAGAAGGTCTGAAAGTAGTCAACTCCCTGCCGCTGACTGAAGCCACGAGCAACGTACCGCGCCTTGAAGACAGGTGGAGAGCCCGGCGGCCGCTTCACCCTAAAGATCCACATGCCACTGACGATGTTCGCCCCAGGAGGGGGAACTGCGTCAACGTAGGTGCCTGTGGACTTCCAGGAAGCCATCTCTGCATCCATAGCTGCCTGCCACTGAGACGAGTAGGGACCCTCTACGGCCTCCGCGTAAGAGCGCGGAGTCGGGATGTCTAGTGCATCCGGGTCTCCCTCAGGAGCAAGCAGTACAGACGCGAGATGAGGTGAAGCAGCCGCCAGACACTGTAACTCCTCCTGCTTGTCCTCTAGGTCGTTCGTGCCAAGAGCACACTCACCCACGACGGACGGAGGACAGACAGACGCAGACTCAGCAACAAGACTAGCAGCGTAGTCTAGACGACAGCGAGCAGCAAAGTCGACGAGCTCAGCGACAAGGGCAGACGCAGCAGTGGACTCAAACGAGGGGTCAGTGACGACAGTAGCAAGGAGACGCGTGACAGTAGGACTAGCAGCACGAAGAGAGTCCGACTCAGGGTCGGCAAGCGCAGGAAGAGAGGACTCAGGAGGAGAAGGCAAAGGGGCACGCAGAGGAGCAGTGGACGGACGCAGAGACATCCGGTGCGTGCCAGGGACAGGAGGAGGACGCTGACGCGAACCGCGACCACTAGTGCGAGCAGCACGAACAGGCGACGCAGGACGAGACGCAGGCTCACGACGCTCAGCAAGACCTCCAGTAGGACCAGTGTAAGGAGAGGGAGCAGGTAGCGGAGAGGAAGGCTCCAACAGTGACTGCGACTGGACAGGCTGTGGACACTCTACCGGAGGAGAAAGACCAAGAAACTGCTGCAAGGGCGGAATGAAGTACGGCCGAGGCCGCGCGGCAACTCCAGACTCAGCAGGGACAGCACCAGCACCCTCAGCGACAGCACCAGCGCCACCAGCACCTCCAGCAGCAGGACCTCCAGCAGCACCAGCAGCAGAACCACCGCCAGGACAGACAGCAGCTGGCTCAGCACCAACGCCCTCAGCAGCTCCAGCTCCAGTAGGACCCGCAGGCCCAGCAGCTCCGGGACCGGCAGGACCAGCACCCTCAACAGTCGAAGAAGCTCCAGCTCCAGCAGCACGCCTCCAGCGGCGAGCAAACCACTCGCGCAGCTCCTGTGGAGAGAGGGGCTCCCGGCGAGACGCAGCAGCAGGAGAAACCCCAGGCTCAACAGCTCCAGACGGAGCACCCCCAGGCTCAGCAGCTCCAGACTCAGTACCCCCAGGCTGAGCAGCTCCCGACCCAGCACCCCCAGACCCAGCACCCCCTAGCTCAGCAGCTCCAGGCACCGCACCCCCCGGCACAGCACCCCCAGGCTCAGCACCCTCCGTAGTAGCACTCCCAGGCCCAGCGTCCCCAGGCTCAGCACCCCCAGTAGCAGCACCTCCAGGCTCGGCACCCCCGCGCACAGCACCCCCAGAGTCAGCACCCCTAGGCTCAGCACCCGCAGCAGCACCAGAGTCACCAGTAACCTCGACCGGGTCAACTGCGTCTACCTGGGACACACCTGAGGGGGAAGGAACCTGAGGGGGGAGGGGGTCTACCGGGGGGGGAACCGGCACAAGGAAGTCCGGCGGAGGGGGGAGGGAAGGAGTGCGGTAGGGGAAGAGGCGGTAGTAGGGTACCGACTCGTCGAACGTGACGTCCTGGGAGGACAGAACACTACGAGAGGAGCGGTGGTAAAACGGCCACCCGGGAGCGTCCGTGGGGAAGCCAAGGAAGACACAGGGAGCAGCACGAGGGGACAGCTTGTCCGCAGACAAGTCGCGGACAAACGCCCGAGATCCCCAGACACGGAACGCCGACGCATCGCCAACCTTCCGCGTCCACAGCAAAGCTGGGGAGGTCTCCGGTCGGGAGACTCTGGGCTGAAGGTTGATCTGATGCGCAGCGTACCGAACCGCAAACGGCCACAGAAAATGGGGGGCAGCCGCATGCACCATGGACGTACAAGCGACGTCCATGACAATGCCGATGCGGCGCTCAGCAATCCCATTCTGCTGTGGAGAGTCTGGAAGCGTGACGGTCTGGCGGATGCCTCGTGCCTGACAGTAGGCTTGCAGAAGGCCGGAGGAGAACTCTCCGCCTCTGTCCGAATGCAGACGCAGAACAGGAAAGTCCGAGCCGAAGCTCCGCCGGAGCTGGAGACGAGCTGCGCGGATCCAGTCGATCAACACCTCAGTGACCTCACCCTTGCTGCGCAGGGGGAAGACTGTGGTGTAACGCGAGTAGTCGTCAACCACCAGCAGGAAGTAGCGCTCGTGACCCTGTCCACGGACGCGGGCTGGGCCCCACACGTCCATGTGAAGCGTCTGCATCGGGGCCTCCGTCGGAGGGAACGGGGAGGAGTGAGGGGTAGCCCGCAGGCGACCCTCGACACAGGGGACACAGGGAGGGCCAGGCCCCGGAGGAAGGGGAGGGAGGGACCGGGGAAGGCCAGAGACAAGAAGGCGAGAGGCCATGCCCCGGAGACGAGGCAGGGAGGGGTGACCCATCCTGTGGTGCCACAGGAGGGTCTCGTGGGACAGGAGGCGACACGAGCAGGGGGCAGACTCAGGACCAGACCTGGACGCTGCAGCAAACACCTGACCCGACGCAGCTACCTGACCAGACGCAGGAGAAGGAGACGGAACAGTGAGTGTGTACAGGCTCGACCCTGGACCATGTGTGAATGTGGTCAGGTGTCGACCCGTGTCCGCGTCCGTGCAGTGGGTGACTCGTCGGCGCGCAGGGGTGAACTGGTCAACCCCTGCATCCTGTAGGTTAGCACCCGCCACCAAGTTCGTAGAGAACGAGGGGAGGTAGAGACCAGACAGGGCGCCAGACGGGACCGCAGGGCACGGCAGGACAGTGGAGTAGCGAGCCAGAACAGGACCCCCGGAGGGGTCTGCCAAGGAGACCGCCACTGGCCGACTAAGCGGCGTGAGTGTGGTGCGGTCCCGAAAGAAGGAGCGAGACGCCCCGGAGTCAAGAGTGAAAGTGAGAGAGGGTGAAGTCGACACAGTACCTGAGAGAGCAGACTCACCAGTACCAGAGGACTCAGACTCACTGGCACCTAGAGCAACAGCCTCACCAGCACCTGGAGCAGCAGCCTCAACAGCACCTAGAGCCGCAGTACCAATGCCCGGGTCGGGCGGGAAACACCGGTAACAGTCACCCTCCTCACTAATAGTCACAGCATACATAGCAGCAAGAATAGCATCAAAGTCAAGATCAAAGATAGCTACTCCAGCCCTAGACAGCTGGTCCCAGCGAGGGATCTCAGAGGCGTCAGGAAAGTGGCGGCGCCAAGCGTCAGTCAGGCGGCCGAAGCAACGCTGGGCGGAGTGTGGACCACCACACTGCTCACCCGCACGGTCGCCAGTGCGCAGGACGTAAGTGCACGGACCTGTACCCCCACCCCGCTGACGCGCAAAGTACCACTCACGGAGCTGCTGCGGGGAGAGGGTCTCCTGACCACGCTGCTGCTGCTGGCGCTGACCACCACCGAAGCCACTCCTCCTCGGCGCGCCACGACCTCCGCCGCCTCCTCCGCCGCCGCCGCCACCACCTCCACCGCCACCGCCACTCCCACCGTCGCCGCCGCCACCGCCGCCTCCGCCTCCACCCCCACTACCACCGCCGCTGCCGCCCCCGCCTCCACTGCCTCCGCCGACACCTCCACTCCCGCCACTACTCCCGCTACCACCCTCACCTCCGCCGCTGCCTCTACCTCCGCCTCCACCGCCCCCGCTGCCTCCACCACCGCCCCTGCCCCCCTTGCTCTTGCTAGAGCGACGTCTCCCGCTGGGGGCAGACGCCGCTCCGACCGACTCAAAACCAACAAGGTCGGCCGTAGCAGCAGAGGCGACAGAGGGCAGGAGGGGGGAGGGGGAACACCCCTCAAAGATGGGGGCGCGCGGGTCACCACGAGAGGCCCCTACAGCGAGAATGCTCTTCTCGGCTGCGAGGAGGGACTTCTCGAGGATCTCGACAGTGAGAGTGGTGGGGCAGACTGCGAGTAGGTCGTCCCTGACTCCGCGAAGGGAGTCAGGGAGGCGGGTGACAATGTAGTAGAGAGTGAAGTACTGGGGGGGGGGGGTTTTTGGCGCAGAACTCAGCAGGAAGTGCAGCGCGGAAACGAGCGTCACTAGTGCGCAGGTGGGTAATGAGGTCGGCGACTGTGGCAAAAGCAGCAAGGTCGGGAAAGAGGTACGGTAGCATGAGGCGGCTCAGTGCAGCAGTGGCAGGGGTGGAGTAGCGTGCGATAACGGCATCGTACAAGGTCTTAGCACTCTTGTACGACCCAAAGTGCGCACGCTCAGCGGGAGGGAGGTGGCGACGCACAGCAAGACGTGCAGCAGCATCGCGTGTGGCCCACACTGAGCGAACAGTGGCATCCTCAGTAGCAGCAGGGGCGGGAGAGGCACCAGAAGTGAGATCAAAGAGAGAGAGTCCGTCAGCTCTGTCGCACTGTAGGAAAAGCAGTAGGTCGTCTACCCATACGTCAAAGTCAATGGCTCTGCCCTCAGCGTCAAAGGCGAGGACACTGGGGGTAGCCATGACAGCAGTAGAGAGAGGGCAGTGCGCAGAGTAAAGCTCAGTGCTCACCAGACAGGGCAGTGCAGGGAGGGCTCGGGCGGCTCGGGCGGCTCGGGCGGCTCTGGCGGCTCGGGCGGCTCGGGCGGCTCGGGCGGCTCGACTGCTGGGCGGCTCGGGCGACTCGGCGGCTCGAGCGGGTCGGGCGGCACTGCAGCTGGGGCGGCTCGGCTGCTAGGGCGGCTCGGCTGCTGGGGCGGCTCGGCGGCTGGGGCGGCTCGGCTGCTGGGGCGGCTCTGCTGCTGGGGCGGCTCGGCCGGGAGATGCAGGGGCGGGGCCGTCAGGTGCAGCGGTGGGTCGACCGGTGCAGCGGCGGGCCGGCAGGTGCAGCGGCGGGGCCGTAGGGTGCAGCGGCGGGCCGGTAGGTGCAGCGGCGGGGCCGTTAGGTGAAGCGGCGGGCCTCTGGGTGCAGCGGCGGGCCGTAGGTGCAGCGGCTGGGCCGTCAGGTGAAGCGGCGGGCCGCTGGGTGCAGCGGCGGGCCGCTGGGTGCAGCGGCGGGCCGTAGGGTGCAGCGGCGGGCCGGCAGGTGAGGCGGCGGGCCGTAGGGTGCAGCGGCGGGCCGCAGGGTGCAGCGGCGGGCCGGCAGGTGCAGCGGCGGGGCCGTCAGGTGCAGCGGCGGGCCGGCAGGGCCGCGTCAGAGCAGGCGGCGGGGTCGCGACAGTGGAGGCGGCGGGGCCGCGTCAAGCAGGCGGCGGGGCCGCGTCAAGCAGGCGGCGGGGCCGCGACCAAGCGGCCGCGTTAGAGCCGGCGGCGGGGCCGCGTCAGTGGAGGCGGCGGGGCCGCGATCAGGAGGGGCAGCGGGGCCGCGAGGGAAAAGGCGACCCGAGGGGTCGCTAAAAAAATGCGCGCCTCGGGGCGCGCTTCGGTGGGCCCTAAAAAAAACGGTCCTTAGGAAGGACCCGCCCTATACCATGTGAAACAAGTAAACAGGAATGAAATGACTAAGGAAAGATTGGGTACAAATACAACCCTAGAAACCCTGTACCCCATATGTGCTACCCCACTATAGCCTACAGCAACTATGTCATATAAATCTGACAGTGTGGAGATGACAGTCGGTGTGAGTGCGAAACGTTTGGCGATGGTGTCGGCGTATTTCGCAGCGCTGAGGTAGATAGCGTCTTCTTCTTCCCGGATGTTGAGGCCGAGGTACTGAGTGACGGTAGATGAAACTGTGAGCGTGAGATCTCGCTGCAGCTCCCCTTCGAACCAGGTGGTGATGCCGTCAGTTGAGCCGATGTAAAGGAGATCGTCC
Organism: Closterium sp. NIES-65; assembly: GCA_948144175.1. Taxonomy (NCBI): domain Eukaryota; kingdom Viridiplantae; phylum Streptophyta; class Zygnematophyceae; order Desmidiales; family Closteriaceae; genus Closterium; species Closterium sp. NIES-65. Next base: position 93,266 of record CANXME010002061.1, on the reverse strand, counting down.
ACGTAGACGATTAGTAGGATGTAGTGTCAGAACATTATAGCTTGCTTACTTGTGTAGGCTATAGTGGGGTATCCCATAGGGGGTACAACACAATCAGGGTTTGCTATTTGTACTCACTTCGCTCATAGTCAATTCATTCTCGTTCTATTCTTCTCATGGTATCGAGCAGGTTCCCCTGTGGGAACTGTGCTTAGGGCCCACCACAACTTCGAACTTTTTTTTCTGCCCGGAGCGCGCTCCGGGCTCTCTCTTACCTCTGTCGACCAGCCCTTAGCCGCCCGCGCGCCTCCCGTTCAGGCCTCACGCCGCCCGCGCGCCGCCCTAGACGCCCGCGCGCCGCCCGTCTAGGCCCCGTGCAGCCCGCGCGCCGCCCTTAGCAGCCCGCGCGCCGCCTTTAGCAGCCCGCGCGCCACCATTAGCAGCCCGCGCGCCGCCCTTAGCAGCCCGCGCGCCGCCCGCCAGGCCCCAGGCCGCCCACGCGCCGCCCGTCAGGCCCCACGCCAGGCCCCACTCAGCCCGCGCGCCGCCCCTAGCCGCCCGCGCGCCGCCTGCCAGGCCCCAGGCCGCCCACGCGCTGTCCGCGCGCCGCCCTTAGCCGCCCGCGCGCCGCCCGCCAGGCCCCAGGCCGCCCACGCGCCGCCCGCGCCGCCCTTAGACGCCCGCGCGCCGCCCGCCAGGCCCCAGGCTGCCCACGCGCCGCCCGTCAGGCACCACGCCGCCCGTGCGCCGCCCTTAGCCGCCCGAAGCGCCACCCGTGAGCCGCCCGTGAGCCGCCCGTGAGCCGCCCGTCCCGGCCCCGAGCCACCCGTGAGCCGCCCGTACCGGCCCCGCTCCCAGCTGCCATCGCGCCACGCCGTCCCGGCCCTTCGACGCCCGAGCCGCACGTGCCACCCGCGACACCCAAGCCGCCCGAGCCGCCTGTGCCGCTGAGCGCCCGAGCCGCCCGAGCCGCTCGAGCCGTCCGAGCCGCCCGAGTCGCCTGCGAGTCGAGCTGCTAGTCCTGTGGGGCTGCTGTTGCTACTAGGCCGGCAGAGTTGCTGTGCTGCTGAGCTGCCCGACCCGTCCTGTCTGGTGAAACTGTCGAATGCTGTCATGGCCACCCCTAGTGTCCTGGCTTTTAACGCTGAGGGTCGCGCCATTGACTTTGAGGTCTGGGTCGACGACCTGCAGCTGTACTTGCAGTGCGATTCGGTAGATGACATTTCTCTCTTTGATTTTGCCTCTGGCGCTGTCCCTGCCCCTGCTGCTGATGCTGACCCCACTGTTCGCTCCAAGTGGGCCACACGCGATGCTGCTGCACGTCTTGCTGTGCGTCGCCACCTCCCTACCGCTAAGCGTGCACACTTTAGTCAGTACAAGAGTGCTCAGACCTTGTACGACGCTGTAGTTGCGCGCTACTCCTCCCCTTCCTCTGCTGCACTGAGCCGCCTCATGCTACCGTACCTCTTCCCTGACCTTGCTGCCTTTCCCACAGTCGCTGACCTCATTACCCACCTCCGCACTAGTGACACTCGCTACCGAGCTGCGCTTCCTGCTGACTTCTGCGCCGCAAACCCCCCTCCCATGTACATCACCCTCTACTTTCTAGTCACCCGTCTCCCTGAGTCCCTTCGTGTAGCTAGGGACCAGTTTCTCTCGGTCTGTCCCACCACCCTCACTATCGACCTCCTCGAGAAGTCCCTGCTAGCGGCCGAGAAGAGCATAGTCGCTGTAGGGGCCTCTCGTGGTGACCCTCGCACCCCCATCTTTGAGGGGTGTTCTCCTTCCCCCCTGTTACCCTCTGTCACCTCTGCTGCTGCGGCCGACCTCGTTGGTCTAGAGTCGGTCGGTGCGGCGTCTGCCCCCAGCGGTAGGCGCCGCTCTGGCAAGGGCAAGGGGGGCAAGGAAGCGGGTGGAGCTAGCGAGGGCGGTGGCGGAGGAGGTGGGGGCGGCGGGGGGAGTGGGGGTGGCGGTGGAGGTGGTAGCGGGGGTGGAGGTACTAGTGGCGGCAGTGGAGGCGGAGGTGGCGGCGGAGGTGGCGGCGGAGGTGGCGGTGGGAGCGGCGGAGGCGGGGGTGGCGGTGGCGGCAGTGGAGGCGAGGGGGGGGTGGCGGTGGTGGAGGTGGTTGGAGTGGCTCGTCCCAGCGGAGCAGCACTGGGGGTGGTCAGCGCCAACAGCAGCAGCAGCAGCAGCAGCAGCGCTCTCGCGACGTCCCCGCCCCTCAGCAGCTCCGTGAGTGGTACTCGCAGCGTCAGCGTGGTGGGGCGTTTGGTCCCTGCACCTACGTCCTTCGCACCGACGACCGCGCGGGTGAGCAGTGTGGGGGCCCCCACACCGCCCAGCGCTGCTTTGGCCGCCTGACGGACGCTTGGCGCCAGCAGTTTCCGGAGGCCTCTGAGATCCCCCGCTGGGGAGAGCTGTCTAGGGCTGGTGTAGCTATCTTTGATCTTGACTTGATGCTATCCTTGCTGCCATGTATGCTGTGACTGTTAGTGATGAGGGTGACTGTTACCGGTGTTTCCCGCCCGACCCGGGCATTGATACTGCTGCTCTAGGTGCCAATGAGGCTGCTGCTCTAGGTGCCAGTGCGTCTGTGCTCTCAGGTACTGGTGAGTCTCCACTCTCAGGTACTAGTGAGTCTGCACTCTCAGGTACTGCGTCGGCTTCGGCCTCCCACACCTTCACCCTTGACTCTGGGGCGTCTCGATCCTTCTTTCGGGACCGCACCACACTCACGCCGCTTAGTCGGCCGGTTGCGGTGTCCCTGGCTGACCCCTCTGGGGGTCCTGTCCTGTCTCGCTTCTCCACAGTCCTCCCGTGTCCGGCGGCCCCCTCTGGCACCCTGTCTGGTCTCTACCTCCCCTCGTTCTCTACGAACTTGGTGAGTGGTGCTGACCTCCAGGATGCGGGTGTCCACCAGTTCACTCCTGCTCGTCAGCGGGTGACGCACTGCACAGAGGCTAGCACAGGTCGCCACCTAACTACGTTTACACATCAGCCAGGGTCGAGCCTGTACACACTAACCACTGCTTCTCCTCCAGGTGCTGCGTCTGGTAGGGTCCCTTCTTCTGTTCAGGTGTTTGCTGCAGCGTCCAGGTCTGGTCCTGAGTCTGCCCCCTGTTCGTGTCGCCGTCTGTCTCACGAGACCCTCCTCTGGCACCACCGCCTTGGCCACCCCTCTCTGCTTCGGCTCAGAGGCATGGCCTCCCGTCTTCTTGTGTCTGGTCTCCCCCGGCCCCTCCCTCCCCTTCCTCAGGGCCCTGGCCCTGCGTGTGTCCCCTGTGTCGAGGGGCGCCAGCGTGCTGCCCCTCACTCCTCCCAGTTTCCTCCGACAGAGGCCCCGTTGCAGACGCTTCACATGGACGTGTGGGGCCCAGCCCGCGTCCGTGGACTCGGTCACGAGCGCTACTTCCTGCTCGTTGTTGACGACTACTCGCGTTACACCACAGTCTTCCCCTTGCGCAGCAAGGGTGATGTCACTGAGGTGCTGATCGACTGGATCCGTGCAGCTCGTCTCCAGCTCAGGCAGAGCTTTGGCTCGGACCTTCCTGTTTTGCGTCTGCACTCGGACAGAGGCGGAGAGTTTTCCTCTGGCCTTCTGCGTGCCTACTGTCGTGCGAGAGGCATCTGTCAGACCTTCACGCTTTCGGACTCACCGCAGCAAAATGGGATTGCAGAGCGCCGCATTGGCATGGTCATGGACGTCGCTCGTACGTCTATGATGCATGCGGCAGCCTCCCATTTTCTGTGGCCGTTTGCGGTCAGGTACGCGGCGCATCAGATCAACCTCCACCCCAGGGTCTCCAGGCCGGAGACCTCCCCAGCCCTGCTGTGGACGGGGAAGGTTGGCGATGCGTCGGCGTTCCGGGTCTGGGGATCTCGGGCGTTTGTCCGCGACATGTCTGCGGACAAGCTGTCCCCTCGCGCTGCTCCCTGCGTCTTCCTGGGGTTCCCCCCCCGACGCCCCTGGGTGGCAGTTCTACCACCCCACCTCTCGCCGTGTTCTGTCCTCCCAGGACGTCACGTTCGACGAGTCGGTACCCTACTACCGCCTCTTCCCCTACCGCACTCTGTCCCTCCCCCCGCCCCCGCTCTTTCTTGTCCCAGGTTCCCCCCCGGTAGACCCCCTCCCCCCTCAGGGTCCTGCCCCTTCAGGTGTGTCCCAGGTAGACGCGGTCGAGCTTGTCGAGGTCACTGGTGACTCTAGAGCTGCTGCGGGTGCTGAGCCTGCGGGTGCTGAGCCTGGGGGTGCTGAGCCTGGGGGTACTGAGCCTGGGGGTGCTGAGCCTGGGGGTGCTGAGCCTGGGGGTGCTGGGCCTGGGGGTGCTGAGCCTGGGGGTGCTGAGCCTGGGGGTGCTGAGCCTAGGGGTGCTGAGCATGGAGGCTCTCTGGGTGCTTCGTCTCGCCGGGAGCCACTCTCTCCACAGGAGCTGCGCGAGTGGTTTGCCCGACGCTGGAGCCGTACTGCTGGTGCTGGAGGTTCGTCGGCTACTGAGGTGCTACTGTCGCGGGTCCTGGAGGTGCTCGTCTTGGGAGTACTGGAGCTGCTGGGCCTGCGGTTTCGACTGGAGCTGGTGTTGCTGAGGGTGTTGGCGCTGAGACTACCACTGGCGGTCCGGCTGGCGGTGCTTCTGGGGCTGCTGGCAGTTCTGGGGCTGCTGGAGGTGCTGCTGGGGGTTCTGGAGCTGCTGGAGGTGCTGCTGGAGCTGCTGCTGGCGCGGGTACTCCTGCTGGGGGTACTGGTACTGTCCCTGCTGTTTCTGGCGTCGCCATGCAGCCCCGACCGTACTTCGTTCCACTCCTGCAGCAGGTTCTTGGTCTTACGCCTTCTTCTGGTCCTCCTCCTCCTCCCTTAGAGGGTCCACAGCTTGTCCAGTCACAGTCACAGCTACAGCCTGCCTCCCCTTTGCCTGCTCCTTCTCCCTACGCTGGTCCAACTGGAGGTCTTACTGAGCGTCGTGAGCCTGCGTCTCGTCCTGCGTCGCCTGTCCGTGCTGCGCGCGCTAGTGGTCGCGGTTCCCGTCAGCGTCCTCCTCCTGTCCCTGGCACGCACCGGATGTCTCTACGTCCGTCCACTGCTCCTCTGCGTGCCCCTTTGCCTTCTCCTCCTGCGTCCTCTCTTCCTGCTCTTGCCGACCCGGAGTTGGACTCTCGTCGTGCTGCCAGTCCTACTGTCACGCGTCTCCGTACTACTGCCGTCACTGACCCTTCTTTCGAGTCTACTGCTGCGTCTGCGCTTGTTACTGAGCTCGTCGACTTTGCTACTCGCTGTCGTCTAGACTACGCTGCGAGTCTTTTTGCTGAGTCTGCGTCTGCCCGTCCTCCGTTCGTCGGGGGTGAGTGTGCCCTTGGCACGGACGTCCTTGAGGACAGGCAGGAGGAGTTCCAGTGTCTGGCCGCCGCTTCACCCCATCTCGTGTCTGTACTGCTCACCCCTGAGGGAGACCCGGATGCACTTGACATCCCGACTCCGCGCTCTTACGCGGAGGCGATAGAGGGTCCCTACTCCTCTCAGTGGCAGGCAGCTATGGATGCAGAGATGGCTTCCTGGAAGTCCACAGGCACCTACGTTGACGCTGTCCCCCCTCCTGGGGCGAACATCGTCAGTGGCATGTGGATCTTCAGGGTGAAGCGGCCGCCGGGTTCTCCGCCTGTCTTCAAGGCGCGTTACGTGGCTCCTGGTTTCAGTCAGCGGTAGGGAGTTGACTACTTTCAGACCTTCTCCCCTACCCCGAAGATGACCACTCTTCGGGTACTGCTGCACGTTGCTGCTCACCGTGACTACGAGCTGCACCCTCTTGACTTCAGCACAGCTTTCTTGCAGGGCAGCCTGCACGAGGAGATCTGGCTGCGGCGCCCACCTGGCTTCACTGGGTCTTTCCCTCCTGGTACCCAGTGGAGTCTCCGGCGTCCAGTCTACGGTCTCCACCAGGCGTCATGTGAGTGGCACGACACACTGAGGACTACGCTGGCGGCACTTGGGTTTGCTCCTTCTACTGCCGACCTGGGTGAACTGCGCAGCTACCTTGGCTTGCAGATCACCCAAGACAGAGCACGCCGCACCATTACCCTGACTTAGTCACACATGGTGCAGCAGGTCCTTCAGCGCTTGGCTTCACGTACTCCTCGCCTCAGGCCACTCCTCTGCCTACTCGCCACTCGCTCTCAGCTCTGCCTTCGGATGAGTCCGTAGAGTCGAGTGGCCCGTATCCAGAGCTTGTCGGCTGCCTCATGTACCTGATGACCTGCAGACGACCTGACCTTGCATACCCTCTTAGCATTCTTGCACGCTATGTTGCTCCTGGGAGACACCGACCAGAGCACATGGCTGCAGCCAAGAGGGTGTTGCGCTACTTGTGCAGTACGTCGGGCATGGGGCTAGTGCTTGGAGGGCGCAGTCCAGTGGTCCTCACTGGGCACGCGGACGCTTCTTGGGCTGACGACCAGGCTACGCAGCGGTCGTCACAGGGTTACACTTTCAGCCTTGGTTCCGGCTCTGTTTCGTGGCGGGCTACCCGCTCGTCTTCTGTTCTCGGCTCCAGTTGTGAGGCTGAGATCTACGCCGGGGCTATGGCTGCCCAGGAGCTTTGCTGGCTCACCTACCTGCTTACCGACCTTGGAGAGCCACCTCGTTCTCCTCCAGTCCTGTACGTAGACAACAAGGCCATGCTGGCCTTGTGTCGAGAGTAGCGACTGGAGCACAGGACAAAGCACATTGCTCTCCGCTACTTTCTTGCTCGTGAGCTACAGCAGCGTGGACGGTTGCGGCTTGCGTACGTGGCCTCTGAGGCCAACACTGCTGATGTTTTCACCAAGACACTTGCGCCTTGTGATCATCAGCGCTTCTGCACTCAGTTGGGTCTTGTACCTGTCTTGCCTCACTTGCTCACTTCTTGACCTTGTTTGTACTGTCACATATATATACTCTTGCTCTTGCTTGCTTAGCCTCTTGTATACCTATATATGTCCTCTTTGCCTTGCTTTGCTTGACTGGTCTTGTGACCCCCTGTTCTCCCCCACTTTGCCTATGGGGGTGCGTCAGAACATTATAGCTTGCTTACTTGTGTAGGCTATAGTGGGGTATCTCATAGGGGGTACAACACAATCAGGGTTTGCTATTTGTACTCACTTCGTTCATAGTCAATTCATTCTCGTTCTATTCTTCTCATGTAGTCGTCGTTTTTGGTAAGCCGGTACATCCCTTGATCGTGCGGTAGTTGCTTGAAGCCGATGCGGATGAGGCGAGTGTGCAGGTACTGTTGCCATAGTCGCGAGGCCTGCTTGATGCCGTAGAGTGACTTGAGTAGCTGGCAGACTTGGTTGGGTTCTCCGTGGGAGCAGTGCGGTAGCTCAACGAAAATTTCAGCATCAACAGGTGCGTAGAGAAACGCGTTCGCGACGTCAATTTGTCGCAACTTCTTCTTCTTCATGGCGGCAATTGTGAGGAGAATGCGTAGTGAGGTGTGGCGGCTAACCGGAGCGAAAGTTTCGGTGAAGTCGCGTCCGTGTTCTTGGTCGAAGCCGCGTACGGCCCAGCGAGCTTTGAATTTGTCAATGGTGCCGTCGGCTTTTGTCTTCACACGGAAGACCCACTTCCCGGTGAGTACTGTCTTGTTCCGTGTCACGCCGATAGGAACCACTTTCCACGTGTTGCGTTCCTCTAGTGCCTTCAGCTCCTTGTCCATGGCTTCGCGCCATTTTTCTTTATGTTCCCCCCCCAGAGCCTGTTGAACTGTCGCAGGCTCTTTAGGAGTGGCGGTGCCATGGACTGCGGTGACGAGTCCGAGAATCTGCAGTCCGGTCTGTGAGTAGCGGGGAAGAGTTGCATCCTCGGGATAAGCTGCTTCATCTCCCGCTTCTGGATCTGGTAAGAAATTTCATCCTACTCGTTCGGCTTCGTTGGTGTTGACTCTCGCAGATGTTACGTAACCGTTGTCGGCAAAACGGTAGAAGGTTTCGGCGTTGGCACTTTCGCGAGGGTTGTCTTCGTCCATGGGAACGTCGACGGAGCAGAACGGAAGAGGTCCGGCTTATTCTGATGCGTTGTCCACATTCTGCTCGTCCCAGTCAGCTTCGTCTACTGCGGAGGCGAAGGCTCAGTCACCACGAAAACCACCTGTGGGATCTTCGTCTTCTTGAAGATTGGCAAGGTATGTTTGGAGCGTGAGTCGTTCGTAGAAAATTACGTCACGTGCTGCTACTGTTTCCTTGGAGTGGACGTCGAAGATTTTCCACGCGTTGTAGTTCTTTTCGATTCCCAGGTGTAGTCCCCACTGTGCTCGTTGAGAAAATCGGCCCGCTCGTGCTGCTGGGGGTCGGTACTATACCATGCATCCGAAAACCCGTAACATTTTTGTGCTGCCCTTTTTCCCTGTCCATAGCAGATGAGGTGATGCGTTGTTCGGAAGCGATGATGACGACAGTAAGTTGTGCAGCATGACGGCGTGGTCCAATGCTGCAGGCCACTGGTGGTTGGGTAGCCGCATGCCACGTAACAGTTTGCGCATGCTGTTCTGCAGAGTCCTGTTCATTCTTTCTGCTACACCTTGCTGCTGATGGGCGTAGGGAAGGGAGATGAGCTGCTTGATTCCCCTTTCCTCCAGGTACTGCTTGAATCGCTGAGAGGTGTATTCTCCTCCTCCGTCAGTCTGGAAGCTTTTCAGTTGTACGCCCGATTCTCGCTCTGCTACTGGTAGCAAGGCAACGAAGGCTGCGAATGCCATGTTGCGGCCAGGGAGGTTTTGGTGCCAGACGTAGCGGGTGGCGGCGTCGATGAAGGTGATCGTGTAGTTGTATGTTACTTGTCCTGGTTCCCGATTGAACAGGATGTCGCTATACACCTTCTCTAGTGGTGCGTACGTGGGTGCGCTCATGTTGTGATGAGGCGTAAATGGTCGATGTGGTAAGTCACCTTCGGGGCAGGTGAAGCACGTTCCGTGTACTCGTTGGAGTTCTTGTCCGTCGGTCAGTAGAAGTGAGTTCTTGTCGAGTACTCCTGCTCTTATCATATTGTTCAAGACTGTGTTGCTTGGGTGTCCCATTCTTGCATGCCAGGTGCTTTCATCGGCGCGATGTCTGGGTGCTCGTCGGTACATATCGGAGTTGGAGTAGAAGCTAGCGGTGAAGTTTGCGCTACGATGAACTTCTCGTGGTGTTGGGTGGAGCTGTTGCGCTGGTGTTGGTGGTGTGTCGTCGATGAGGAGCGGTGTCGTTGAAGTACCAGCGATTGGTGTTGACGTTCCTGTTGCTGTCGTTGATGGTTCTACTGCTGCCGATGTTGTCTCTGTTGCTGCCGGTGTTGTTTCTGCTGCTGCCAATGTTGTCTCTGCTGCTGTCGAATGTTGTATTGTTACTAACGCACGTGTTCGTTCTGCTTCAGGAATGGTATGTGAATACCAAAAGCCTTCCAGACTGAAGTCGGGGTCAAGGTCCGGCGGGTGTGTGTCAGAATGTAATTGTATACATTACTATAACTGCCTGTAGTGTAGACCTAGTGTAGTTATATCGCTTTCATGTTAGGTGGTGCACCCTTTTCCTTCACTATGTCTTGTACAACTTTCTATAGTGAAACCCCTCATTCTCGTTTCTTCTCATGCTATCAGAGCTACCAAGGTCCTTACCTGTGGGCCCACCCTACAGCTTCCGCTGCTAATCTGTGTTTAGCACGCCCCGTGACGTGCCCCTCACCCTACGCGGCCCGTCCCGTCGCCGCCCGTCCCGGCCCGTCGCCGCCCGTGCGCCGCCCGTCCCGGCCCCGCGCCGCCGTCCCGGCCCGTCGCCGCCCGTGCGCCGCCCGTCCCGGCCCCGCGCCGCCGTCCCGGCCCGTCGCCGCCCGTGCGCCGCCCGTCCCGGCTCGTCGCCGCCCGTGCGCAGCCCGTCCCGGCCCGTCGCCACCCGTGCGCCGCCCGTCCCGACCCGTCGCCGCTCGTGCGCCGCCCGTCCCGGCCCCGCGCCGCCGTCCCGGCCCGTCGCCGCCCGTGCGCCGCCCGTCCCGGCCCGTCGCCGCCCGTACCGGCCCGTCGCCGCCCGTACCGGCCCGACGCCGCCCTTCGCGGCGTCACGTGCCGCCCGTGCGACGCGCCGCCGCCCACTGCGGCCCCGTCGCCCACTTCGGCCCCGATGCCACCTGCGGCCCCGCCCACTTGCGGCCCCGACCCCGCCCCGGCCATGCCCTGTCGCCAGCCGCGGCACATCGGGGGCACATGCACCGCCCCCCCTCCTTTTCCCGTCACCCGTCGCGGCTCCTTCGAGGGCCGCGACCTGGAAGGCGTGGGCAGGCGTCGCCCCCTCTGCCGCCTGCTTTGGCGCCCGGGGAGGCCGTGCGTCGCCCCCCCCCCCCCCCCCCCCCCCCCCTTTTCCCCCTCCTTCCCTCTTCTCCTTCGTCTCCCTGCAGCTGCAGGGGGGAGGGTCTGGGGGTGGCGGGTGTGGGGGTGATGGGTGCTGTGATTCCCTTCCCCTCCTCCTCCTTTCGTTCCCACTGCTGCAGCTGCTGCTGGGGGGAGGGTGTGAGGGCGTGGGGGAGCCGGGGGAGTGGCACTGGGGTGGCGGGTGTGAGACCAACCAGCAGCCATCCCTCCATCTCTCCTCTCTTCCCCCCTCTGCTGCTCCGGCAGCAGTGTGTGGGGGAGGGGGAGGGGGAAGGGGAGGGTGAGGGGATGGAGTGGGTGACAAACTAGCTCTATTACCTTGTCTGTTGTTGCTCCTTTCTTTGCACTTGGTGTACCTCTACAGGAGGTGTATTGCACACGGTTCTTCACTGCAGGCAGTTAGGGGGTGTGTCAAAATGTAATTGTATACATTACAATAACTGCCTGTAGTGTAGACCTAGTGTAGTTATATCGCTTTCATGTTAGGTGATGCACCCTTTTCCTTCACTATATCTTGTACAACTTTCTATAGTGAAACCCCTCATTCTCGTTTCTTCTCAGTGTGTCCAAGATGTGAAGGTGACGATCCCGTCACTGTCTGCGCTGCCCAGGTCTGGGACGAAATCGAGAACGAAGACATTGTTCTTCAGGACCGCCTTTCCGATGTAGAGGCCACCCTTCCCGTGGTACAGCTTGAACTCCTGGGTGGTACTGTCGGCTTCCACATGTATGCCTTTCGCCATCAACTGACTGACACTCAGTAAGTTGTAGCCAAGTCCTTCTGCTATTAGGACTTTGGACATTTGCAGTATGACATTCGTCTCTCGTGACTGAAGTTGCACTACTCCTTGTCGTCGTGTGCGCATGTTATGGTTATTGGCGACAATGATGACGACTTCTCGTTGAAGTCGGTGCTCGCGTTGAACGAAGCGTCCTGAAGAGCACATGTGTTGTCCGCAGCAACTCTCCAAGAACCATGTATCCTTCCCGGACGGCTCGCTTTGAGCGATGGCGGCGTATGTCGGGTTCGGTTGAAGTGACTCGCGGCGAGGCGTGCTGTTGTCGAGTTGTTCTTCTGGTGAGTAATATGGTGGTGACTCAGTTACGCAGGAGTCACTCAGCCTTGCCATGCAATTGATGATGTTTCTTGTTCCTTTCGCAGGTTGTCCCGTTGATGTTGTTGAGACTTGCACTGAAGTTGTCAGGTTTGCTTGTGTTGAGGCGACTTGACTGCTTGAAGGGCAAAGTTGGCGTTGCGGCGACGTTGACTGTTGTCGATCCGGGCAGTGCGTACGAGGATGCCCTGAAGTCTTGCAGAGATGGCAGAATGGAGGTACGATTTTCGGTCGATTGTTGTTGTTGTTGTGGCGCCGTTGAGTGTGAAACGCGAATTCGGGCACTGATACTTTTCTCTTGTGTCGTTCTTCTTGCATGTCCATGTCTTGTTGCTCGGCGTGGATTTCGGCGCAAAGTGCTGCTTCAGAAATTTTCCCGTGGGCTCGTAGTATGGCGCGAGTGGAGCGCCAGTGAGGACCAAGGCCGCTGATGACAACCGTGACGAAGGCGTCCTCTGAAATCGATCCTCCACATCGAAGAAGCTTATCGCGCAGCTCGCGGCATCGACTGATATATGCCATTCCCTTCTCGACTAGTTTCATTTCAATTGTTGTCAGCTGCGCCATTAACCGACTTTGGTTTACGCTGTCTGTTGCTTGATACAGGTTCTTCAAGTGATTGTACGCGAGCTCCACGGAGTTGCCGTAGCCTCGGTAAGACCGTATGTTCTGTTGTTGAGTTGGAGTGATGCTCCTCAGTAGTATCGTGTACGCCATCATCGATTGATAGGTGTACTGCTGCTTCTCATATTGTGTGCCGTTTGTTGGGTATGGCAGGGACCCGTCGAAGAAGCCAAGGATTTGTGCTCCTTCCATTATCAGCTCGAATTCGAACGACCAGGTAAAGAAATCCTTCCCGTCGAAGGGTTTTGTCGTTTGCAGTTTTAGAACGTGCGCGAACTGCGACTGAACTTGTAGTGCGTCCAACGTTCTTTCTTGTCCCGGTGCAGGTTGTGGTTGTGGCATGAAACTGACGGAGCCGCGTTGTCGCTCGTACGGAGCGAAGGTAGGTTGCTGTTGTTGGTTCCCGCGTGCGTAGGATGAGCCGTCAAGACTCATGGGTATCACGTTGTTGTTGTTGTTGCTTGATTGCGCAGGTGCTCCTTGCTGATGCTGCTCGTAGAAGGACATGAAGGAGAAGAACTTCTCCATCATGCTTGGATCGAAGCCCGCGCCTTGGTTTGCGGGTGTTTCAGTAGACCCAGCTGCTGGTCTCGTTGTTGTGCCTTCCTCTGTTTGTAGGCCAGAGGCAGGAGGTGGAGTAGGAGTAGTTCCAGGAGAGCCGTTGGAGGAGCTCCTCTCCTTTCTGGTAGACATGTCTATTGGTGTTTTAGGTGTTAAGGAGAGATGAATTTAACCCTAACCTGCTCTCATACCATGTTGGGCTGAATGCCCCTTAGGATCATTGGTAGGGTCAAACTCTGGGTAGAGTGATGCAGTAGCGGAAGCGTTAATAAAGAGATTCTGAACCACCTTGCGCTAGTATGTGAGGGCAAAGTAAGTTGATTAAAGCAAGGAGATACAAGGTTATATAAGAGTACAAGGAATACGAAGAGATACGGTTGCGACTATTTTTACTGTTGCTGTTGCGGTTCGATACAGTGACGATTCGGGCAACTGCTTTGTAGCGAGTCAGTTGTGTGTCCTTGCTGTCGTGCTGTACTTGTCTGGTCAAAGGTCGCTGACCTTTGACTTTCGCGTAACCTCCAACGGTTGCTTCAACCTCCGAGGGTTGACTCGCCGGTGCCTCGATAAGCTTCGCTTCGTTTGTGCCTTAGTGTTTCGACACGACAGAGGCGCTTAGGACCGATTGTTTCCAACAAACCTGCCCTCGGCAATCAGCTTGCAGTACCGCCTGCCTCTCCTTGACCTGGTGTAAACCTCACGTGCTGCTCTCCACCTAAAATGTGTTTTTTTCTTAAAAGTTGAAGGGCGAAGTTTGTTGTACATAGTTGCAAGACAATAACGTATCTCGTATCTTGTAGTTGTACCCAACGATGTGTGCCACTATGGAAAAAAGCCCAAGTATTCATGCTTGAAATTCATGTTCAGCCGAAGTTATATGCTTGTTTTAGCACAAGCACCCGTATGGGATTGAATCAGGCAAGGACAGCATCCGTGTTCTCCCAAATAGTTGATCCCCAACCATGTGTCAGAATGTTATGCTCTAGCCTGTAATGGGGTGCTCTATAGCGAGTACAACCCTTCTAGGGTTTGCTATTTGTATCCTCATTCCTGCTAGTGAAAACCCTCTCTTTGCCTAAATTGTTTCTTGCCTAGCTAGGGCTTTCCTAGCTATGGCTCCTAAGCTCTCAACTACTATTTTAACATGCTATCAGAGCATGTCAACCCCCTTGGGTCGATCCTGTGGGTGGTGTTAAATTAAGACTAAGGAGCGGTAGGCTTAGGAGCCATGGTAAGTTGGGAGAGAGATCGAGCTCGAGTGAGTTTAGGAAAGGTCGAGAAAGTTTGAACAAAAAGAGGGGTTTCACTATAGAGCGAGGAGTACAAATAGGCAAGAAGAAAGGTGCACCACCAAAACAGAACATTATATAACTAGAGTAGTCTACACTACAGGCAGTTACAAAAAAACAATATATAGAATTATATATATTATTCTTGACAGGTGGGCCCGCCACCTAACTGCTTCCGCTGCTGTTCTGCTTCTAGCGCGCCTAGGGGCGAAAATTTTTAGGGTTTTTCATCCCGCCGTGCGCCCGGGGCGCGCGGCGGTTTTCTGCCCGCCGTGCGCCCCGAGGTGCGCGGCGGTTTCGTGCCCTGGGGAGCCTGCGCGCGCCCCGCCCGTCCGTCGCGGCGCCCTGGGGAGCACGCGCGGCCCCCCGCCCAGCTCGTCGCGGCGCTCTGGGGCACACGCGCGGCCCCGCACTGCTCGTTGCGACGCCCTGGGGAGCCGCATGCGCCCCCTGCCTGTCCGTCGCGGCGCCCTGGGGAGCCGCGCCCGCCCCCTGCCCGTTCGTCGCGGCGCCCTGGGGAGCCGCGCGCGCCACCCCCCCCGCCCCGCCCGTCCGTTTTGGCGCCCTGGGGGTCGTGCGTCGTCCCTCCCCTCGCCGTCCCCCGCGCTCCAGCCCCTATCCCACACGTTTTAGGGTTTTGGGGGTGAGGGGTGTGGGGGTGGCGGGTATGGGGGTGGAGGTTGTGCATTCCTCCCTTTGCTCCTCCTCCTCCCTCTTCTCTCACTGCTGCAGCTGTCGCTGAGGGGGGTGGGTGTGTGGGAGCCTCGGTTTTAGGGTTGAAGGGGGGTGCGTGGGAGTGGAGCTAAGGTTTGAGCAGTGGGCGTGTGTCGAGGGTGTGGGGCAGTTGGAGGAGGTTGTGTGGAGGTACCTGTCGTGTCGCTTGCAGCGCCTGTAGTCCGTCGCCCTTGCTTCGGTAGCCAGTGAGCCTGCTGCACCAGTCGCCAGTGGGTCCGTTGCTCCTGCCGCTCTTCTATAGCCGCCGAGCCAGTTACTCCAGTAGTCCGTCGCCCTTGCTTCGGGAGCCTCTGAGTCAGCCGCTCCTGTGCCCGTGCCTCTGCAGCTTCAGTCGTTGCCTCCCATCTTCTCTACCTCCACAGCTCCTCACTTGCCCGCTCTGATTAGCTCTAGCTTTGCTTACCTTTGTGAACTCCTGCTCTATACCTGCTTGCTCATTGTACTGATTACACCCCACTTTGGCTATGGGGGTGTGTCAGAATGTTATGCTCTAGCCTGTAGTGGGGTGCTCTATAGCGAGTACAACCCTTCTAGGGTTTGCTATTTGTATCCTCATTCCTGCTAGTGAAAACCCTCTCTTTGCCTAAACTGTTTCTTGCCTAGCTAGGGCTTTCCTAGCTATGGCTCCTTAGCTCTCAACTACTATTTTCACACCATGGACGTCTTGGGTTGGGTGTGGGGGCTCCTTTCTAATTCAGGGCAGGAGTGGTAGGCATTCTGTGATTCTCCTGTGGTTGATGGTTGGTACGCTATAATTTGTTTGTTTATGTATTTCATCTACCGGTATCACGCCAACTGATAGACAACAAAGCAGCGTCAAAGCAGAAACCCTTGTCCCTGTGCAACCACTTGCACCTCACCTGCCCTCTTGCTCATGCATTCTTCCTGATCTCCTTCAATCTCTACTTCCTTGTCTCCATGCCCTTCTCTCCTTTTTTATTTCAGTCCTGATGGCCTTGTTTCCCTCCTTCCCACTCTTCTCTCCCACCTTCCCACTTGTCTCTCCCTCCTCACTCCTCTCCCCGTCTGTCCCCCTCGTCTCTCCTTCCTTTCCATTAGAGTCTCCTCCCCTCAAAGGCATGCCCCCTTTCCCCCCAGCCATGTCCCTCCTCCCTCCAGTCACACCCTCTTCCCCCTCAGACATGCCACAATCCCTCATTCTCAAGTGCTCCCGCTTCATACGCAATAGCTCCATTGTCCCTCACACACACGATTCCCCTTCCCTCACTCAACTCCTCGCCCTCACTCAACTCCTCGCCCTCACTCAACTCCTCGCCCTCACTCAACTCCTCGCCCTCACTCAACTCCTCGCCCTCACTCAACTCCTCGCCCTCACTCAACTCCTCGCCCTCACTCGTATCCCATCCAGCACTCAGATTCCCACCTGAAAGCAACTCTTCCTCACTACTCAACCCCCCACCTTCACCTGCATTGACCACCCCTTGACCTGCATTGACTGCTCCTTGACCGGCAATTCTTGTTTCTTGACCAGCGTTGACTGATGCCTGACCAGTGTTGACTGGTGCTGGACCAGCATTTCTTGTCTGTAGCACTGCAGCCGTCCCCACACGACCCGCACCGAACCCTATTTGGTCGATAGCTGTCTCCGCCTGATTCGCTGCCACTCCCCTCATCGGATCTGCATTGACCACCAGTTGACTCCCATTGACAGCCCTTTGCCGTATACTGGCCGCCAATTTAGCAGCCACACACTCAGGACACTCGCATTGATGCTCATTGACCATCACTGGAGTGGCAGCCACCCCCTCTTGACCAGCATTGACTGCCCCTTGACCAGCATTCACTGCCCCTTGACCAGCATTCACTGACCCTTGAACAGCATTGACTGCCCCTTGACCAGCATTGACTGCCCCTTGACCAGCATTGACTGCCCCTTGACCAGCATTGACTGCCCCTTGACCAGCATTCACTGCCTGGGCCATCTGTTGACTTGCGTTGACTGCCCCTTGACGCATTCTAGCAGCCACACACTCAGGGCACTCGCATTGAATCCCATTGACCACCACTGGAGTGCCACCCACCCCGCCTTGACATGCGTTGACTGCCCCTTGACTGGCGTTGACTGCTCCCAGGTTCTGTCGCAGAAACTCCTGCACGCGATGCCCCAGCAGCTGCAGCCCTGCCGTGCTGCCCGCCCCTTGTGTGCCGCCCAACCCACCTGTGCCGCCCAACGCACTCGTGCCACCCAACCCAGCTGCTCCTGCACCCCCACCTGCTCCTGCTGCCCCACCTGCTCCTGCTGCCCCACCTGCTCCTGCTGCCCCAGCTGCTTCTCCTACCCCCTCTGCCCCTCCTACCCCTCCACCTCCTCCCACCCCCCGTCCTCCTCCTCCTCCCCCGTCCACACCCTGTACACCCCTCGCTCCTCCTGCTGAGGCCGCTGCTACTGCTGCTGCTGCCATTCCCACACCCACACTCCCACCTTCTGCCATCGCCGCTCCCGTTTCGCCTACCGTTCCCAAACCCCTCCAACCGAACCCTGATTCCCCCATCCGCGGTATCCCCGATCCCATTCCCCCTCTACGAGTTTCAGCCATCCACATGCTTCTCACTCCCGCCCCTGCTGTTCCCACCCCTGCTGTTCCCACCCCTGCTGTTCCCACCCCTGCTGTTCCCACCCCTGCTGTTCCCACCCCTGCTGTTCCCACCCCTGCTGTTCCCACCCCTGCTGTTCCCACCCCTGCTGTTCCCACCCCTGCTGTTCCCACCCCTGCTGTTCCCACCCCTGCTGTTCCCATCCCTGCTGTTCCCACCCCTGCTGTTCCCACCCCTGCTGTTCCCACCCCTGCTGTTCCCACCCCTGCTGTTCCCACCCCTGCTGTTCCCATCCCTGCTGTTCCCACCCCTGCTGTTCCCATCCCTGCTGTTCCCATCCCTGCTGTTCCCATCCCTGCTGTTCCCATCCCTGCTGTTCCCATCCCTGCTGTTCCCACCCCTGCTGTTCCCATCCCTGCTGTTCCCATCCCTGCTGTTCCCATCCCTGCTGTTCCCATCCCTGCTGCTCCCACACCCGTTGTCGCCATCCCCCCCACCCCGTTCCCCCCAAATCCCGCCCCCCCTGCGCCCATCCCCGCCACACCCCCCACCCCACCCAACCCCCCCATCCCCGCTCCGCTCGCCACTCCCCCCCTCGCCACCCCAACACCAGCAGCCATGCCCTGCAGAGGGGCAAGGAGCTGGTCAGTCAGGGGCGAATCCACTCCAGCAGCAGCGGCAGCTTGAATCCCAGCCAGCTGCTGGTCAACAGCCTGGGTGTGCGCGCGCAGAGCAAAGAGGGTCTGCAGGGCGGGGCTCATGGCCTGGAAGGCGTGGGCGTCGAGGGGGCGCTGCAGGAAGGCATCGATGGCCGCCACGCGCTGCGCGTCCGTGAGAGAGGGCAGGGCTTGCACTGCCTGCACTGCCCTCACCACACTGTCTGCCACCGGGTCTGCAGGTGAGCGAAGGGTGGGGGTGGGAGGGGAGTAGGCGGGTGGTGGTTACGGAGGGAGTAGGCGTTTGTGAGAGTGCACCGCCTTCACCACACTGTCAGCCACCACGTCTGGTGGGGAGGAAGGTGGGGTGGGGTTGTGAAGCGGGTGGGTGGGAAGGGAGTTGGAGTGAGGCCGATGTTTGCACGTCCTGTACCACGTTGACCACACTGGCTGACACCGTGTCTGCAGGTGAGGGTACGGAGGAGAGTTAACATGGCCGGGAGGGCAGCATAATATGGGCTGTCCGCCACCGCGTCTGCAGCTGAGGAAAAAGGGGGAGGGGCGGAGATGAATGGGAGGGTAGGGGGTGTTGTGAGACAAGTCAAAGGTGTTGGAGAGAGATCCGATCCGATCTCAACCAGTCCGATCCAATCCGATCTGATCCGATCCAATCCGATCCGATCCGATCCCCTCCCATCCTGTCCCGTCCAACCCCACCCCACCCCACCCCACCCCACCCCAACCCAATCCCATCCCATCCCATCCCATCCCATCCCATCCCATCCCATCCCATCCCATCCCATCCCATCCCATCCCATCCCATCCCATCCCATCCCATCCCATCCCATCCCATCCCATCCCATCCCATCCCATCCATCCCATCCCATCCCATCCCATCCCATCCCATCCCATCCCATCCCATCCCATCCCATCCCATCCCATCCCATCCCATCCCATCTCCCATCCCATCCCATCCCATCCCATCCCATCCCATCCCATCCCATCCCATCTCCCATCCCATCCCATCCCATCCCATCCCATCCCATCCCATCCCATCCCATCCCATCCCATCCCATCCCATCCCATCCCATCCCATCCCATCCCATCCCATCCCATCCCATCCCATCCCATCCCATCCCATCCCATCTCCCATCCCATCCCATCCCATCCCATCCCATCCCATCCCATCCCATCCCATCCCATCCCATCCCATCCCATCCCATCCCATCCCATCCCATCCCATCCTATCCCATCCTATCCCATCACACCACGCACCTCGGTACACGTGCTCCTGCCCCTTCTTGGCCTTGCCTCTGAACACAATCAGGGCACGCGCCACACTCTCCATCACCCGCCGCTGCCGCTTCCTCTCCCTCACCTGCACCCACACCGGCCTCGACCGCTTCACACCCCTCCCTGCTCTCCCCTCCTCCCCACGCCCCCCTTCCCGCCTCTCCCCCACCCCATTCCGACCCTCTCGAGCCCCACCCACGCGCCATGCATTTGCATTCCCTCCTCCACCTCCTCCATCCCCACCCCCTCCTCCCTCGCCCTCAACCCCTCGCCTCTCTGTGCCGCCTTGCTCCCTCCTGCTCGCCACCATGCCAGCGATCCGCGCTGCCAGCCTCGCAGGGTACTCGTCCCTCTCATCCGCGCTTGCACCCCCTGTCCCATCAGCACGAGCCTCGTCAGCACGAGCACTGTCAGCAAATGTTACATTGCGACGTGCGATCTCACCACGAGGAGCGCCATTGGCCCGCGGTGCGTCAACTGTACAGCCTAACCCACCATCCTCCTCTCCAACCCCAGCTCTGCCAACCCCAGCTCTGCCAACCCCAGCTCTGCCAACCCCAACTCTTCCACTTTCAACCCCTCTCGCTTTTGCACCCTCTCTTTCTCCTCTGTTCCTAACACCTCCTCTGCTCCTCACACCTCCTCTGCTCCTCACATCCCCTCCCTGCCCTGCCTGTTGCCCCGCACCCCCCCTGCTCGCCCCCCACCACTCATCACCATCCCACTCTCCACCACTCCACCGCTCTCCCTCCACTGCCCCTCTGTCTGTCCTCCTCCGTACATTCCTTCCCGATCCATGCCTATACCTCCCTGCCACACGCCGCAGTCGCCCTCCATCACCCCATCCCTCCTCCTCTCCCCCCCCCACCTCCTCAACTTCCTCCTCCTCCTCCGCCTCCCCATTCCCCTCCCCCCCATCCTCCACCTCCACCACTTCATCCTCCTCTTCCCCATCCTCCTCCCCTCCCTCACCCTCTTCCCAATCCTCCTCCTCCTTCTCGTCCTCCTCCTCCCACTCCTCCTCGTCCCACAGTGGTGCCTCAGCAGGGCAAGTGTGGGCGGTGAGCAGAGCGAGGGGCAGCCAGGGCGCCGTGTGCTTGCGCCACCGCCTGTAGTGCTTCCACTGCCCATGCTGCTTCAGCCGCGGGATGATGCCCAGCTGCAGCGGCAGGTGGGGGTGGTGAGGGAGCAGGCGAAAGGTTAAGGAAGATAGGAAAAACGGAGGGAAGGGAGAGAGGAGGGAGAGGCAAAGGAGGGAGGGACGGAAGAGCAGGGAGAGGAGGGACAGGAGGGAGAGGAGGCAGAGGCAGAGGAGGCAGAGGCAGAGGAGGCTGAGGCAGAGGAGGCTGAGGCAGAGGAGGCTGAGGCAGAGGTAAACCCATATTGAAATCATACACAATCAGACTATGCCTCACCTCGGGGTCGGGGTTGAAGCACTGAGTGGTGGGGTCCCAGGCGACTTCAGGCGGCAGCAGCTCCTGAAGCACCTGAATGTCCTTCACCCACCCGCGCACAACTTTGCACCGCATTCGCAGCTGCTCCCCCGAATACCGCGGGAACCCTCGCCGCAACCACTCGCGGTGCACCGCCCCCCAGTCGATCCTGCCGGGGAGGGCGGAGCCCTCAGCGCGCAGCACATCCCGCAAGATCCCCAGCAGGGCTGTCGTCTGCTCGTCGTCCCAAATCGCCCGCCCCTTGCCCATCTGCAATGCCTGCTCCCACCGCTCACGCAAATCCCTGCCTGTGCCAGTGCCTGCTCCCGTGCCCGTGCCTGTGCCCGTGCCTGTGCCCGTGCCTGTGCCCGTGCCTGTGCCCGTGCCTATGCCCGTGCCTGTGCCTGTGCCCGTGGCCGGGCCTGTGCCTGTGCCCGTGCCCCTGCCCGTACCTGTGCCCGTGCCTGTACTCATGCCTGTTCCCGTGCCTGTGGCCGTGCCCGTGCCTGTGTCTGCGAGCATGGCACTGCCTCTGCCTGTGGACCCAGTGCCCGGCACAGCAGGCTCGAAAGTGCTTGTGGGCAGGGGGGGAGCGGGGAGGCCAAGGAGCGAAGAGTGGAGGGAGGGCGAGGGGAAGGCGTAAGGGGGGACGGCGGGGCGACCAGGCAGGGCGACAAGGGAATTGGCGGCCAGAACCGACTCCAACCGCACGCCACCGCGCTGCTCCTCCGCTTCCCCAGAAACCCTCCCTGCTGCGGCTGCTCCCTTTCGTTGCGCTGCTGTCGAGTCGCCGCCTGCGCGTGCAGCCTCCGCCCTCTGCGCGGCTTCCGCCGGCAGGTCAGGCGGTCTGCTTGGCGGCTGGCTGGAAGTTTGCTGATTGGTGAGCGTCTGTAGGCGCTGTAAGAGAAACGAGCGAGTCATGCTGTAACGAGGAAAACGGGAAGGGGGAGAAATGCAAATGAGCCAGTGCAATTATTGTTACGGAAGCTTGCGTAGGCTGCGTTTATGAACCTGCGTTCATGAATTGCGATACGTCAGATGTAGGGTTCGCAGGCAAAACGACCACACGTTCCGCAATGTGACCGCAAATCGAGGTACTCGTTATAAGCTCTATTCGCTGACCTGTTTGCGATCCACGACAACGTGCCCAAACAACATCCACGACACAGCGCGTATGAACCCTGTCCCCCCACCTGCAACTTTCACATCATGTACCCTTGTCTTGTGGACTGTGAAATCGTCGCCAGTTGTTAATTCCCTGCACGTGATAGGCTGCGCAATTTTTGGGTTGCGTAGCAACCTTATACATTCGTTTTCACTTTTCGGTTGGCTGACGTGAACAGTGAATTTCTCCCATCAATTTTGAAAGAAATCACTGTTCACCAACTTCCGGAAAAATGAAAACAAATGTTTCCAATCATTCCAAAATCGTCGATAAGTACGGCGAATGGAACAATTGGACAATCTTTCTAGCACTAATGACGATACCAAATGACACACGAACACAAGGACTGAACCACCGAAAGACACACATACACAAATGGTCACAAAAGCAGCCGGGTACAAGAACCGTCGTACATGTTTTGGGGGGAATGCAAAATGCATCGATGCAGCAATTGAGGTTGATATGGTACGGAAGAGGCGAGCAAAGCTGCCCCACCGACGATCACAATCTCAGTTGCATACACGAGGCACTCGCACACTCCCAAAACAAGCACATGCGATAACACACACAAACTGGTACAGAAACAGATAACGATTGAGAATGTTTCAACGCGAATACTAAATGCATCAATGCTGCAACTAAGATTGATATGGTACGGAAGAGGCTAGCAAAGCTGCCCCACCGACGATCACAATCCGAGTTGCATTCACGAGGCACTTAGCACCACACCTTGAAACACACAGAACACATGTGCACATGTACGCACTCAAACATACAGGCTCACACATACGGTACACAATGACACACACGCAAAAACATACAGCTACGGTAATAAGCATGCAAGCATAATGAATGGAGTTCAGCCTCGTATAAATCATCACTAGCTTGTCCCCCATTCCTCCCCCTCCCTCCCTCCCTCCCTCCCTCCCTCACTCCCTCACTCCCTCCCTCCCTCCCTCCCTCATTCATTTCCCTTATGTTCTCCCTTCTCCCAATCCCTTTTGTCCGCAAGAAACAAGGGCTGCAGCTTGAACTTCCTGCGCACGAAAGAAGAAACAGCAAATGCAACTCACTCCCTGCACAAACAAAAACGAAAACTTGCATGAGTTGCACAAGAAATCAAAATCAGCGAGTGCAGTTTCCTTGACGCACAAGAAACAAATTTACGCTCGCACTCACTCTTGCCGCAACTCACCGACACTAAAATACGTTCAACAGCTCTTAGACACACTCACTGAAAACACACACAAACCCTCGCACTCACCCTCGGGCTCGCGCTCACCCCGAACACCCCCACACACACAGCGCGTGCACCCTCAAACTGAAGGCGCACTCACTCACACCCGCACTCACGCTCACAGTTTCCCTCGCACTCACACCCACACGCATGCTTACACTTGAACTTGCACTCACAAACGCACTCACGCTTGCATTCGCCCTCGCCATCACACCCGCACTCACGTTCGCATTCGCCTGTATTTCTTTAAAACTCGACCAACCCCTGCCCTCTCCTTCTCTCTCTATCTATCTTTCTCTTCCCTCGCTCCTCACTCGCTCTCTTCCTCTCTCTCTCTCCCCATCTCCTATCTTCTATTCCTCTAAAATTTCTCACTCACCTGTGCCTACGATGCTCGCACACCGCGTTGCTGCTCCCCCGCCGATAAAAGGAGCCCTCGTATGTTAAATCCCTGAGGGGAGGGTGTGGGGAACGGGCGGGGGAGGGGAGGGTGAAAGTTATCAGCATACGCGCCTGACATCAGAAAACGCAGGGCATACGCAAAGGCGCCAGCGCCAGCGCCCAGCAGAGGCACCAGCGCCAGCGCCCAAAGGCGCCAACGCCAGCGCCCAGCAGAGGCGCCAGCGCCAGCGCGCAAAGGCACCAGCGCCAGCGCGCAAAGGCGCCAGCGCCAGCGCCAGCGCCCAGCAGAGGCGCCAGCGCCAGCGCCCAGCAGAGGCGCCAGCGCCAGCGCGCAAAGGCACCAGCGCCAGCGCGCATTGGCGCCAGCGCGCATGGCGCCAGCTCGTTACGCGCCAACGCGCATGGCGCCAGCGCACACTGCGCCAGCGCGTTAGGCGCCAGCGCACACGGCGCCAGCGCGCTACGCGCCAGCGCATACGGCGCCAGCGCGTTAGGCGCCAACGCGCATGGCGCCAGCGCGCATGACGCCAGCGCGTTAGGCGCCTACGCGATGCAGAAAGGCGCTAGCGCGCTGCTAGCACGGCGCCCGCGTAGCAGCGCGCTGGCGGCTTGCGCGTTAGGTGCCGGCGCGTTGCAGAAAGGCGCCAGCGTGTTGCCGCATCATGCGCCAGCGCGCTGACGCAGCAAGGTGCCGATGCGCAAGCCACAAGCGCGTTGCTGCAGCAAGGCACCCGCGCGCAGCAAGGCATCAGCACGCAAGCTGCCAGCGCGCTGCCATAGCAGGGGGGATATCACTAATGTACTCACGAACGTGCCGTTTATCACGGGGGCTTGTAACGGTTGCTTGTCATGGGCGTATATCACGTGCGCCGGGCGTTTGTCACGGCGCAAGGCGATTTCCTGCAGTGGTGGCGAGTGCTTGTGAAGAGCTGAGGTACTACCTGTATCGTGAAATGGCAAGTCTCTTCACCTGCTGGAATGAGCTGCAGTGGTTTCTTGGGATGTGTTGGGGTTTGGTATCGAGCTGTTTGCACGTGTGAGCACGTGAAATTCAAGTGACTCAGCTCCAGAATATGACTAAAGCAAGAACTGAGACCCCTGTTCTCTACAATTCTACAGGTGTAGAATCACTTATCACACTATAAGTAGTTGCACTAAATTAGTATCTTATGGTTATTACAACTATTAGATTATTATTGTTACTATCATACAATGTGTATATATTAAACATGTAAAGCTCAAAAATTGTATTTTAAAAACATTATTCGTAAAATGCGGACCAAAATGCATTATGTATGAGAACAAACAATTGTAGATGGGGAAATGACACATGAACATTAGTCACATCTTTGGCCGGTGTCATGTCTACATCGAGTGTTTAGCACCTACGCAACCCATACGACGTTGAACGTCGAGTCTTGTCGTATTTTTCGTGATCAGTGGAGCCCGTTTCGCTCCGTGTCGAGCGTTAGTGTCGCACCCGAAATAGCGAGGATTGCAACCAGATTGTACACCGACGAGTTCGGTAGAAGTTGTAGGCCTAAAAAGGCACATCTAAACAAACAGATTTGTCATATGTCAAAACCTAACAGAACCAGGTAGAACATGTCAGAAATCATTAGTATGTTACAAAATGAACCATCCGTGGTGTTTGTACGTTTGCTTCAAAATAGGCAAGTATTGCTGCTAGAATCACGTGCCACGATGAGGGCGTCAGATGAACCACGCTCCGAAACCACTCAAAATTAGTGAATCTCAAAATGTCAAATGTTGTAGCCTTTAGTGATGTACCCCAACCAACCTTAGTAAAACACCATCCAGTTCTTGACATGGTATCACCTAGGTTAGAATCCTGTGAGATCCCGTTCCTCCCGCTCACGCCCGTAGCGCCCGAGCCTGTCCCGTACCCTAGTGTTAGTCACACTCGTACCGTTCCCTAGCGCACGCTGCGCCTGCCGGTCGCGTCGCGCCCGCTTTCCCCGTCGTTCCCCCCCCCCCCCCCCCCCCCCCCTCCCCCCCTCCCCATCCCGTCCGTCGCGTTGCGCCTGTCTGCCGCGTCGCCCCCGTCCCGTCTGTCCCGTCCCTCGCATCGCCCCTGACCGTCGCGTCGCGTCCGGCCCGTCTGTCGCGTCGCGTCTGTCCTGTCCCATCTAGCCCGTCGCGCCCGTCCCGTCTGTCCCGTCGCGTGCGCCGTGCCTGCCCGTCCCGCAGCGCCACGCCGCACCCGTCCCGTCCTGCTTGCCATGCACCACCACGCCGCGCCCGTCCCGTCCTGCCTGCCGCGCAGCGCCGAACCGCACGTGTCTTGTCCCGTCCTACCGCGCCGCGCTGCGCCCGTCCTGTCCCATCGCGCCGCACTGCCCATTCTGCCGTTGTGCCCTACCCTGCCGTCCTGCAGTTCTCTGAGCCTCACGCACTGCCTGTCACGCCCTACTCAGGCCCTTTAGGCGTTTAGGGTTTCGGCAGCAGCAGTTCCTACCGCTTCGCTTCCGTTATGGCGACCCCTAGGGTCATGCGCTTTGACGGCGAGGGTAGGCCGCTCGAGTTCTCGGTCTGGCTTCTGCGTGCGCGCCGCCTCCTAGAGAGTCAAGCGCAGGCAGACGAGTCTTTGTGGGCGCACGCTTCCACTGACCTTCTTGCGCCCTCCGACCCTCATGCCGCACTACAGACAGAGACCGTTATGCACGCCAGCGTGCTGACCTGACAGCGTGGAAGTCGCAAGACGCTGCGGCCTGCATCGCCCTTAGCACCCTCCTCCCTGAGTCTGAGAAGACCCTCTTCACTCAGGTTCCCACTGCTAGTGAGTTCTTGACCGCGATCAAGGCCCGCTACGCTACTCCGACCACTAGCTCCCTTGGTCGACTTTTCCTCCCGGTCCTGTTTCCTGACCTCGCCTTGTTTGAGCGCTCTAGTGACTTGATGGCTCACTTGCGCTCGCTCGATTCTAACTATCACGCTGCCTGCACTGACGCACAGCTTGCACTGATTCTAACTATCGCGCTGCCTCATGCTATGTATACTATTATTGACTCTAGTGCTTCTGAGTCTATTTTCTCGAGTGTTTTTAGCTTAGGTGCTAGTGTTGCAGAGGTGCTTGTTGCTAGTGTAGGTATGTCCCTCAGCTCTCCCTCCTGCTCCCTCAGTACAGCCTCCCCCCATTGGTCCAGCCCCGTCAGGTATGTCCCACGCTACCCCTCCCCTCTCGGTAGCCCCTCAGGTGCAGCCTCCTTCCCCGCAGTCCTCTTCACAGCCTACAGTAGACCCTGTGGGAGCCGGTGTTCGTGGCGAGGACCCTGGAGGTGCTAGCTCTAGAGGAGTTGGAGTAGGAGCTGAGAGTGTACCAATGCGAGGTCCTGGTTCTGAGGGTGCTGGAGTTGAGGCTGAGCCCGTGCCTGCAGGAGCCTCTAATCTTCGGGGAGCTGGTGTTAGTCGATCTGTCCTTGGGGGTGCTACGCCTGGGGGTGCGCCCTCTACTGGACCTGGAGAGCCTGGGACTGACCCTGTTACTTCCGGTGGTGCTGGATTTGGGGGTGGTGCGGCTGATGCCTTGGAGGGTAGAAGTGGGGCTGCCCCTGCCCCGGACACTACTCCGCGCCCGCACCCCTACCCGACCCGGCACCAGGCCCGTCGTCGCCGTGCACGTGAGGAGCAGCTCGAGTTCGAGAGGGAGGGCCTATAGTTGGAGCGGCAGCAGCTGGAGCTACCGCAGCTAGAGGAGCAGCAGCAGCAGTAGCAGCCGGAGCAGCAGCAGCTGCCGCAGCTGGAGGAGCAGCCGCCGTAGCACCAGCAGTCGCAGCTGGAGGAGCAGCAGCCGCAGCCGCAGCAGGAGCATCAGCAGCCGCCACGTCCTCCTCCTGTCTCTGGTCTTCAGACCCTCGGTCTCCCCTCTCCCTCTCCTCCCTCCTCCCTCTCTCCTCCCGTCTCTGGTCCCCCGCTTCCTCCTCCTGACCCCTCCCCAACTGTTTTCCCTTGTTCTCAGCCTCCGTTATCCCCTCCTCTTTCTCACACTTGGGCCTCTCATCGCTCTCCTCGTGCTCGTCCCTCGTCCCCTGTTCCCGTCACTGACCTTCGTACTGCCCTGTTTCGTCCTAGCTCCCCTCGTCCTTCTCCTTCTGTGCTTCCTTCTCCTCCTGAGTCGGCCCTCACCGCTTCCATTTCTACTCCTGTCACTTACTACTACCGCACGTACCGACATGTTCTCTCTCATGTTCTCGCCTCTCTTATTACCGACCCACGTGCTATTCTGTCCTCTGTCTCCGCTGTTACTGCCGCAGTCACTGAGTATGCCTCTACTCGCCGCCTTGATTACGCCACTAGTCTTGTGGCTGCTCCTCCTACCAGTCCTTTGGCTGTCAGGGGTGAGTCTGCCCTTGGCTGTTACGCCCTAGAGGATAGACTGTTTGAGCTAAAGTTCCTGGCAGCCGCTTCCCCTCATCTCTGTGCCATGCTGCTCGCCCATGAGGGAGACCCCGACGCCCTTGACATACCGACTCCTCGCACTTACGCTGAGGCAGTATCAGGGCCTTGAGCCTCTCACTAAAGAGCTGCCATGGACGCAGAGGTGGCCTCCTACAGATCCACATGCACCTACGTCGACGAGGTTCACCCCCCTTGGGCGAACGTAGTCGATGACATGTGGATCTTCAGAGTGAAGCGGCCACCGGGATCTCCTCCGGTTTTCAAGGCGCACTACAGGGTGGCTAGTTCAGTCAGCGCGAGGGAGTTGACTTCTTTCCGACCTTCGCGAGGGATGACCACTCTTCGAGTGTTACTGCATGTAGCAGTAGAGAGAGACTACGAGCTACTTTCTCTCGACTTCTCCACTGCCTACCTTGAGGGTAGTCTACACGAGGAGGTGTGGTTGCGATGTCCCTCTGCCTTCACTGTAATTTCCCTCCTGGGACCTAGTGGAGGCTGAGGCGACCGGTCTACGGTCTTTATCAGGCTCCTCGTGAGTGGCACGACAGCCTTCGTTCTACCCTGTCCGACCTCGGTTTTCAACCGTCTTGTGCTGACCCGTCGCTGTTCGTTCGTCGTGGCTCCACACCGTTCTTTGTACTGGTCTACGTCGACGACCTGGTTTTCGCCACTTCTAACAGGGTTGCTTTGGCAGACGTGAAGTTTGAATTGCAGAAGAGACACACGTGCACTGAACTTGGTGAGCTGCGCCATTACCTTGGCCTGAAGATTACCAGGGACAGAGCCGCTCGCAAGATTATACTCTCACAGCCACACATGGTGCAGCAGGTCCTTGAGCAGTTCAAGCTTCAGCACTCCACAGTATAGCGCACACCTCTTGCCGTTGACCACAGACTCACTGGTCCCTTTCCTGGCCAGCCGTTTGAGCCTAGTGGTCTTTACGCAGAGCTTGTGGGATGCCTCATGTACCTGATGACTTGTACTCGCCAGGACCTCGCCTTCCCTCTCAGCGTCCTTGCTCGCTTTGTTGCGCTAGGGAGACACCGTCTTGTTCACTGGACAGCAGCTCTGAGGGTGGCAAAGTACCTAGCGACGACATCAGGCGTGGGGCTGGTTCTTGGAGGGAGGCAGTCTGTCGTACTTACTGGTCAGTGTGACTCTTCTTACGCTGACGACGCCGAGACTCGCATGTCTACCAGGGGTACTGTTTCAACCTGGAGTTGGGAATGACTTCCAGCTCCTACAAACCCCAAGAGCCGAGTTACAGTGATGTGGAACAGTGCCACACTGTCCCCAACCACGAAGGGTCTCGAAACTACCCTTCACTAGGGCCTACAGCAAACGCGACGTCCGGTCGGGTGTTTACCGCCGCATACATGAGGCTGCCTTCCAACGAGTGAAAACGGCGCCTCTCCTCTTCACAAACGCTCTCCTCCTCTGGTCCCTTCACACACTTGAACCCAGAGGGAAAGGGAGTAGCCACATGACCTTCACTCTGGCCAAAGTTGGCAGCCAACGCCTCCAGGTACTTCCGTTGGTGCACTCGCATGCTCCGCTTCTCCACGTCTCGTTCGATGTGGAGCCCAAGGTAGAAGTTCACGTCACCAAGGGACTTGCACTTGAACTTGTCATGCAGCTTCAGCATCACCTCATTCACAAGGTCAGAGGAGGGTGAGAATATAAGAATGTCATCCACATAAACCACCATGAAGCTCCTCTGCTCCCCCTCGCCAAGCATGAACAAGGAGTGATCGGCCGTTGAGGGAGTGAAGCCGATCCCCTCCAACACTTCGCGCAACTTCATGTACCATTGCCTAGGGGCCTGCTTCAGCCCATAGAGGACCTTCTTCAGCTTCCACACTCTGCCACTACCATCATCAAACCTCTCTGGCTGCGCCATAAAAATCTCCTCCTCAAGGATGCCGTTAAGGAATGCCGTTACGATGTCCATTTGTTTTACTACCCATCCTTTGATGGCGGCTCCCGCGAATAGGGTTCGCAGCGTCGTCGGCTTCACCACAGGGGCAAACAGCTCCTTGAAGTCCACCTTCTCCTTCTGCTGGTACCCCTTGGCTACAAGCCTAGACTTGTAGCGCTCGATCTTGCCGTCGGCATCCGACTTGATTTTGAAGAGCCACTTGGACGTTATTGCCTTACGCCCCTCCGGTAGCTCCACCAATTCAAACGTGTCATTCTCCTTGATGCTCTTCAGCTCACTCTCCATGGCCTTCTTCCACTCCTCAGCATCACTACTCTCCAAAGCCTCCTTGAGAGTTGCTGGTTCTCCCGGCATCTCCACCGGAGAGAAGAACGCGAAGGCACACTCCTCATAGTCACTCTCCTCGTCGTCTCCGACCATCATTGCCGCTCCGGCCAGGGCTGTCTTGCCCTGCTTTCCCAGCGCATCATAGGTCAGCCTATTAGGGGGTTGAACTCTCCTCTTGCCCCTTCCTTCCTCCTCAGCTGCAGGGACTTGAAGGCCTTGGAGTTGCTGCGGTGTGGCTCAGATCCGTGGAGCGCTCGTAGTGCGGGAAGGAAGTGTCGGTGCACGCTCGCTCACTTGCTGCACCTCCTCCTCTTCTTCCTCTGCATCCTTGGCCTCCTCTCCCCCATTCACAAGGGAAGATTGCCTTGTGGTGGTGCTGCCGCTGCTCAACTCCAAACGCAGCTCCACGTGCTCCAAGCCGGAACTCTTCACCTCTCCAAACCGCACGCCTATCTTCGCCTCATTCTCCGCCTTCCAATCTTTGTACATGAAGTTCTCCATGAACTTGCAGTCCCTGCTCACCAAGAACTTCTTGGTGAATGGGTCCCAAAGAAGCCATCCCTTGCTGTTTTGAGCCATGCCCAAGTGCACGGCCCACACCGCCTTGGCACCAAGCTTGTTGTGCCGAAGATGCTTAGGCACGAGCGCCATGCACATGCACCCGAACACCCGAAGCATATCCACCTTTGGCTTCCTTCCTAGCCACTCCACATAGGGCACCCATTTGTCTGCTCCCACATGAGTCAAGGCTCGGTTCTTGGCCACACACGCGCTCCGCACCGCATCAGGCCAGAAATAGTCGGGTAGCCCGGCTTCAATGAGCAACCCGCGTGCCGCCTCCCTAATCGTCCGATTCGCTCGCTCGGCGATGCCGTTCATTGCAGGGGAGTATGGCATGGTGAGGGAGTGCCGAATACCATTCTTCTTCAGCCACAACCCAAACTCCTTGCTCAGGAACTCTCCCCCTCGATCGGTGCGGATTGACTTGACTAGACGGTCTTGTTGCCGCTCCACCATCGGGAACCAATCCGTCTTCAACGTTTCAGCCACGTCGCTCTTCTTGGCCAGCACATACACCCAAGTCATGCGGGTGTAGACGTCGACAATGGTGAGAAAATACTCAGCTCCAGCAGCTCCAAGCTTCAGGGGGCCCACCACGTCCATCACCACCTTATCAAGCGGTGCCTTAGCCGTCGCCTCCGAACTAGAGAACGGGAATCGGGTGAACTTGGCTTGCATGCACGTCGGGCAGCCAAGTACCTCATCGGGCTCCCTCTTCACACGTATGCCAGCAACCATCTCATTCTTTACTAGCTGCTGCAAGATGGGCAGGGCCACATGCCCCATGCGCCGATGCAAGGTGAGCCAATCACACTCCCCCATAGCCGAAGTTGGATTGGAGAATGCCTTCGCTGCTGCCTCGGGGTTCTCCTCACCCTTTTGCTGCTCCTTGGTTGCTGCACCACTCTCCTTAGGTTCACTGAACTTGCTGGTCCCTCCAGGTTTGCTCTTCTTGAGCTCATTCTCCTTAGCGCGACCGTTCGCGCCATCGTCGCTACCAACCGCTCCATCCTTGGTGCTGATGCTTGCTGCCACTTGCCTCTCCTTAGGCATAGGGACCACTGGGATCTGCCACATCTCGTTGTAGACATCCCTGTCCTCATGAAGGTCCCAAATAATTCGATCGCCAAGCCTTGTGGTGTAGGTCTTGGCTCCCTTCGAGTCTGTGTCCATGCCGGCCTTTGCCAACCGCCGCACGGAGATCAGGTTCGCAGCAAGGCTGGGCACCCAAAGCACGTTCTTGAGGCCCACCATCTTCCCATCAGCACCCTTAAACATGGCCTTGCCCATGCCTTTCACCTCCGCTCGCTGCCCCAAAGCTGATGTGACATGCTTCACCGGTGACGGTTCGAGTTCGGTGAGCAAGTCCGGGCGAGGTGTCATGCTATAGGTAGCGCCACTATCGATCACCCAATAGTCCAAAGGGTGTAGAGTCACCTTCCCCATAGCTGCTGGCTCCTCAAAGCCTTCATCCTTCTCTGGACCAGTCGGTACTTGCGTCGACGCGAAGTAGAATAGACCCGGGTACCGATCGTTGCTCGGGTCCTTGTCGTTGTCTCCGCTCTTCATGTTTGCAGCTCCGCCACCGCGACCGCCACGGACTCCACGGCCTCTTCCTCTCCCTCCTCCTGCTCCTCTACCCTCTTGGCCTTGAGCAGGGGTCCAACCATCAGGGAGTTTGTAGCAGTCGCGCCACATGTGTCCGCTCTTGTGGCAATAGTGACACTCGCCGTCGAATCGGCCGCGACCGCGTCCGTAGCTCTTGTCGTCGCTGCCGTAACCGCCACTCCCGCGGCCTCCGCCGAAGTTGCTGCCACCAAACCTTCCTCCCCCTCGTCCTCTACCTCTTCCTCGACCATATCCACGGCCAATGCTCGCTGCCCCAGCGCCATCCGCACTCGCCAACTCACGGCGGCGGAAATCCTCTTGAAGGATAGCTCGCTTCACGTCTTCAAGCGAGAGGCGGGGCAAGTCGCGATTAAGGTTGATGATGAGCGAGGACCATGACTCAGGGAGTAGGGCCAGCAACTTGGTCTTCTTTTGGAGCTCACTATAGTTCAAATCAGCTCCCTCAAGCCGCGTCAACAAGTCGAAGAATTTCTGCACCCCTTCTTCAACCGCTTCATCCTCTTCAAATCGTAGTGTCACCATTTGCCGTTCCAACACCACAGCTACCGCCGCTGTTGCAGGAGCGTGTAAACCCTTGAGAGCAGCCCATGCCTTTGGTCCCTTCTCTGGTTCACGCTGGAAAGGCTTGATGTGACGGATTTGGCTGCTCCCCAACGCTTGCCCAAGTAGGAGGTAGCCTTGTGCGCTCTTACGCACCCACGGTGTGAGGATCTGGGATCGAGCTCGGAAAAGATGATTCAAATTGAATTGAATTGAATTGAATGTCCACCTGGGTACAACACGAGGCTATATATAGGCTCGACACAAGGCCCCGTAACCAGGTGTTACACGAAGGTTCCGCGGGTCGCGAAGCGTCCCGAACAGATCCTTACCGAATTCGGTAGAAGGCAATTCGGTGGCAACCGAAAAGCCAGAATTCGGTGCACGCAACCTAGCTCGGTGCTATAACTATAATAAAATATAGGAAAGCACCTAGCCTAGGAAATCAAGCAATTCATGCATGCATATGATTATCCTATGCTAGAAATAGCATAATAAAGTAAAGGCAAGCAAGCATAGCTGGCATAAGCCGTCGTATTCTCACACGTCCCCCCCTCAAAGCTGGGTGGCGTGAGATACACCCTGCTTGACAAGATAGTCCTTGAGAGCACGGCGTGCGTTGCCCATATCAGCTTCTGCAACCCAACTGTCCTCAGTGTGGTCGTATCCCTTCCAGCGTATCAGGAACTCGAGAGTCTTGCCACCGCGGCGCCGATGAGAGAGAACGCGCTCGATCTCGTACTCGGGTTCATCCTGTATGAGAACAGGTGGTGGTGGCGGTAGTTGCCGTCCATGGAACTGTTGGTTGGGGTCCTTGTAGGGCTTCAGTAGCTGGACATGGAAAGCGTTGTGAAGCTTCCATGTATCTGGTAAGCGCAAGCGGAATGTAACTGGTGTCACCTGTGCCTCAACGAGAAAAGGACCACAGAAGCGAGGCCGGAGTTTGGATGGAAGGTGAGACAGGTTCAAGTTGCGCGTGTCAAGAAGCACCTGATCTCCGACTGCTACTAAGTGATTACGTCGCTGACGATCGGCATACTGCTTCTGGGAGTTCTGCATCTTGGCGAGACGTCGCTGAGTCTTCTCCCATAGCTGCTGCATGGTGGTGACGAATTCATGTGCGGCTTGGACGTGTGCCGGTGTAGTTGGCTGCTGTGGTGTGAGTGGTTCCCGTCCGTAACACAGGAAGAAAGGAGTTTTCCCTGTGGCCGCATGTGATGCGTTGTTGTAAGCGAACTCTAGGGTCGGTAACTGTGTGTCCCAGTGGCTGACGTCGTCCTTGCAAGCTGTGCGCAGTAACTGTTCAACCACTTGATTGAGTCGCTCTGTCTGTCCGTCAGTCTGGGGGTGGTATGCTGAAGACATTGCAAGCTTTGTCCCCAACAGTCCCATGAGCTCCTTCCAGAACTTACTCGTGAATTTGGGGTCTCTGTCTGAGATGAGTGTAGCGGGGATGCCGTGGATGGTGATGATGCGGTCGAAGAAGAGTCGAGCAGTTGCTTCAGCTGTAGCTGTGGCGTTGGTCGGTATGAAGTGACCCATTTTGGAGAACTTATCGATCACCACGAGGATGGAATCATGTCCCCGTGAGGTCGAAGGAAGCCCTGTGATGAAGTCGAGGCTAACGACCTGCCATGGCTGCTCCGGTACGGGTAGAGGCTGAAGTAACCCTGCTTTTTTCTGCTTGCTGCTCTTCATCCGCTGGCACGTGTCGCAAGAGGTGACGAACTGCTGCACGTTTGCAGCCATCCCAGGCCAGTTGTAATACTTCGCTATCCCTGCTAACGTCTTGTTGCTCCCGAAATGTCCCGCGTAAGGTATGTCGTGAAACTCCTCCAATAGGATCTGCCGTAGCGGGGCGTAATTCGGTACCCAAATCTTTCCTGAACCCTTCCTTACAGCTAAGTCTTTCTCCCACTGTAATAGCTTCTTGGTCTGTGCTGTAGCAATCTCTGCGTCCACGGAGTACCCATGTTGGAATAGACCCTTGAGCAGAGGGTTCATCCCGTCGAGCTGGATGCCTGCTACATGTCCGGGGCGGCTCAACGCGTCTGCCTTGTTGTGTAGCCCGGGCTTGTAGACGATGTCATAGTGGAAGTGAGTTTCCAGGAAGTCCACCCACCGCACCTGTCGTCGTGAGAGTGTCGGCTGTGACTTCAGGTATTTGAGACTGCAGTGGTCAGTATAGACTGTAGTCTTGGCTCCCTCTAGGTAACACCTCCACGCCTTGAAGGCTATGACTATTGCTAAGGCTTCCTTGTCGTGAATGGGGTAGTTTAGTTCTGCTCCATGTAGCTTCTTACTGAGGTAGGCGATGGGCTGCAAACCGCGTCCGTGATCCTGCATCTGTACTGCTCCGACTGCTTGGTCACTAGCGTCTGCTTCCACCACGTAGTCCTTGTCTGGATCTGGCAAGATGAGTACTGGCGCTGTAGTCAGTGCTGTTTGTAGCTGCTCCATGGCTTGCTGATGAAGGGTATCCCATTTGTAGGGCGTATCCTTTTTCAGTAGGTCGGTTAGTGGCGCTGCTATCTTAGCGTACTGCGGCACGAACCTGTTGTAGTAGTTGGCGAAGCCTAAGAACTGCTGTAACTCCTTCACGTTCTCTGGTACTTTCCACTTCTTGACGTCTTCGATCTTCCGTGGGTCCACGTGTACGCCCTCGGCACTCACCATGTGCCCGAGGAACTGCACCTTCTTCAGAGCGAAGTCGCTCTTTGACAGCTTCACGTAGAACTTGTTTTTCCGCAGGATCTCGAACACCTTCCGCAGATGCTCCACGTGCTCCTTCATGTTCTTGGAGTAGATGAGAATGTCGTCCAGGTACACCACCACGCATTCGTCCAGCAGGGGTCGTAAGATGTGATTCATCTCCGCCTGAAACGTTGCTGGTGCGTTGCAGAGTCCGAACGGCATCACCAAGTATTCGTAGGAGCCGTATCTGGTACGGAACGCTGTCTTGTGGACGGAGTTGTCTGCCATCTTGATCTGCCAGTAGCCCGATCGTAGGTCCAGTTTCGAAAATACTGTTGCTCCACGCAGTTGATCGCGTAGGTCGTCTATGCGCGGTATGGGATATTTGTTTTTGACTGTCTGTTTGTTCAGTGCGCGGTAGTCGATGCACATCCGTAGACTGCCGTCTGGTTTTGGAGTGAAGAGAACTGGTGCGCCGTAGGGAGAGGTGGATGGGCGGATCAGTTGTCTGTCCAGTAGATACTTTATCTGTTTTTTCATGTCTGTCGGTTCAGTCGGACTCAGTCGGTATGGTGCACGTAAGACGGGTTTCGCACCTGGTTCCTCCACGATCTCGTGCTCGTAGGTGCGTGCTGGAGGTACACCTGCAGGTAGGTCGTCGGGCATTATATCCTTGTACTGCTCCAAGACCTCTTTCACTGCTGCAGGTAGCTCGGAACTCGGCTTCTCCTCTGCTGCTGCCATAACCAGTGCTAGGTAACCCGTGTTACTCTTGTTCACCGTCTGTTCGAACCTAGCTAGTGTCGTTTCAGGTATGTCCCCTGTATCCGTCCAGCTTCGCAGCTCCACTCGTTTCCCGTTGTTGTAGATGCACACCTTGCTGTTGACCCAATCGATCTCGGGGTTGAACTGCTTAAGGAAATCTCGCCCCAAGATAAAATCTAATCCTTTGATGTTGGTGACTGGTAGCTTCGGCTTCCACCTCAACGCACCTATATGCAGTTGCAGTGATGCTTCGCCGTGGATAGGAAGCTTCGTACCGTCCACCATGGTTGCTGAAAACTGGGTCTCTTCCGCCTTCTCTCCAATTTTCTCTAATGCTCCGCGGTCACACACCGAGTGAGATGCACCGCTGTCCACCAGTGCTTGGAGGCGTTGCCCATTGCATAACACCTCGAGGAGTAGTGGTTTCTGCTGTGCTGAGTAGCCAAAGAGGGTCTCGTTAACAGGATCATAGGGTACATCAAACTTAATACCTTCCCTTTTTCCTATACCTGACTCAGCGCTTTCCAACTTCACCTGGGGGGTAGGAGGATTTTTCCGAGGCTTGTATAATTTTTCCTGAGCCTGGATGTCTCCTCTAAGCCTTGGCAGCTGTGTAGGCTTCACCTGTGGGCGACGGGGAGCCTTAACACTGTGCTGCGGGGAGAGAATATTAACTCCACGGAACGCACGACCCTTCTCTACGCTCCGTAGTATTTTGCCCAACTTCTCAGGTACCTGAATAATTTCTAAAGGCCTTTTCTTGGCCTCTAGACCTCCCCTGAATTTTTTGAAGGCTTGTAAACCACGAGAAGCAATATTCTTCGTTAGAGCATCTTTATAGGATACTTTTAACGAATTCTTACTTTCGTGGGTGTTCGGCTGGAGTTTCCCGGTCGGTGCAGAGTCTTTTTTCGCGGAGCCTCCATTCGCCTCGGCGATTTCCCCTGATGCCGGCCGGTCGTGACGTTTTAAACTCGCGCCATCATTTTCTCCTTTTTTCACCTGCTCCGAAGTCGCCACGTCGTCGCCTTTTCCTGCTTTTTGGATCTTTACGCGATCGCCAGGTCGATCCGCGGCTACTGGCGATTCCCGTTTTTTGACTTCGGGGGTGCTCCACTGTTTCCGTCCCGGAGTGCCGCACGTGCTTTCTTCATTTTGTAGCACGACAAAAACTGATGTCCTGCTGCGCCGCAAAATTCGCATTTTGTCGGCTGCTGCTTCGCGTCGTATTTGTCGATATCCATCGGTTCGGTGAACGTGGGGGGTGCCGATCGCTCCGTGCCGAATGTACGGTTTAGCGTGAAGCGTCGTGTTTCGGGTTGACTTCGAGTCAGCGCGTCGTATCGCTCGGCAGCACGCACGATGTCTCTGTAGCTGTTGAAATTCGCCGCAATCACCTGCCGCCGAATCTCCATTCTTAATCCTTCGGTGTACGCCTGGATTTTTTCGCCTTCGGTCAGGTTGGTGATGCGGTTGAACAGTAACTCCATCTGCTGCGTGTACTTTGTTACACTACTGTATTGCTTGTGTCGGTGTATCTGCTGCCGCGCCATGTAGGTTGTATTAATTGGTTCGAAACGCTCGATTAAATCTGCCCGAAACTGCTGCCACGTTTTCTCCCCGCGGGCTACGTCGGTGTAGTAAATCCATTCGAGAGCCGGTCCACGTAACAGTGTCGCTGTGAGCCGAATCCTTGCTGCGTCGTGTTGCGGGGTCGAATAGCCAATGGCCTCGAAGTAAATTTCGAGGGTGGCCACGAATCGCCGGACGTCGGATCCCTTCGCGCTTGGATCGAACGCCTCTGGGAGCCTCGGTCGTGCTGCTTCGAGGTTCGGCGACAGTGGTGTCAAACATTTATATGTTTGTGTGGTTCTAGGCTGTAGTGGGTCACACCATAAGGGGTACACCAGATTAGGGTTTGACATATTTGTACTGTTGTTCCTGCTAGTCACTCCTCATTCTCGTTTCTCATTCTGACATGGTATTACGAGCCTAGGTTCCACCTAGGACCGAAACGATAGGGCCCACCGTTTCCGCTAGCCGCGCCCTCGTGCGCCGCCGTTCTTTTTCCTGCGCCTCGAGCGCCTCCTTCTCAAGGCCCCGTATGGCCCCGCGCTAGCCTCTCACGGCCCCCGATCGGCCCCGCGCTAACCTCCTAAGGCCCCCGTCGGCCCCACGCTAGCCCCGCGCTAGCCTCCTAAGGCCCCCGATCGGCCCCGCGCTAGCCTCCTAAGGCCCCCGTCGGCCCCGCGCTAGCCTCCTAAGCCCCCGTCGGCCCCACGCTAGCCCCGCGCTATCCTCCTAAGGCCCCCGATCGGCCCCGCGCTAGCCTCCTAAGGCCCCCGTCGGCCCCGCGCTAGCCTCCCACGGCCCCTGCAGGCCCCGCGCTAGCCTCTCACGGCCCCTTAAGGCCCCACGCTAGCCTCCCACGTCCCCTGCAGGCCCCGCGCTAGCCTCTCACGGCCCCCCCCCCCCCCTTTGGCCCCGCGCTAGCCCCGACCGGCCCTCCCGCGCTCGCCCCTCTACGACCGAGCCGAACCGCGCGACCCAGCCGAGCCGCGCCGCCCCAGCCGAGCCGCGCCGCCCTAGCCGAGTCGCGCCGCCCTAGCCGAGTCGCGCCGCCCTAGCCGAGCCGCGCCGCCCTAGCCGAGCCGCGCCCTACTTTCCTGTGCACAGCACTGCTACTGCTACTGCTACTGCTACTGCTACTGCTACTACCACCACTGCTACTACTGCTACTTCAGCTGTGGCTAGCCCTACAGTTCTCTCGTTCGATTCTGAGGGCCGCCCGATTAAGTTTGATACCTGGCTCGATGATCTGCACCTGTTCCTCCAGCTCACTGCCAGAGAGGATATCTCGCTGTACGATCACGCACTAGGCACAGTCCCTGCTCCTGCTACTACTGCTACCGCTACTACTCGCTCGCAGTGGCAGACTCGCGATGCCCACGCCCGCTTTGCCATTCGCAACTCCCTGCCAGTCGATGAGCGTGAGCACTTCGGCCAGCATCAGACTGCGCAGGCCCTGTACACTGCTGTAGTTGCGCGCTACTCCTCCCCGGCCTCAGCTGCACTAGGCCGTCTCTCCCTTCCCTACCTGTTCCCCGACCTGTCCGCTTTCCAGACAGTCGCTGACCTCATCACTCACCTCCGTACTAGTGATGCCCGCTTCCGTGCAGCCATGCCCGCTGAGTTTCTTGCCTCCAACCCTCCCCCGCTCTGGCTCACTCTCTACCACCTAGTCACCCGCCTCCCTGACACTCTGCGTACAGTCAGGGACCACTTCCTAGCTCGCTGTCCCACTGAGCTCACCATTGCCGCCCTAGAGAAGGAACTACTTGCAGCTGAGAAGAGTATTGTAGCTGTAGGTGCCTCTCGTGGCGACCCCCGCACCCCTTTCTTCGAGGGGTGTTCCCCCTCCCCCCTCCTCCCCTCTGTCGCCTCTGCTGCTGCTGTCGACCTTCTTGGTGCTGAGCAGGTCGGCTCTGCGTCCGCTCCCAGCGGGCGCCGCAGCGGCAAGGGCAGGGGAGGCAAGGGCGGTGGGGGTGACGGCGGGGGAGGTGGTGGTGGGGGTGGTGGCAGCGGCGGGGGCGGTGGCGGGGCTGGAGGGGCTAGTGGCAGCGGTGGGGGTGGTGGAGGCAGCGGCGGCGGCGGTGGCCGCGGTGGGGGCGGTGGTGGTGGCGGCAGTGGACGTGGCGGCGGCAGGGGCGGTGGTGGTCGTGGTGGAGGCGGCGGTGGTGGTCGTGGAGGCTCTGGCACTGGCCAGAGTGCGCAGCACCCTCAGTCCTCCCAGGAGCTTCGTCAGTGGTACTTACAGCACGGGGGTGGGGGGGGTAGCCTTAGCTGCACGTACGTCATCCGCACTGGTCGCCGCAAGGGACAGACGTGCGGGAGGGCGCACACTTCGCAGCGCTGCTTCTCTCGCCTAGATGACGCTTGGCGTGCTCAGTTTCCTGACGCTCCTGAGCTCCCTCAGTGGGCTGATCTCCTCAAGAAGGATATCGATATCTATGCTCTTGATTTTGATGTTATTCTCAAAGCAATGTATGCATTGACTATTAGTGGAGAGGAGGACCAGTACCTGAGTGTTCCGCCTGACCCAGGCATCCGCACGAGTGAGGCTGCCGCCCTAGGTGCTTGCGTGTCTGCTGCCCCAGGTACTGGTGAGGCTACTGCTCTAGGTGCGTGTGTGTCCGCCACCCCAGGTGCTACTGAGTCCACTGAGGCACTGCACACCTTCACTCTAGACTCAGGCGCTTCGCGCTGTTTCTTTCGTGACCGCACTGCTCTTGAGCCCCTTGCTCGACCAGTTGCTGTCTCGCTCGCTGACCCCTCTGGGGGTCCGGTCATTGCGACCTCCTCCACCCTCCTTCCTTGTCCTGCTGTCCCGTCGGGCACACTGTCAGGTCTCCACCTCCCCTCGTTCTCTACGAACTTGGTGGCGGGTTGTGCGCTTCAGGATGGGGGTGTTCACCAGTTCACCCCTGCCTACGAGCGTGTGACACACTGCACGTGTGCTCGGATGGGCCGTCACCTGGCTACCTTCACTCGGCAGCCGGGGTCGGACCTGTACACACTGACCACTGAGTCCCCTCAGGTAGCGGCGTCTGCGTCTGTGTCTGCGTCAGGTCAGCTGTCTGCCCCCTGCTCGTGTCGCTCTCTAGCGCACAAGACTGTCCTCTGGCACCACCGACTTGGTCACCCGTCAGTGCAACGCCTTCGGGGCATGCACGCCCGGTACCTTGTCTCTGGTCTTCCTCGGGTACTCCCTCCCCTCCCACCCTCCCTTGCTCCTCCTTGTCTTCCCTGTGTCGAGGGGCGGCAGCGCGCTGCCCCTCACTCCTCCTCGTTCCCCCCGACGACTGCTCCTTTGCAGACGCTCCACATGGACGTGTGGGGCCCAGCCCGCGTCCGTGGTCAGGGCCAGGAGAGGTACTTCTTGATCGTCGTTGACGACTACTCGCGCTACACCACGGTCTTCCCCTTGCGCACCAAGGGTGAAGTCCCTGATGTTCTGATCCCCTGGATCAGCAGAGCACGTCTTCAGCTGCGAGAGCGTTTTCGCTCGGAGTTTCCTATTCTGCGCTTGCACTCTGACAGAGGTGGCGAGTTCTCCTCCGACCTCTTGGCAGCCTACTGTGCCGAGCATGGCATTCGCCAGTCGTTCACGCTCCTGGCCTCTCCACAGCAGAATGGGGTTGCTGAGCGCCGCATTGGCTTGGTCATGGAGGTCGCTCGTACCTCCTTAGTCCACGCGGCTGCCCCCCACTTTCTGTGGCCGTTTGCGGTCCGGTACGCTGCGCATCAGCTCAACCTCTGGCCCTGTGTCTCCGCTCCGGAGACCTCGCCCACACTGCTGTGGACGGGGGAGGTTGGCGATGCGTCACGCTTCCGTGTCTGGGGATCCCGAGCTTTTGTTCGCGACACGTCTGCGGACAAGCTCTCCTCCCGCACTACTCCCTGTGTCTTTCTTGGCTTTGTCCCGGATGCGTCTGGCTGGCAGTTTTACCACCCCGCCTCGCACCGAGTCTTCCCCTCTCAGGACGTCACTTTTGACGTGTCCGTGCCCTTCTACCGCCTCTTCCCCTAACGCACTGCCCCGCTCCCTCCCCCGCCTCTCTTCCTCGCGCCAGGTGCTGCAGTGGTAGACCCCCTTCCCCCTCAGGGTGCCGCTCCCTCAGGTGTCTCTCAGGTAGACCCGGTTGAGCCTGCCGAGGTAGCTGTCGACTCGCGTCCTGCTAGAGGTGCTGAGCCTGAGCGTGCGGAGCCTGAGCGTGCGGAGCCTGAGCGGGCGGAGCCTGGGGGTGCTGAGTCTGGGGGTGCTGATCCTGGGGGTGCTGAGCCTGGGGGTGCTGGGTCTGGGGGTACTGAGCCTAGCGTTGCTGAGTCTGGGGGTGCTGCGCCTGGAGTTGCTGAGCCTGGGGGTGCTGAGCCTGGTGGTGTTGCAGTTGACTGTGAGGCGCCTGGAGGACCTCCCTCTTCGCAGCAGCTGCGTGAGTGGTAGTCACGGTACTGCAGCCTCCGGCGGGGTGAGTCTCGGGCTCGTGGTACTGCTGGAGTTGGTACTCGTGCTTCCCCACCACGGCGGGAGCCGCCCTCTTCCCCTCAGCTTCGAGAGTGGTACGCTCGGCACATCAGTCTCCGTAGTGGAGCTGCTGGTGCTGGGGTCCCCGGAGTTGACGCTGCTGCGAGTACTACGGACCCTGGTGCTGGAGGTGCTGCTGCTGCTGGCGGTGCTGCTGGAGGTGCTGCTAGTACTGAGGACCCGGGCGTTGGAGCTGCTGTGGGTGCTACGGACCCTGGTGCTGGAGGTGCAGCTGCTGCTGGCGGTGCTACTGGAGGTACTGCTGCTGCTGGCGGTGCTGCTGGAGGTGCTGCTGGAGGTGCTGCGGACCCTGGTGCTGGAGGTGCTGCTGCTTCTGGAGGTGCTGCTGCTGCCGCTGGTGTCTCTGCTGGTTCGAGCGCTGCTGCACGGCCACGACCGTACTTCGTTCCGCTCCTTCAGCAGGTTCTTGGTCAGCCTCCTCCTCCTTGTTCTCCTCTCGCCTTAGAGTGTCCGCCGTCTGTCCAGTCACAGCCACAGTTACCGCCTGCCTCCCCACTCCCTGTGCCTGCTCCTTACACTGGTCCGACTGACGGTCTTGCTGAGAGACGTGAGCCTGCGTCACGTCCTGTGTCACCTGCGTCTCGTCGAGCGTCGCCTGTTCGAGCTGCTACCACTGGTAGTCGTGTCCCGCGTGAGCGTCCTCCTGCTGTCCCAGGCATGCACCGGATGGCGCTTCGTCAGTCCACTGCTCCGCAGCGTGTTGCTCTCCCGTCGCCTCCTGCGTCCTCTCTTCCTGCTCTTGCTGACCCGGAGTCAGACTCCCTTCGCGCTGCCAGTCCTACTGTCACACGTCTCCTGGCTACGGTTGTCACTGACCCTTCCTTTGAGTCCGCTGCTGCGTCTGCCCTAGTCACTGAGCTTGTCGACTTTGCAGCTGCGTGTCGTCTAGACTACGCAGCGAGTCTTGTTGCTGAGTCTGAGTCTGCCTGTCCTCCGTCCGTCGGGGGTGAGTGTGCTCTTGGCACGGACGTCCTTGAGGACAGGCAGGAGGAGTTTGGTTGCCTTGCCGCTGCTTTGCCCCATCTCGTGTCCATGCTTGTTGCCCCTGAGGGAGACCCGGATGCACCAGACATCCCGACCCCACGCTCTTACGCAGAGGCGATGGCCGGTCCCTACTCCTCTCAGTGGCAGTCAGCCATGGACACAGAGATGGCTTCCTGGAAGTCCACAGGCACCTACGTCGACGACGTTCCCCCACCTGGGGCGAACATCGTCAGTGGCATGTGGATTTTCAGGGTGAAGCGGCCGCTAGGCTCTCCGCCTGTCTTCAAGGCGCGTTACGTTGCAAGAGGCTTCAGTCAGCGAGAGGGAGTTGACTTCTTCCAGACCTTCTCCCCGACCCCGAAGATGACCACTCTTCGGGTTCTGCTACACGTCGCCGCTCAGCGTGACTACGAGCTCCACTCTCTTGACTTCAGCACAGCTTTCTTGCAGGGCAGCCTGCACGAGGAGATCTGGCTGCGCCGCCCACCTGGCTTCACTGGGTCGTTCCCTCCTGACACCCAGTGGAGCCTCCGGCGGCCAGTCTACGGTCTCCGCCAGGCGCCACGTGAGTGGCACGACACACTGAGGACTACACTTGTGGCTCTTGGGTTTGCTCCTTCTACTGCTGACCCGTCGCTGTTTCTGCGCACCGACACCTCGCAGCCGCCGTTCTACATCCATGTGTACGTCGACGACTTGGTCTTTGCCACTGCGGACACTGCCGCACTCGCCCACGTGAAGTCCGAGCTGCAGAAGAGACACACGTGCACAGACCTGGGTGAACTGACAAGCTATCTTGGCTTGCGGATCACCCGGGACAGAGCACGCCGCACCATTACCCTGACTCAGTCACACATGGTGCAGCAGGTCCTTCAACGCTTCGGCTTCACGTACTCCTCGCCTCAGTCCACTCCTCTGCCTACGGGTCACTCGCTCTCAGCTCTGCCTTCGGATGAGTCCGTAGAGTCGAGTGGTCCGTATCCAGAGCTTGTGGGCTGCCTCATGTACCTGATGACCTGCACTCGACCTGACCTAGCATACCCTCTCAGCATCTTAGCACGCTATGTTGCTCCCGGCCGTCACCGGAAGGAGCACATGGATGCAGCTAAGAGGGTGTTGCGCTACTTGTGCAGTACGTCGGGCATGGGGCTAGTGCTTGGAGGGCGAGACCGGCCTGTTCTCACTGG
Source organism: Closterium sp. NIES-65 (assembly GCA_948144175.1). NCBI lineage: Eukaryota > Viridiplantae > Streptophyta > Zygnematophyceae > Desmidiales > Closteriaceae > Closterium > Closterium sp. NIES-65. The sequence continues at coordinate 48,703 of CANXME010002061.1, read as the reverse complement.
GCACTCAGACGCTTCTTGGGCAGACGACCAGGCTACTCAGCGGTCGTCTCAGGGTTACACCTTCAGTCTTGGCTCTGGCTCTGTCTCTTGGCGTTCTACTCGTTCTTCTTCTGTTCTCAGCTCCAGCTGTGAGGCTGAGATCTACGCCACGGCCATGGCTGCCCAGGAGCTTCGCTGGCTCACCTACCTGCTGACTGACCTTGGAGAGCAGCCTCGTTCTCCTCCAGTGCTGTACGTCGACAACAAGGCAACCATTGCCTTGTGCTAGGAGCACGGACTGGAGCACAGGACGAATCACATTGCTCTGCGTTACTTTCTAGCTCGAGAGCTACAGCAGCGTGGTCAGCTTCTTCTGCGTTACGTGGCCACTGAGGCCAACACTGCTGATGTGTTCACCAAGGCGCTTCCGCCTGTTGACCATCAGCGTTTTTGCACTCTTCTAGGCCTTGTGCCGACTGTTTCTCACTTACTTACTTCTTGACTTTACTTGTACTGTGATCATTATATATATACCTGCATGTTTGCCTTGTTAGGTTGTGATCATTGTACCTCTTGCTCTATTATAAAACTGCATGTGAACTGGTCTTGTGACCGCTTGCTTGTGCTCGGAATTTGTGTGGAATCCTCGAGATCCACCCTGAGCTTGTTTGCCTTGTTTTGCCTTGACTGGTCTTGTGACCCCTAGGTCTCCCCCACTTTGCCTATGGGGGTGTGTCAAACATTTATATGTTTGTGTGGTTCTAGGCTGTAGTGGGTCACACCATAAGGGGTACACCAGATTAGGGTTTGACATATTTGTACTGTTGTTCCTGCTAGTCACTCCTCATTCTCGTTTCTCATTCTGACAAGTGGTGCCATTGGTCCGTGAAATGTCGGTGTCGCCACTGCTGCTGGAGTTGTCGGTGCTGCAGTCGCTGTAGTCGCTGCTTCTGCGGTGGCGAACCCTGGTTGGCTTGTCAGAAAAGCCTCGAGTTGACGAAGCGTCGCCTGCGTCTGCTCCATGTCGGTGCGGAGGCTTGCAATGTCGCTCGTAGTCGCGTAGTTGTCGCCTTGGCCCTCCATTTGGTGATTTACAGGAAGATGCGCGACGAAAATAATCAAATTCTAGGTGCTGGTCGACTTACTGCGAGTCAAATTGACTGTAGAATCGACGAGCGCAAATTCTGTAGGTTGCGTAAATCTCCCTTAGGCGAAATTCGCGTCCGATCTTGGCCGTTGAGGAGAAAATCGATCCGACGCTCCAAATTCCAACTTTTTTGGGCGAAATTCTTTGGGCCGTTGAGATGAAACTCGATCGAACGGTCGAAACTCCAACCTTTCCACCAGTAAATCTGAGAGGTGTTCGAAAACTGAATCGAGGAGGACTTAGAAAAATTGCGCGGAACTGGTTTTACATACCCGTATCGGCGCTTTCGTCGTCGCCCCCGCGGTTTTTAAAGGCCGGAACTAAGCGGTTGAAGACCTCGCGTGTAAACCCGCTCTGATTACCAAGTGTGAGGATCTGGGATCGAGCTCAGAAAAGATGATTCAAATTGAATTGAATTGAATTGAATGTCCACCTGGGTACAACACGAGGCTATATATAGGCTCGACACAAGGCCCCGTAACCAGGTGTTACGCGAAGGTTCCGCGGGTCGCGAAGCGTCCCGAACAGATCCTTACCGAATTCGGTAAAAGGCAATTCGGTGGCAACCGAAAAGCCAGAATTCGGTGCACGCAACCTAGCTCGGTGCTATAACTATAATAAAATATAGGAAAGCACCTAGCCTAGGAAATCAAGCAATTCATGCATGCATATGATTATCCTATGCTGGAAATAGCATAATAAAGTAAAGGCAAGCAAGCATAGCTGGCATAAGCCGTCGTATTCTCACACACGGGCTCTTCTCCGGGTCGTTCTCGGGACGCTTCTCCGTTCCTTCCATTACCTCCAGCAGGTCATAGTGGTCAAATATGTTCTCCATTTTGAAGGACCACTCAGCAAAGTTGTCACCATTGAACTTGTCAAGGCCAAACACTCTAGGCTCATCCCTAGATGGGCCAACACTTGGTTGCACAAGCGCCATGGCTGAATCACGGGGTTGGCCTTGAGCTTGGGCTTCTCCTCTGCCACCAGCACCTCTGCCACCCCTTTCCTCAGGTCCAGCCATTGTCGAAACTGCTCCAAGGGGCTCTGATACCACTTGCTATAGTCACAATAGGCTCCAATGTGCCTAAAACGAAAGATAGAGTGCACAGCCGGATTTCTGCACAGCGGCTTCAAACGTTGATAGCGTTCTGGTCACAACTTTAAATGACCTGATTCAACTTGGATCTGGAGCGTCTAAACGTCGCCTACAATTGGCAATTTAGATCGCACAATTTCACCAAGTATTGACGACACAGTGTTGGTTTGAACGAACGGCACTATGACTTCCAGCTCCTACAAACCCCAAGAGCCGAGTTAAAGTGATGTGGAACAGTGCCACACTGTCCCCAACCACGAAGGGTCTCGAAACTACCCTTCACTAGGGCCTACACCAAGTAAAATGTTACACTAGACAAAGTAATGTAACTATCTTCAATATCTTGAGGTGTACCCTTTTGGCGAGCTTCGAAATCACTTGAGGCTTGACACCAAGGCTCGGGCTCTTCATCACAAACTCATACTTGAGTTCTTGATGGGTCTGCTGCACACACCTGCGACACAGCGAACGTTCGACACAGGACAAAATAGAAACCTTTCCAAATCCGTCACATCAAGCCTTTCCAGCGTGAACCAGAGAAGGGACCAAAGGCATGGGCTGCTCTCAAGGGTGTACACGCTCCTGCAACAGCGGCGGTAGCTGTGGTGTTGGAACGGCAATTGGCGACACTACGAATTGAAGAGAATGAAGCGGTTGAAGAAGGGGTGCAGAAATTCTTCGACTTGTTGACGCGGCTTGAGGGAGCTGATTTGAACTATAGTGAGCTCCAAAAGAAGACCAAGTTGCTGTACGTGTGCTCGGACGGGCCGACACTTGGCCACGTTTACCCGTCGGCCGGGGTCGAGCCTATACACACTAACTACTGAGTCTCCTCTAGTTGCTGAGTCTGGTCAGGTAGCTGCATCGAGTCAGGTGTTTGCTGCAGCGTCCAGGTCTAGTCCTGAGTCTGCTCCCTGCTCGTGTCGTCTCCTGTCCCACCAGACTCTCCTTTGGCACCACCGCCTTGGTCACCCCTCCCTGCCTCGTCTCCGAGGCATGGCCTCCCGTGTCCTTGTCTCTGGTCTCCCCCGGTCCCTCCCTCCCCTCCCTCCGGGGCCTGCCCCTACCTGCGTTCCCTTCGTCGAGGGTCGACAGCGCGCCACCCCTCAATCCTCCGAGTTTCCTCCGACAGAGGCTCCCCTGCAGACTCTTCACATGGACGTGTGGGGCCCCGCCCGCGTCAATGGCCAGGGTCACGAGCGTTACTTCTTGTTGGTGGTTAACGACTACTCGCGATACACCACGGTGTTCCCCTTGCGCACTAACGGTGATGTCACTGAGGTGTTGATCGACTGGATCCGCGCGGCTCGTCTCCAGCTCAGAGAGAGTTTCGGCTCGGACTTTCCTGTTCTGCGTCTGCACTCTGCCAAAGGAGGGGAGTTTTCCTCTGCCCGTCTGGGAGCCTTCTGTCGTGCACAGGGCATCCGCCAGACCTTCACGCTTCCGGCCTCTCCACAGCAAAATGGGATTGCTGAGCGCCGCATTGGCATGGTCATGGACGTCGCACGTACGTCTATGATCCATGCGGCTGCTCCCCATTTTCTGTGGCCGTTTGCGGTTCAGTACGCAGCGCATCAGCTCAACCTTCAGCCCCGGTCTCCTTGCCAGAGACCTCCCCCACCTTGCGGTGGACGGGGAAGGTTGGCGATGCGTCTGCGTTTCGTGTATCGGGATCTCGGGCGTTTGTCAGCGACTTGTCTGCGGACAAGCTGTCCCCCCGTGCTGTTCCCTGCGTCTTCCTTGGCTTCCCTCCTGACGCGCCTGGTTGGCAATTTTACCACCCCACCTAGCGCCGTGTTCTGTCCTCCTAGGATGTCACCTTTGACTAGTCGGTGCCTTACTACCGTCTCTTCCCCAACCGCACTGCGCCCCTCCCCCCGCCGCCGCTCTTCCTTGCGCCAGGTCCACCCCGGTAGACCCCCTCCCCCCTCAGGGTCCTGCCCTGTCAGGTGTGTCCCAGCTAGACACAGTCGAGCCTGTCGAGGTAGCTGTTGACTCTGGTGCTGCTAGGGGTGCTGAGCCTGGGGGTGCCGGGTCTGGGGGTGCTGAGCCTGGGGGTGCTGAGTCTAGGGGTGCTGAGCCTGCGGGTGCCGGGTCTGGGGGTGCTGAGCCTGGGTGTGTGGAGCCTGGGGGTGCTGAGCCTGGGGGTACGGAGCCTGGGGGTGCGGAGTCTGGGGGTGCTGGGTCTGCTCGTGTGGCCTCTGGCGCTGCTTCGTCGAGGCGGGAGCTGCCCTCTTTGTAGGAGCTGCGCGAGTGGTTTGCCCGCCGCTGGAGCCGTGCTGCTGGAGCTGGAGGTGCTACTGGTGCTGCTGGGGCTACTGGAGTTGGTCCTGCTGGAGGTACTGCTGGAGCTGGTGGCGGTACTGGAGCTTACAGTCCTACTGGAGCTGGAGCTGCTGGAGCTGAAGCAGCTGGGGTTGTTGGCTTTGGAGGTGCTGCTGGCGCTGGTGCTTCTGAGGGTGCTGGAGTTGGCGCTGCTCGAGCTGGAGGTGCTGCTGGCGCTGGTGCTGCCGCTTGGGGTACTGGTGCTGTCCCTGCTGGTTCTGGATGCGCTGCGTGGCCGCGGCCGTACTTCGTTCCGCTCCTTGAGCAGGTTCTTGGTCTCCCGCCCTCTACTGGTCCTGCTCCTCCCTTAGAGTGTCCACAGCCTGTCCAGTCGCGGTCTTAGTTACAGCCAGCCTCCCCCTTGCCTGCTCCTTCTCCCTACACTGGTCCTACTAGAGGTCTTGCTGAGCGTCGTGAGCCTGCGTCTCGTCGTGCGTTGCCTGTTCGTGCTACTCGCACTCGTAGTCGTGCTCTGCGTCCGTGTCCTCCTGCGGTCCTAGGCACACACCAGATGGCACTGCGTCCTTCCACTTCTCCTCTGCATGTCCCGTTGCCGTCTCCTCCAGAGTCCTCTCTTCCTGTCCTTGCTGACCCGGAGTCTCACTCCCTTCGTGCTGCAAGTGCTACTGTCACGCGTCTCCTGGCTACTGTTGTCACTAACCCTTCCTTTGAGTCCACTACTGCGTCTGCCTTGGATGCTGAGCTTGTCGACTTTGCTGCTCGCTGTCGTCTAGACTACGCCACTAGTCTTGTTGCTGAGTCTCAGTCTGTCTGTCCTCCGTCCGTCGGGGGTGAGTGTGCTCTTAGCACGGACGTCCTTGAGGACAGGCAGGAGGAGTTCCAGTGTTTTGCTGCTGCTTTGCCTCATCTCGTATCCACGCTGATTGCCCCTGAGGGAGACCCGGATGCACCAGACATCCCGACTCCTCGGTCGTACGCTGAGGCGATCGAGGGTCCCTACTCCTCTCAGTGGCAGTCAGCCATGGACGCAGAGATGGCTTCCTGGAAGTCCACAGGCACCTACGTCGACAAGGTTCCCCCACCTGGGGCGAACATCGTCAGTGGCATGTGGATTTTCAGGGTGAAGCGGCCGCCGGGTTCTCAACCTGTCTTCAAGGCGCGTTACGTGGCTCGAGGCTTCAGTCAGCGGCAGGGAGTGAACTAGTTTCAGACCTTCTCTCCCACCCCAAAGATAACCACTCTTCGGGTGCTGCTGCACATAGCCACTCAGCGCAACTACGAGCTTCACTCTCTTGACTTCAGCACAGCTTTCCTGCAGGGCAGCCTGCACGAGGAGATCTGGCTGCGCCACCCACCTGGCTTCACTGGGTTGTTTCCTCCTGGTACCCAGTGAAGCCTCCGGCGGCCAGTCTACGGTCTCCGCTAGGCGCCCTGTGAGTGGCACGACACACTGAGGACTACACTTGCGGCTCTTGGGTTTGCTCCTTCTACTGCTGACTTGTCGCTGTTTCTGCGCACAGACACCTCTTTGCCGCCGTTCTACATCCTCGCGTACGTCGATGACTTGGTCTTTGCCACTGCTGACACTGCTGGACTCGCCCACGTGAAGTCCGAGCTGCAGAAGAGACACACGTGCACAGACCTGGGTGAACTGCGCAGCTACCTTGGCTTGCAGATCACCCGGGATAGAGCACAGCGCACCATTACCCTGACTCAATTACACATGGTGCAGCAGGTCCTTCAGCGCTTCGACTTCACGTACTCCTCGCCTCAGGCCACTCCTCTGTCTACTCGCCACTCGCTCTCAGCTCTGCCTTCGGATGAGTCCGTAGAGCCGAGTGGCCCGTACCCAGAGCTTGTTGGCTGCCTCATGTACCTGATGACCTGCACACGACCTGACCTTGCATACCCTCTTAGCATCTTGGCACGCTATGTTGCTCCTAGGAGACACCGACCAGAGCACATGGCTGCAGCAAAGAGGGTGTTGCGCTACTTGTGCAGTACGTCGGGCATGGGGCTAGTGCTTGGAGGGCGACGTCGAGTGGTCCTCACATGTCACGCAGACGCTTCTTGGGCTGACGACCAGGCTACGCAGCGGTCGTCACAGGGTTACACCTTCAGCCTTGGTTCCGTCTCTGTTTCGTGGCGGTCTACCTGCTCGTCTTCTGCTCTCGGCTCCAGCTGTCAGGCCGAGATCTACGTTGGGGCCATGGCTGCACTGGAGCTACACTGGCTCACCTACCTGCTGACTGACCTAGGAGAGCCGCCTCGTTCTCCTCCAGTTCTGTACGTAGACAACAAGGCCATGCTGGCCTTGTGTCAGGAGCACAGACTGGAGCACAGAACGAAGCACATTGCTCTTCGCTACTTCCTGGCTCGTGAGCTGCAGCAGCGTGGTCAGCTGCGCCTTGCTTACGTGGCCTCTTAGGCCAATACTGCTGATATCTTTACCAAGGCACTTGCGCCTTGTGATCATCAGCGCTTCTATACGATGCTAGGTCTTGTGCCTACTTGGCCTCTCTTGCTGACTTCTTGACCTTGCTTGTACAATGATCTTTCTATACCTGCACTTGCTTGTTTACCTTTATAGATGATCTTGCATGTGAACTGGCCTTGTGGCCTTGAACTTGTGCTCGGAATGTGTGGTGACGTTGTGATCCACCCTGAGCTTGCTTTGCTTTGCTTGACTGGTCTTGTGACCTCTTGTTCTCCCTCACTTTGCCTATGGGGGTGTGTCAAACTCATATGCTATAGTCTGTGTAGGCTGTAGTGGGGTAGACAATATGGGGTACAACACTTTTAGGTTTTCCTACTTGTACCCACCTGCTTGCTAGATCATTCATTCCTCATTTCTTAACATGACCTTGGTGAGCGGCCGAGCTCTGCACCGACCTTGTTCACTGACAACAAGGCATCGATTCTCCTCTGTCGAGAGCCGCGACTGGAAAGTAGAGTGAAGCACATGAACATCAGGCACTTTCTTCTGCGAGAGTTGCAGAGGCGTGGACAGGCTCGCTTTGACTCTGTGGAGTCTGAGGCCAACACTGCAGACATCTTCACCAAGGCCCTTCCGCCTTGTAAACACCATAGGTGTTGTGTGCAGTTAGGTCTCGTTGACACAGGTTCTCGTCTTGCGTAGACTCGGGTTCTCTACTTACTTTGTTTGTACACTTTGCTTATACCTTTGTAAACGCTTGAACTGGCCTTGTGGCCCTTTTGCTAGTGCTCAGACAGTGTGGTGACATTGTGATCCACATTGAGCTTTGTTATTTTGTGACTGGTCTTGTGACCGTACGGTTTTCGTTTTGCTTGACACCCCTCACTTAGGATATGGGGATGTGTCAAATGTTGTAGCCTTTAGTGATGTGTGTCATATGGGGTACAACAATTAGGGTTAGGTTTATGTACCCCAACAAACCTTAGTAAAACACCATTCAGTTCTTGACACAACACTAAAAAGTTTCCACATGTTAACAATAACTTCATAAATAGCTTACAAAGTTGCGCTATTTACCGTACAAGACTATTGACAGGCCCTCATATATCAGGCTTTTTACCCATGGTTTTCCTGATTTTCAAGCCCTTTTCTGTACCACCCGGCCAGGCCATATGATATCAGGAATTTGAATTCCTGAAAGTCCTGAATTTTAGGGGGGTTTTGTGTACCTACCCTGATCTTTCAGTGTTGAGTTTTTTGTGGTACTGATTCTCCGGCCTTACTTAGCATGATGACTCAGAACTTTCATGAAAGAAAATTTAGGGGCTCTGATTCCACTACGTTGTAACGAAACTGACACTGAATGCGATTCCTAACCGTTTTGAGTTGATTTGCCCAGACGTACAGGGAATCTCAGATTCCCGCGGTGTCTGCACCTCGTGGCGGTGAATACTAGACAAATTCGCCCCGTGTTATTCACTTTGAGGGCTGTCTTGTAAGCGCAACTGGTCAGCTCATTGGCCGGTTTTGCTGCATCATATGGGTCGACCAATCAAAAGGTTGCAACACAGCGATGCTGGCAAGCTGCGATGTGAGGTTTCTGTCCCGTTGCTTGCACCTGTGGCGCGTTTTCTCTATGTCGTGCTGGCAAGCACTTTGCTCCCATGATGGGTTGCATCCACGCCGCCCAGTTGTGCTACCAGCCATCCAGGCTCCGTTTCTGCTCCATCGTTTCCATCCGCATGGGGTTTCTCGCGTTCCTGCCTTATGTACCAAGAGGTAGTCAGCCGTGTCGAGGGTTATGCCCTGCGCAAACCTCTGTCAGAATGTTATGTTTGTCTAGCCTGCAGTGGGGTACTCAATAGTGAGTACAGCCCAATTTAGGGTTTCCTATATGTACTCAACTGCTTGCTAGTGAAACCCCCTCTTCCATTCATTCCTCAATTCTCACATGGTATAGAGCTGGTTCCCTCCTGGGACTGTTCCTTCCTAGGGCCCACCACTTCGCTAAACTTTTTTTCTGCCCTGCCCTACGCGCGTTTCGCGCTCTGCCCTGCTGCCCGTCGCGGCCCTTCGTGGCCCCTTCGTGGCCCCTTGGCGACCCCATCGCGGACCTGTCGCGGCCCCGTCACAGCCTCGCCCCGGCCCTGCCCCGTCGCCCGGCCCTGCCCCGTCGCCTTGTCGCGCCCCCCCCCCCCCCCCCCCCCCCCCCCCCTGTCGCGGCCCCCCTTCGCGGCCCCGTCGCGGCCCTCCGCCGCGCCCCCCCGTCGCGCCCCCCCGTCGCGGCCCTGCCCCGTCGCCCGCCGCGGCCCTATCGAGGCCCTGCCCCGGCCCTGCCCCGACCCTACACCGGCCCCACCCCGGCCATGCTCCGTCGCCTGTCGCGGCGCACCGGGGACCCGTGCACCGCGCGGCCCCCTCATGTCGCCTCGACAGGCGATGGGAGGGGCGACCTGGGGGGAGGGGGGGCGAGCGTCGCCCCTTATGCCGCCTGTTTTGGCACCCTGAGAGGCCGCGCGTCGCCCCCCCCCCCCCCCCCGTAACCTCCCTACCCGCCATCCCGCCCTGCCCTGTGTTAGGGTTTGGGGGTGGCGAGTAGGGGGTGGCGGGTGTCTGGTCTCCCTTGCTCCTCCTCCTCCTTTGTCTCCCACTGCTGCAGATGCCGCTGAGGGGGGTGGGTGTGTGGGAGTTGACGGAGTGGTGCTAGGGGGTGGGGTGTGCGAGTGAACCTAGGGTGCAGCAGGGGGTGTGTGAAAGGGGGGTGGGATAGTTTGGGGAGGTTGAAGGGGGATGGCCGCCGTGAAGCCCGCAGCTCCAGTCGCCCGTGAGACCGTTGCGCCAGTCGCCCGTGAGACCGTTGCGCCATTCGCCCGTGAGCCAGTTGCTCTAGTCGCCCGTGAGTCCGTTGCTCCTGCCGCTCAGAGTTAGCCGCGGAGCCAGTTACTCCAGTAGCCCGTGTGCCAGTTGCTCTAGTTGCCAGTGTGCCAGTTGTTCCAGTTGCCCGTGTGCCAGTTGCTCCAGTTGCGCCGTGTGCCAGCAACTTCAGCTGCCGCCCACTACCTCCTCTCCTCTCATAGTCCCTCCTCCTCCACACTTGCTCTCGGTGATAGCCTCTAGCTTTGCTTATATTTGTGAACTTTAAACTGTTGCTTCTTGTACTTGTGCTCAGATTGTGTGGTGACATTGTGATCCACCCTGAGCTTGTGTTTTGCTTGCTTGTTGTGCTGATTACACCCCACTTTGGCTATGGGGGTGTGTCAGAATGTTATGTTTGTCTAGCCTTCAGTGGGGTACTCAATAGTGAGTACAGCCCAATTTAGGGTTTCCTATATGTACTCAACTGCTTGCTAGTGAAACCCCCTCTTCCATTCATTCCTCAATTCTCACAACCTCTTCATAGTTTAGCTCGTTTAATAGCGCTGCAAGCTATGCCGGACCCCCTGGACAGCATGGAAATTAATTACGTCCAAGGCGATGATGCGCATCGTCGTCCGCCAGTTGACCCATCCGCTGCTGCTACTGGCCTGGAACTGCTTTTCTCCACCCTAGCGCAAGTCGACAACCTTGGAGATGCACCTGCAAGCGCCGCCCGGATTTTGGCCGTTCGAACCCATCGATAATGAGGGGTTGCGTGCATACCCTAGAGCGCCGGTGATTGAGCAGGACATCTCCTCGCCTACTGTTGAAGAAATACCAGCGGTACCCGTGGCAAAGAAAAAACGCCAGATCCACGTACTTGGCCCTTAGGGAGACCCGGATGCACTAAACATCCTGACCCCGCGCTCTTACGCAGAGGCGATTACAGGTCCTTACTCCTCTCAGTGGCAGACAGCCATGGACGCAGAGATGGCTTCCTGGAAGTCCACAGGCACTTATGTCGATGCAGTTCCCCAAGCAGGGGTGAACATAATTGATGGCATGTGGATTTTCAGGGTGAAGCGGCCGCCGGGTTCTCCGCCTGTCTTCAAGGCGCGTTACGGTGCACGAGGCTTCAGTCAGCGACAGGGGGTCAATTTCTTCCAGACCTTCTCCCCCACCCCGAAGATGACCACTCTTCGGGTGTTACTGCATGTTGTAGCACAGCGTGTCTAAGAGCTCCACCCGTTTGACTCCAGCACAGCTTTCTTGCAGGGCAGCCTATACGAGGAGATCTGGCTGCGCCGCCCACCTGGCTTCACAGGGTCGTTTCTTGAGGGTACCCAGTGGAGCCTTTGGTGGCGAGTCTACGGTCTCTGTCATGCGCCTCACGAGTGGCACGACACACTGAGGACTACGCTTGCGGCTCTTGGGTTTGCTCCTTCGACTGCTGACCCGTCGCTGTTTCTACGCACCAACACTTCTCTCCCGCCGTTCTACATCCCTGTATACGTCAACGACTTGGTCTTTGCTACTGCTGACACTGAGGCACTGGCCCTTGTGAAGGCAGAGTTGCAGAACAGACACACTTGCACTAACGTGGGTGAGCTGCACAGCTATCTTGGCTTGCAGATCACTCGGGACAGAGCACGACACACCATCACTCTAACTCAGTCACATACGGTGCAACAGGTCCTTAAGCGCTTCAGCTTCCAGTTCTCCTCGCCACATTCCACTCCTCTGCCTATAGGCCACTCGCTCTCAGCTCCACCTTCGGACGAGTCCGTAGAGCCGAGTGGTCAGTATCCAGAGCTTGTGGGTTGCCTCATAGACCTAATAACCTGCACTCGACCTGACCTCGCGTACCCTCTCAGCATCCTGGCACGCTACGTTGCGCCCAGGAGACACCGACCAGAGCACTGGCGGGTTGGTAGGAGGGTGCTGCGTTACTTGTGCAGTACATCGGGCATGGGGCTTGTGCTTGGTGGACGGGGTTCAGTTGTACTCACTGGACACTCAGATGCTTCTCAGGCGGACGACCAGGCTACTCAGCGGTCGTCACAGGGCTACACCTTCAATCTTGGCTCCGGTTCGGTTTCTTCGAGGTCTACCCGCTCGTCTTCTGTTCTCAGCTCCAGTTGTAAGGCTGAGATCTACGCGGGGGCCATGGCTGCACATGAGTTACGCTGGCTGACCTACTTGCTGACCGACTTGGGTGAGCGGCCCCGATCTCCTCCGGTCCTGTACATCGACAACAAGGCCATGATTGCTTTGTGTCGAAAGCAGAGATTGGAGCACAAAACGAAGCACATCGCTCTGCGTTACTTCCTTGCTCGAGAGCTGCAGCAGCGTGGTCAGCTTCGTCTTGCTTACGTGGCCTCACGGGCCAACACTGCTGATATTTTCACCAAGGCACTTGTGTCTGGTGATCAACAGTGTTTTTGCGCTGCTTTAGGCCTTGTGCCTATTGGGAACAAATAGTCTTAAGCGCCTCTTTCGTGTCGAAACTCAAGACACAAGCGAAGCAGCTCAAATCGAAGCACCGCGAGTCATCTCTCGGAGGTTAACGTAACCGCTGGAGGTTACGAGAAAGTCAAAGGTCAGCGACCTTTGACCTGACGCAGCGCGACAGCAAGGACACACAACTGACTTGACATTGAGCAGTTGCCCGAGTCGCACTGTATCGAACCGCAACAGTAAAACAGTTACAATTATGTCTCTTCATATTTTCTGTACTCATATATATATTCCTGTATCTTTTTGCTTTAATTAACTTACTTTGCCCTCACATACTAGCGCAAGGTGGTTCAAGGACTTTATTCAAACGCTTCCGCTACTACATCATTTACTCAGACTTTAACTCTACTAAAGATCCTAGGGCGTTCAGCCCAACATGGTATGAGAGCTGGTTAGAGTTAAAAATTTCTCTTCAACACTTAATACATCAAGAAGACATGTCTGCTAGAAAGGAGAGGAGCTCCTCCAACGGCTCTCCCGGTACTACCCCTACTCCATGTTATAGTCACAATAGTCTCCAATGTGCCTAAAACGAAAGATAGAGTGCACAGCCGGATTTCTGCACAGCGGCTTCAAACGTTCATAGCGTTCTGGTCACCACTTTAAATGACCTGATTCAACTTGGATCTGGAGCGTCTGAACGTCGCCTACAATAGGCAATTTAGATCGCACGATTTCACCAAGTATGGACGACACAGTGTCGGTTTGAACGAACGGCACTATGGCAGCCACTATAGTCTTAGAACACAAAATAGGAAGAGATAGGAAGAGTTACGAGTTGGGAATGACTCCCAGCTCCTACAAACCCCAAGAGCCGAGGTACAGTGATGTGGAACAGTGCCACACTGTCCCCAACCACGAAGGGTCTCGAAACTACCCTTCACTAGGGCCTACACCAAGTGAAATGTTACACTACACAAAGTAATGTAACTATCTTCAATATCTTGAGGTGTACCCTTTTGGCGAGCTTCAAAATCACTTGAGGCTTGACACCAAGGCTCGGGCTCTTCATCACAAACTCATCCTTGAGTTCTTGATGGGTCTGCTGCACACACCTGCGACACGCCAAACGTTCGACACAGGACAAAATAGAAACCGCGCACGACAAAAATAAATACCGCGCGCGAGACACAAACGACCGCGTAACACGCGTCTAGCGATAACTCGCTATTGACTCGACACACACACTCGACATCATGACTCAACATACACACACAATTATAAGCATGAAATATATATTATCCCATGCCCTCATACCATTCCATACACACACACATGCACGCACACAGACAACAAGCCGAGTGCAAACCGTAGGGTTGCACCAACAAACCCCCCCTCGGATTGTTGGCCTTAGGATATGTTGCTCTCTCAGTTCAGAGCCATCCCAGCCAGCTTGCAACACTTCCAATGCTGCTGCTCCACCAGCCTCTTAGTCATCATGTCAGCCGGCTGCCCCGTGGTCTTCACGTACCGCAACTCAACTTCACCCGCGGTCACCATGCTCCTCGTCCAATGCCATTTCACCCTCATGTGCTTTGTGAGTCCATGCAACACAGGGTTCTTAGCAAGAGCAATGGCACCCTGGCTGTCACAGTAGAGTGGGGTAGGTCCTTGCTGCTCCTCCCCCAATTCAGCCAACAAACGCCGCTGCCACACAATCTCCCGTACGGCACGGAAGTGTGCCATGTACTCGGACTCCACCGAGCTCAAAGCTTGGTCAACCTGCTTCTTGCTCTCCCAAGCAGTTGGGCCTCCACCAACACAGCATATGAAGCCTCCCACACTTGTCATGTCCTCTGGTTCCGATGCATATGACGCATCCGAGTAGGCGGTGAGGAACAAACGCCCGGGTTCAACACCATCCGCGCCCTTTTGGCGCCTTTGTGCCGCCGCCGAGTATTGCAGCCCAACGGTCGGTGTTTGGCCAAGATACTTGGCCACCCTCATTCCACCTGCTACCTGCTCTTCATTAGGGCATTGCACAACCCTAGCCAGCTGCCCGGTAGCAAACGCGACGTCCGGTCGGGTGTTTACCGCCGCATACATGAGGCTGCCCACCAACGAGTGAAAACGGCGCCTCTCCTCTTCACAAACGCTCTCCTCCTCTGGTCCCTTCACACACTTGAACCCAGAGGGAAAGGGAGTAGCCACATGACCTTCACTCTGGCCAAAGTTGGCAGCCAACGCCTCCAGGTACTTCCGTTGGTGCACTCGCATGCTCCGCTTCTCCACGTCTCGTTCGATGTGGAGCCCAAGGTAGAAGTTCACGTCACCAAGAGACTTGCACTTGAACTTGTCATGCAGCTTCAGCATCACCTCCTTCACAAGGTCAGAGGAGGGTGAGAATATAAGAATGTCATCCACATAAACCACCATGAAGCTCCTCTGCTCCCCCTCGCCAAGCATGAACAAGGAGTGATCGGCCGTTGAGGGAGTGAAGCCGATCCCCTCCAACACTTCGCGCAGCTTCATGTACCATTGCCTAGGGGCCTGCTTCAGCCCATAGAGGGCCTTCTTCAGCTTCCACACTCTGCCACTACCATCATCAAACCCCTCTGGCTGCGCCATAAAAATCTCCTCCTCAAGGATGCCGTTAAGGAATGCCGTTACGATGTCCATTTGTTTTACTACCCATCCTTTGATGGCGGCTCCCGCGAATAGGGTTCGCAGCGTCGTCGGCTTCACCACAGGGGCAAACAGCTCCTTGAAGTCCACCTTCTCCTTCTGCTGGTACCCCTTGGCTACAAGCCTAGACTTGTAGCGCTCAATCTTGCCGTCGGCATCCGACTTGATTTTGAAGAGCCACTTGGACGTTATCGCTGTACGCCCCTCCGGTAGCTCCACCAATTCAAACGTGTCATTCTCCTTGATGCTCTTCAGCTCACTCTCCATGGCCTTCTTCCACTCCTCAGCATCACTACTCTCCAAAGCCTCCTTGAGAGTTGCTGGTTCTCCCGGCATCTCCACCGGAGAGAAGAACGCGAAGGCACACTCCTCGTAGTCACTCTCCTCGTCGTCTCCGACCATCATTGCCGCTCCGGCCAGGGCTGTCTTGCCCTGCTTTCCCAGCGCATCATAGGTCAGCATATTAGGGGGTTGAACTCTCCTCTTGCCCCTTCCTTCCTCCTCAGCTGCACGGACTTGAAGGCCTTGGCGTTGCTGCGGTGTGTCTCGAATCCGTGGAGCACTCGTAGTACGGGAAGGGAGTGACGGTGCACGCTCGCTCACTTGCTGCACCTCCTCCTCTTCTTCCTCTGCATCATTGGCCTCCTCTCCCCCATTCACAAGGGAGGAGTGCCTTGTGGTTGTGCTGCCGCTGCTCAGCTCCAAAGGCAGCTCCACATGCTCCAAACCGGAACTCTTCACCTCCCCAAACCGCACGCCTATCTTCGCCTCATTCTCCGCCTTCCAATCTTTGTACATGAAGTTCTCCATGAACTTGCAGTCCCTGCTCACCAAGAACTTCTTGGTGAATGGGTCCCAAAGAAGCCATCCCTTGCTATTTTGAGCCATGCCCAAGTGCACGGCCCACACCGCCTTGGCACCAAGATTGTTGTGCCAAAGATGCTTAGGCACGAGCGCCATGCACATGCACCCGAACACCCGAAGCATATCCACCTTTGGCTTCCTTCCTAGCCACTCCACATAGGGCACCCATTTGTCTGCTCCCACATGAGTCAAGGCTAGGTTCTTGGCCACACACGCGCTCCGCACCGCATCAGGCCAGAAATAGTCGGGTAGCCCGGCTTCAATGAGCAACCCGCGTGCCGCCTCCGTGATTGTGCGGTTCGCTCGCTCGGCGATGCCGTTCATTGCAGGGGAGTATGGCATGGTGAGGGAGTGCCGAATACCATTCTTCTTCAGCCACAACCCAAACTCCTTGCTCAGGAACTCTCCCCCTCGATCGGTGCGGATTGACTTGACTAGACGGTCTTGTTGCCGCTCCACCATCGGGAACCAATCCGCCTTCAACGTTTCAGCCACGTCGCTCTTCTTGGCCAGCACGTACACCCAAGTCATACGGGTGTAGACGTCCACAATAGTGAGGAAGTACTCAGCTCCAGCAGCTCCAAGCTTCAGGGGGCCCACCACGTCCATCACCACCTCATCAAGTGGTGCCTTAGCCGTTGCCTCCGAACTAGAGAATGGGAAACGGGTGAACTTGGCTTGCATGCACGTCGGGCAGCCAAGTACCTCATCGGGCTCCCCCTTCACACGTATGCCAGCAACCATCTCATTCTTTACTAGCTGCTGCAAGATGGGCAGGGCCACATGCCCCATGCGCCGATGCAAGGTGAGCCAATCACACTCCCCCGTAGCCGAAGTTGGATTGGAGAATGCCGCGCTCGCAATAGCGCCCCACATACTCTCTCCGTAGTCCTCCTCCGCTGCTGCCTCGGGGTTCTCCTCACCCTTTTGCTGCTCCTTGGTTGCTGCACCTCTCTCCATAGGTTCACCAAGCTTGCTGGTCCCTCCAAGATTGCACTTCTTGGACTCCTTCTCCTTAGCGCGACCGTCCGCGCAATCGCCGCTACCAACCGCTCCACCTTTGGTGCTGACGCTTGCTGCCACTTGCCTCTCCTTAGGCATTGGGACCACAGGGATCTGCCACATCTCGTTGTAGACATCTCTGTCCTCATGAAGGTCCCAAAGAATCCGATCGCCAAGCCTTGCGGTGTAGGTCTTGGCTCCATTTGAGTTCGTGTCCATGCCGGCCTTTGCCAACCGCCGCACGGAAATCAGGTTGGCAGCAAGGCTGGGCACCCAAAGCACATTCTTGAGGCCCACCATCTTCCCATCAGCACCCTTAAACATGGCCTTGCCCATGCCTTTCACCTCCGCTCGGTGCCCCAAAGCTGATGTAACATGCTTCACCGGTGACGGTTCGAGTTCGGTGAGCAAGTCCGGGCGAGGTGTCATGCTATAGGTAGCGCCACTATCGATCACCCAATAGTCCAGAGGGTGTAGAGTCACCTTCCCCACAGCTGCTGGCTCCTCAAAGCCTTCATCCTTCTCTGGACCAGTCGGTACTTGCGTCGACACGAAGTAGAATAGATCCGGGTACCGATCGTTGCTCGGGTCCTTGTCGTTGTCTCCGCTCTTCATGTTTGCAGCTCCGCCACCGAGACCGCCACGGCCTCCACGGCCTCTTCCTCTCCCTCCTCCTGCTCCTCTACCCTCTTGGCCTTGAGCAGGGGTCCAACCATCAGGGAGTTTGTAGCAGTCGCGCCACATGTGTCCGCTCTTGTGGCAATAGTGACACTCGCCGTCGAATCGGCCGCGACCGCGTCCGTAGCTCTTGTTGTTGCTGCCGTAACCGCCAGTCCCGCGGCCTCCGCCGAAGTTGCTGCCACCAAACCTTCCTCCCCCTCGTCCTCTACCTCTTCCTCGACCATATCCACGGCCGATGCTCGCTGCCCCAGCGCCATCCGCACTCGCCAACTCACGGCGGCGGAAATCCTCTTGAAGGATAGCTCGCTTCACGTCTTCAAGCGAGAGGCGGGGCAAGTCGCGATTAAGGTTGATGATGAGCAAGGACCATGACTCAGGGAGTAGGGCCAGCAACTTGGTCTTCTTTTGGAGCTCACTATAGTTCAAATCAGCTCCCTCAAGCCGCGTCAACAAGTCGAAGAATTTCTGCACCCCTTCTTCAACCGCTTCATCCTCTTCAATTCGTAGTGTCGCCATTTGCCGTTCCAGCACCACAGCTACCGCCGCTGTTGCAGGAGCGTGTACACCCTTGAGAGCAGCCCATGCCTTTGGTCCCTTCTCTGGTTCACGCTGGAAAGGCTTGATGTGACGGATTTGGCTGCTCCCCAACGCTTGCCCAGGTAGGAGGTAGCCTTGTGCGCTCTTCCGCACCCACGGGCTCTTCTCCGGGTCGTTCTCGGGACGCTTCTCTGTTCCTTCCATTACCTCCAGCAGGTCATAGTGGTCAAATATGTTCTCCATTCTGAAGGACCACTCAGCAAAGTTGTCACCATTGAACTTGTCAAGGCCAAACACTCTAGGCTCATCCCTAGATGGGCCAACACTTGATTGCACAGGCGCCATGGCTGAATCACGGGGTTGGCCTTGAGCTTGGGCTTCTCCTCTGCCACCAGCACCTCTGCCACCCCTTTCCTCGGGTCCAGCCATTGTCGAAACTGCTCCAAGGGGCTCTGATACCACTTGTTATAGTCACAATAGTCTCCAATGTGCCTAAAACAAAAGATAGAGTGCACAGCCGGATTTCTGCACAGCGGCTTCAAACGTTCATAGCGTTCTGGTCACAAATTCACATGACCTGATTCAACTTGGATCTGGAGCGTCTGAACGTCGTCTACAATAGGCAATTTTGGTCGCACAATTTCACCAAGTATGGACGACACAGTGTCGGTTTGAACGAACGGCACTATGGTAGCCACTATAGTCTTAGAACACAAAATAGGAAGAGATATGAAGAGTTACGAGTTGGGAATGACTTCCAGCTCCTACAAACCCCAAGAGCCGAGGTACAGTGATGTGGAACAGTGCCACACTGTCCCCAACCACGAAGGGTCTCGAAACTACCCTTCACTAGGGCCTACACCAAGTGAAATGTTACACTACACAAAGTAATGTAACTATCTTCAATATCTTGAGGTGTACCCTTTTGGCGAGCTTCAAAATCACTTGAGGCTTGACACCAAGGCTCGGGCTCTTCATCACAAACTCATCCTTGAGTTCTTGATGGGTCTGCTGCACACACCTGCGACACGCCAAACGTTCGACACAGGACAAAATAGAAACCGCGCACGACAAAAATAGAAACCGCGCGCGAGACACAAACGATCGCGTAACACGCGTCTAGCGATAACTCGCTATTGACTCGACACACACACTCGACATCATGACTCAACATTCACACACAATTATAAGCATGAAATATATATTATCCCATGCCCTCATACCATTCCATACACACACACATGCACGCACACAGACAACAAGCCGAGTGCAAACCGTAGGGTTGCACCAACACTCCACCTCCTGCCTCTGGCCTACTGACAGAGGAAGGGACAACAACTAGACCAGCAGCTGGGTCTACGGAAACACCTGCAAACCAAGGCGCGGGCTTCGATCCAAGTATGATGGAGAAATTCTTCTCCTTCATGTCCTTCTACGAGCAGCATCAGCAAGGAGTACGTGCGCAATCAAACAACAGCAACAACAACAACAACGTGACGGCCATGAGCCTCGATGGCTCATCCTATGCACGCGGGAATCAACATCAACAACCTACCTTCGCTCCGTACGAGCCCCAGCGCGGCTTCGTCAGCTTCATGCCGCAACCACAACCTGCACCGGGACAAGAAAGAGCACTGGACGCACTACAAGTTCAGTCGCAATTCGCGCATGTTCTGAAACTACAAACGACAAAACCTTTCGACGGGAAGGATTTCTTTTCCTGGTCGTTCGAATTCGAGCTGATGATGGAAGGAGCGCAGATCCTTGGCTTCTTCGACGGGTCCCTGCCATATCCAACAAACGGCAC
This sequence comes from Closterium sp. NIES-65, assembly GCA_948144175.1. Lineage (NCBI taxonomy): Eukaryota > Viridiplantae > Streptophyta > Zygnematophyceae > Desmidiales > Closteriaceae > Closterium > Closterium sp. NIES-65. The sequence continues at coordinate 28,866 of CANXME010002061.1, read as the reverse complement.
GCAGTATGAGAAGCAGCAGTACACCTATCAATCCATGATGGCGCACACAATACTACTGAGGAACATCACCCCGACTCAACAACAGAAGATAAGGACTTACCGAGGTTACGGTAACTCCGCGGAGCTCGCGTACAACCACTTGAAGAACCTGTATCAAGCAACAGACAGCGTAAACCAAAGCCCGTTAATGGCGCAGCTGACAACAATTGAAATGAAACCAGGCGAGAAGGGCATGGCATATATCAGTCGCTGCCGCGAACTGCGCGACAAGCTTCTTCGATGTGGAGGATCGATTTCAGAAGACGCCTTTGTCACGGTTGTCATCGGTGGTCTTGGCCCTCACTAGCGCTCCACTCGCGCCATATTATGGGCACACGGGAGAATCTCCGAAGCAGCACTCTGCGCCGAAATCCATGCTGAACAGCAGGACATGAACCTGCAAAAAGAACGACATAAGAAGAAAACGTGAGTACCAGAGTTCGCGTTTCACACCCAGCAACGCTACTACAACAACAATCGGCAGCAACAACAATTGAAGCCAGTACCTCCGTTTTGCCATATCTGCAAGACTTCAGGGCATCCTCGTACGCACTGCCCGTATCGCCAGCAATCGACAACACCACAGCGACAACTTCGGCCTTCAAGCTCCCAAGTCACTTCAACGCAAGCAACTCCCACGACAAAGATTCAAACCTCAACGACTCCAACAGGACAACCTGCACAAGGAGCAAGAAACATCGTCAACTGCATGGCAAAGACAACAGATTCCTACATCACCGAATCACCGCCGCACTACTCACCAGAAGAACGACTTGACGAAACCACACCTCGCCGCGAGTCACTTCAGCCGAACCCGACATACGCCGCCATCGCTCAAAGCGAGCCATCCGGAAGAGACACTTGGTTCTTGGACAGTTGCTGCGGACAACACATGTGCTCCTCAGGACGTTTCGTTCAACGCGAGCACCGACTTCAACGAGAAGTCGTCATCACCGTCGCCAATAATCAGAACCTGCGAACAAGACGACAAGGCATAGTACAGCTTCAGTCACGGGAGACGAACGTCGTACTACAAATGTCGAAAGTCCTAATAGCAGAGAGACTCGGCTACAACTTACTGAGCGTCAGTCAGCTGATGGCGAAAGGCATACACCTGGAAGCCGACAGCACCACCCAGGAGTTCAAACTGTACCACGGGAAGGGCGGCCTCTACATCGGAAAGGCGGTTATGAAGAATAACGTCTTTGTCCTTGACTTCGTCCCTGACCTGGGCACCGTAGACAGCGACGCCATCGTGAACTTCGCCGACTGGACGCACCCTCGAGATCTTGATCCAGACTTCAGCCCGGAAGGCTTCTGGTACTCGCATACCATCCCTGAAGCAGAACGAACACGCGCGTTAGCAACAATTCAACATCCGGCAGCAGCAGAAACAACATCGGCAGTAGCAGAAACATCATCAGCAGCAGCAGAGACAACATCGGCAGCAGCAGAAGCAGCAGAGACAACATCGGCAGCAGCAGAAACATCATTGGCAGTAGCAGAACCATCGTCAGCGACACCAGTTCTCGTTGACGAAGCACCACCAACACTCGCACAGCAGCTGAACCCAACTCAACGAGAAGTCCACAGAAGCGCAAACTTCGTCGCCAGCTTCTACTCCAACTCCGATGCGTATCGACGCTCACCCGGACACCGCGCCTCCGAAGACATCTGGCACGCACGCATGGGACATCCAAGCAACACCGTGTTAGATTATACAATAAGAGCAGGAGTCCTAGACAAGGATTCATTACTACTACCCGACGGCAGAGAACTTTAACGAGCACGAGGAACTTGCCTCACCTGCCCCGAAACCGACTTACCACATCGACCGTTTACTCCTCACCACAACCCGAGCGCACCCACGTACGCACCACTCGAGAAGGTGTACAGCGATATTCTCTTCAATCGAGAACCAGGACAAGTTACTTACAACTACACGATAACCTTCATCGACGCCGCCACTCGATACGTTTGGCACATAAACCTACCCAGCCGCGACATGGCACTCGAAGCGTTTGCCGCCTGGCTACCAGTAGCAGAGAGAGAGTCGGGAGCACAGCTGAAAAGCTTCAAGTCAGACGGAGGAGGAGAATACACCTCTCAGCGCTTCAAGCAGTACCTGGCGGAAAGAGGAATCAAGCAGCTCCTCTCCCTTCCCTACGCCCATCAGCAGCAAGGTGTCGCAGAAAGAATGAACAGGACTCTGCAGAACAGCATGCGCAAACTGCTACGTGGCATGCGGCTACCCAACCACCAGTGGCCTGCAGCAATGGACCACGCTGTCATGCTGCACAACTTGATGTCGTCGTCCTCACTTCCGAACAACGCATCACCGCATCTGCTGTGGACAGGGAAACAGGGCAGCACAAAAATGTTACGAGTTTTCGGGTGCATGGTACAGTACCGACCCCCAGAAGCACGAGCGGGAAGATTTTCACAACGCGCACAATGGGGACTACACCTCGGCATCGAAACGAATTACAACGCGTGGAAAATCTTCGACGTCCACTCCAAGGAAACAGTAGCAGCACGTGACGTGATCTTCTACGAACGACTCACGCTTCAGACGTACCTCGCCAACTTGCACGAAAATCAGGACCCCACAGGTGGCTTTCGTGGTGACCGAGCCTTCGCCTCAGCAGCGGACGAAGCAGACTGGGACGAGCAGAACGTCGACAACGCATCAGAAGAAGCCGGACCTCTACCGTTCTGCTCTGTCAACGTCCCCATGGACGAAGAAAATTCTCGCGAAAGCGCCAACGCCGAAGTCTTCTACCACTTCGCCGACAACGGTTACGTAACACCTGCGACAGTCAACACCAACGAAGCAGAACGGATAGGGCCGAATTTCATACCCGACCCAGAAGCGGGAGATGAAGCAGCTTATCCCGAGGACACAACTCTCCCCCGCTACTCACAGACTGGACTGCAGATTCTCGGCCTCGTCACCGCAGTCCACGGCAATGCTCTTCCTGCGACAGTTCAGCACGTTCTGGGGGGGGAACACAAGGAGAAATGGCGTGAAGCCATGGACAGAGAGTTAAAGGCGCTGGAGGAACGCAACACCTGGAAAGTCGTTCCCGTAAGCGTGGCAAGGAACAAGACCATCCTCATCGGGAAATGGGTCTTCCGCATTAAAACAAAGGCAGACGGTACAATCGAGAAATTCAAAGCACGTTGGGTCGTGCGTGGATTCGACCAGGAGCACAGACGGGACTTCACCGAGACATTCGCCCCGGTCAGCTGACATACCTCACTCCGAATTCTTCTCGCGATCGCCGCTATGAAGAAGAAGAAACTTCGACAAATCGATGTCGCCAACGCGTTCCTCTACGCACTCGTCGACGCCGAAATCTTCGTCGAGCTCCCACACGGTACCCACGGGGAACCTACCCAAGTTTGCCAGCTACTGAAATCGCTCTATGGTATCAAACAAGCCCTGCGGCTGTGGCAACAGCACCTACACACTTGCCTCACTCGCATCGGATTCCGCCAACTACCTCACGACCAAGGAATGTATCGACTCACCAAAAACGCCGACTATATCCTGCTGATCGTCTACGTCGACGACCTACTCTACATTGGCTCCACCGACGACGTCACCACCTGGTTCGAAGGGGAGCTGCAGAGGGATCTTACACTCACGGTCTCCTCTACCGTCACTCAGTACCTTGGACTCAACATCCGCGAAGAAGAGAACGCGATCTATCTCAGCGCCGAAAAGTATGCCGACACTATCGCCAAACGCTTCTCGCTCACACCTACCACTATCTCCACGCCATATCGCTACACGGCAGGGAACGACAAAGGAGGTCCCGCTCTACTCAAAACCGCCGGAATACGCGACTACCAGAGGAAGCTGGGCTGCCTTCTCTTCGCAGTCGTCACCTGCCGCCCAGATCTGTCCTACTCCGCAAGTCAACTTGCTACCTATGTCAAAAGGCCCGAAACAGAACACATGGCGGAACTCGATCGCGCTCTCCACTACTTCGTGAGCACCTCGACGATCGGCCTGACATACTACAAGAGTAAAACTACACCGACGAAACTAATCGGCTACGTCGATGCCGATCACGCCGGCGATTCAGACAACAGACGCTCCCGCACTGGCTACATCTACCGCCTCGAACCTATCGGACCTATCTCCTGGCAATCGAGCAAGCAGGAACTAATCGCTCTCTCCTCAGCTGAAGCAGAATATATCGCACTCTGCTCAGCCACCAAGGAAGGACTCTATCTTCGCGAGCTGCTGGAAGAAGCGAAGTTAGCCGAGTTACCAAACTTCACTCTGTTCTGCGACAACCAATCTGCGATTCGCATCGCCAACAAGAGCGGACTGGCGAACAGAACGAAGCATATCGCCCTGCGATATTTCTTCGTGAAAGACGAGATTGAGAAAGGGAAACTCAAACTATCCTACTGTCCCACGTCTGAGATGGCAGCTGACTACTTGACCAAGAAGCTCGGAAAACAGAAGTTCGAGTACTGCATGCTGCTGACTGGACAAAGCCACGTCACCATCAGCGACACTCCAGAAGCGAAGGGGAGTGTTGGGAACAAATAGTCTTAAGCGCCTCTGTCGTGTCGAAACTCAAGACACAAGCGAAGCAGCTCAAATCGAAGCACCGCGAGTCAACCCTCGGAGGTTAACGTAACCGCTGGAGGTTACGAGAAAGTCAAAGGTCAGCGACCTTTGACCTGACGCAGCGCGACAGCAAGGACACACAACTGACTCGACATTGAGCAGTTGCCCGAGTCGCACTGTATCGAACCGCAACAGTAAAACAGTGACAATTATGTCTCTTCATATTCTCTGTACTCATATATATATTCCTGTATCTCTTTGCTTTAATTAACTTACTTTGCCCTCACATACTAGCGCAAGGTGGTTCAAGGACTTTATTCAAACGCTTCCGCTACTACATCATTTACTCAGACTTTAACTCTACTAAAGATCCTAGGGCGTTCAGCCCAACAGTGCCTACTCTGCCTCACCTGCTTACCTCGTGACGTTGCCTTGTACTGTGATCTATATATATATGCCTACATGCTTACCCTTGCTAGGTTGTGATCATTGTACTGCATGTGTTCTCTATAACTCTGCATGTGAACTGGTATTATGACCACCTTTTTGTGCTTGGACTGTGTGGTGACTTTGTGATCCACCCTGAGGTTTGTTTTGTTGCTTCTCTTAACTGGTCTTGTGACCATCGCATGCTTTGGCTATCCCCCACTTCGCCTATGGGGGTGTATCAAAACATATTTCTTGATTTTCTAGGCTGTAGTGGGGTAGCCCATAAAGGTTACAAACCATTAGGGTTAGTACTTGTACTCCCCATTGCTCTTAGTTCATCATTCCGCTGATCTATGATTCTGACAGGTGGTCCTTGGATCCTTGTCAACATCAACATGAAAACTATATGGATTTCTAAATTCCTTACTGTATACGTCCCTTAGCGAGGATGTCCTGAGCAGGGCTGTTTTTATTAGGGTGATTTAACAAGTTTTAAATAGTGATCCAGCCAGAGTAGTGCTTTTGCGAACCTTCAAATTTTGGATACACTCTCTTAAGGAGAGTTCTTAAGGAGCTTGTGAATATAGAGTACCGTACGCATCCTGAGGACCCTGAATGAGACGTTATCAGGATGAAGCTTCCTGGTTATTTCGTCCCGATAACCCCCCATGTGGTAATCATGAATTCGTTCATGCGAGGCGCAGCGTGCTGTGGGGATTTTCGGCACAACAGCTCTGACACCGCAAATTTGTTGTGTCAGGGCGAATCTCTTGTCCTTGACAGGGCAAATTTCTTGTGTGAGGGCAAATTTTCTATGAGTGGGCGAAACTGAAGTGCTGCGACGGGGCGAAATTTCGTGCGAATTGCTGTGTTAGGGCGAATCCGTAGTAACCAGTCAAGCCTGAACCACTTGCAATAAAAAACTGAAACTAGATTGTACAATCGTCGTGCTTGATTGGTTAGGCAAGGTCTGGCCGAATATCTGATACATCGGACACTGGAAACAAAATATTCTCATGAATCAGACGGGCCCTTTGGGCCCCTCTGATGCATCGGACCCCCTGAAATCCTAGCAAGGACCTTGGCGTGCTGCGAGCCATGCGTTGGCCAACGAATCTTGCCAACGCTGCTAGCTGTGCAACCCCGATTAGTCGGATTTCATATGATTACAGCTTTTCTGTACCAACACGACGTTGCCGTCATCTACCCTAAATTATGCGTATGAGTTCACAATAATTCTCTATCCTATTTCCATCATCGCTAGACTCTGCGGGACCACTCGTCGTAACCAATCCAGCAAGCTTCAGGTGATAGGAAATCCAATTATTTTGATTAGTCTAATACATCTAAAACACACCACAAAAAGCAAATCTCAATCAAAACCAATCACGTTAGTGGCCAAACCTTCTACGCCTCCGCTCCTCCCTCCCCCTCTGCTCCTCCCTCAGCCCTCTCGTCTTTTTTTCCCCGAGAGAGGGGCTCATTTACCACGTCTACCGCTCCACACCGCCTCGATCGCAGCCACTTGATAGCGTGCCCGCACAAGCACCAACAGACTACCACGGCACCCGCTGCAGCAACAGCTAGTTTCGAGAGCATTGCCCCACCACCAGCAGTGGATGCTGCGGCTAGAGCTTCTTCCATGACCTCTCGCTCACCTAGCGCTCAGCATGTTACCCAATGTCTCGAGAGTGTACCGGCAAGAGTGGCCAGAAATATTGTAGTGTCCACTCCGTGAGCGAGAGGCTGTTGCTGCAATTCCTATCCCAGTGGCAATTGCTATCCTGGCACAAAATCGAGAAGCTCCTTCAAATGCTATCTCCCAGCTATGTCCGAGACACCTGTCGGCCATTTGCAAGCAAAATCGAGAAGCTCCTTCCACTTGCTCTCCTCCTCGGGTAGTATCTTGAACTTCTGCAAGTCACATTCTGGAAAATAGAGACACAAGCAAACAACCGCCGAGAAGTGTTGTTCTTCTTGGCCATCGAACGTTCCCAGAGACCGCTTGCGACCGCCGACGGTCTGATCCGAGGTCCACGTTTGGGGGCCGCCTTTCTTCGCATGACGGTCAAACAACCCAGCCCCCATGGAGGGTCCCTCTACACCCAATGTCTTGCCTTCCTCAATAACTTTGTGGGTGTCGCTGGACCTCTGCCGCTTGGATCGGCTCAGTTGCTTTTGGTCTGAAGTGTTGGGAGCAGGTACATTAGACGTATGGCAGTTGCCCACTAGCAATTGCAAAGCCGCATCTGCACTGTTGTTGATGGGTATTTTGACAAAATAATCGACACGTTTTGACACAGTGTCCAAACGCTCCCCCGCTGCCACTGGCAAAATGTTGCACTGCTCCATTGCGCAGCTGTTGACGATTGGCTGTACAATATTCACATCGTCACCTTTCCTCGACCTGTCCATTAGACCCCCCTCTGTTATTGGTACAGTAAACACGTCGTGAAAAATGAGTGTATCCTCCGTCTCTGCGCCCAGTGAAAGATCTGCAATATTCGCTGCTCCGGGATTCGGGTTGTTGGAGGTTGGTTCGAAGGTGACATCTACAAAAGCGTGTTTTACATTTGATGGCAGACCAGTGCCATCGGTCGAGAGGGCACCGCGCGAGAGGACCCAAAGGTCAGACTCCTCGATCGACCTAAGTAAAGCAGTGGGAACAGCTATGCTCCACAATCCTTTCTGTGCTGCAGACTGCTACCACTTCATCAAGCTGCTTCTCTGTGAAAACCAATGCGGCGTTTGTGTTGCGAATGTCCAAATGCGTTGTCGCAGCTTTCACTGCATTGACCACATAGGAGGACAACCGTTCATCTACGACCACTCCAGCAACAGATTGTGATAGCTGATGCAGTGAGGTCGTGGTTGAAGTCTTAACCCCCTCTATAGAGCTCAGCATGTCTGCTAAAGGCAGCATTTTCCCCTCCATTTCAGCCTTCCCGTCACGGAATTCTCGTGACAACTTGCAAAACAAATCAAGAATCTCGTCCTTCTTATAACGACGTCTTCGACGATGATCCAACGGTGACCTGCTCCTCTCATCGGTCTCAATTTCCCACCCGACGTAGAAGCCCGCCTTCCCTCCATCGTTGTGGCCGTCATGAGGAAGCTGTACTCCACCCAAATCACCAGAAGCCGGAATGGTTTCTTTAGCTTGCAAAGTTTGTTGCTGTATATATCGCACCTCAACCGATGCGTCTGCATGTCGCTTATCTCCAGCACCAGTGTCCCGTTCAGGCAGCTGAACCTTGTGTGCAGAGCACATTCCCTCTACAACCCCCTCAAACGCTCTGTTCCCAGGAATGGCGCCTCCTCCCGGAGATTGGTCTCCTCCCTTGTCTTTGCCATCCCGTGCACTCGCTTTGTGCAGCGTGGTAGCGACTGCTTCCTTCACAACTCCCACAAGGTTTAACGCTCTAGACAGAACTTCCAGAAGGTCTCGCTGCAAAAGATTAGGTCCTCTAACAAGTCTGCAAACGTTCTCGATTGATTCCGTGAGACTGAGGCAGGTTATCGCAGACCAGTTACATGCCAGCTAAAAAAACTGGTGCACCGCGTGTAGGCCAGAGCTCACTGTCTCTCCTAGGTTTTGATACTTCGCCTGCACATCTCCATACGTTCGTTAGAACAAGGGATGCTTCTTGTAGCATAAATCAGAGTGCACGCAACTCACTAGAGTCTCCAAGGTAAGGAGGCTAAGTCGATCATCGATGATAGCCTAATGGTGATCAATGCCGTATTCCGCTCTAAGTTGTTTTTAAAGCCATCTGCAAAATCATCACAGCAAGCAATTTATACAGCCTCGTGCCATTTGATATCTAGTCAAAACCCATTGTTATTCACTCCGCAACATCCGCGGCAAAAACGGCGTGGTTCCAGTCACTCAAATCTCAACGATTGCCGAAATGAAAGATTCGCGTTCGGTGGTTGCTGACTGGCCCATCCCTCCCTATGTGGTGAGGTTGTAAAAGAACCAAACGGCTGTGGTGGTACCCTGGTGTGTAGTCAAGGCTTCAAAGAACAAATGTTAGTGATTAGACTAAAACTGCTTTGTAGTCCAGTTGTTTTCACACACACCTTGAATAAAGGGGAATCACGATGGCAAAGCCATCTCCGTCAGCAACTGTCCTGTCGACAAAAATAGCAACTCTTCTCTTTTCATCCGATAGAAGCTCCTTTGTGACATGGTTGCAAGGCGACCCATATAGTAACATAAAAACCTTTGAAGTATATCCAACTGGTCAATCACCAAGAAACACGTACATCATTCCGAAATGCACCAGCGTCTCATTCATCTGCTCTTGTTCGGACTTTAGTAATTTGTAGTCAAATAACATCGCAATCACATCTACGCCGCAGGCTGAAAAGACTCGATGGTCCGACATTGAGCACCCAAGTGATTCAACGCTCGGCTTCGCCGGTGGTGGAAGAAGCAGTCGATCCAAAAACGCAGTGGCAGAACCGTGGGTATAGTGTCATGTCAATAAAGCTCGAAACAAGGTTTGGGTTGTTAGAGCGAACAAATAACTGGGAATGGGTTTAGCAGGCATAAAATGAATTCTTTGAATGAAAGATGTGTCAAACTTATATGCTATAGTCTGTGTAGGCTGTAGTGGGGTAGACAATATGGGGTACAACACTTTTAGGTTTTCCTACTTGTACCTACCTACTTGCTAGTTCATTCATTCCTCATTTCTTCACATGGTATAGAGCAGGTTCCCTAGTGGGAACGCTTCTCAGGGCCCACCACTAAAATCGATTTTATTTTCCTGACCGAAGCGCGAGTCGCCCCTGCCCGAGGCGCGCCTCGTGGGCCGCCCTCACGTCGCGTCCCCTGCCCTTAGTGGCCTGTCGCGCCCTCCTAGAGGCCCCTCTCACGGCCCCTCGCGCCACCCTTAGCGGCCCCGTCGCCACCCCTTACGACCTCGTCGCCGTCCTTTGCGGCCCCGTCGCCGCCCCTCTAGGCCCCTCAAGGCCCCTTCGCGGCCCCGTCGCCGCCTCTCTAGGCCCCTCGCGGCCCCTTCCCGGCCCCGTCGCCGCCCCTAGCGGCCCCGTCACCGCCCTTCGAGGCCCCTCGCGGCCCCTTTGCGGCCCCGTCACAGCCCCCCCCCGCGGCCCCGTCGCCGCCTCTAGCGGCCCCGTCGCCGACCTTCGCGGCCCCGTCGCCGCCCTCTCGCGGCCCCATCGCCGCCGTTCGCGGCCCCGTTGCCGCCCTCGCGGCCTCGTCGCCGCCCTCTCGCGGCCACGTCGCCGCCCTCTCGCGGCCCCAGTGCTGCCCTCTTGCAGCCTCGTCGCCGCCCTTAGCGGCCCCGTCGCCGCCCCCTTGCGGCCCCGTCGCCGCCCTCAGCGACCCCGTTGCCGCCCTCAGCGGCCCCGTCGCCGCCCCGTTCGGCCCCTCCCCGGCCCCTTCACTGCCGAGCCGCCGAGGCGCCGAGCCGCCGAACCACCGAGCCGCCGAGCCGCCGAGCTGCTGTCGAGCCGCTACTCCCACTTCTGAGTCGCTGCCACCGCAGTTGCAGCCCTGATCCTACCGGCGCGCCCCGGCCCTACCGCAGTGAGAGCACTCCCTGCTAGACCACTGCTGTCATGGCTACCCCCAGTGTCCTTACCTTTGATGCTGAGGGTCGTGCTGTTGATTTCGAGGTCTGGGTCGATGACCTACAGCTCTTCCTACAGTGCGATAGGGCAGACGGACTCTCCTTTTTCGATCTCACATCTCGTGCCTCTCCTGCCCTGCCTGCTAATGCTGACAGCACTGTTTGCCTCTACTACATAGTCACCCGGCTCCCTGACTCCCCTCGCTCGGTCAAGGACCACTTCCTCTTTGTTTGCCCCACCACACTCATTGTTGACCTCCTCGAGGAGCGCCTCCTGGCAGCTGAGAAGAGTATAGTCGCTGTAGGAGCCTCTCGTGGTGACCCGCGTGCCCCTGTCTTTGAGGGGTGCTCCCCCTCCCCCCTTTTGCCCTCTGTTGCCTATACTGCTGCCGTCGACTTTGTTGGCACCGAGTCAGTCGGCGCTGCGTCTGCCCCTAGCGGGCGACGCCGCACCGGCAAGGGCAAGGGGGGCAAGGGCGCTGGAGGGGCTGGCGGGGGCGGTGGAGGTGGAGGTGAACGAGGCGGAGGGAGTGGGGGTGGTGGTGGGAGTGGTGGCGGGGGTGGGGGCTTCGGTGGCGGCGGTGGCGGCGGAGGCGGCGGCGGCGGTGGCGGTGGGAGCGGAGGAGCAGGCGGTGGCGGCGGTGTCGGAGGTGGCGGCGGAGGAGGTGGAGCTAGTCGGGGTGGCTCTGCGCAGCAGGGCGGCTTAGGTGGTGGTCAGCGCCAGCAGCAGCAGCGCACTCGTGAGACCCCGTCCCCCCAGCAGCTTCGTGAGTGGTACGCTGGGCGTCAGCGAGGTGGGGGTACCGGTCCCTGTACCTACGTCCTCCGTACCGGCGACCGCGCGGGTGAGCAGTGCGGGGGCTCGCACTCCACCAGCGCTGCTTCGGCCGCCTGACGGACGCTTGGCGTCACCAGTTCCCTGACGCCACTGAGATCCCTCGCTGGGGAGAGCTGTCTAGGGCGGGGGTTGCTATATTTGATCTTGACTATGATGCTATTCTTGCTGCCATGTATGCTGTGTCTACTAGTGATGAGGGTGACTCTTACCTGTGTGTTCTGTCTGACCTGGGCATTGACGCTGCTGCTCTAGGTGCTGGTGAGGTTGCTGCTCTAGGTGCTAGTGCGTCTGCTGCCCCAGGTGCTGGTGAGTCTGCTGCCCCAGATGCAGGTGAGTCTGCTCTCTCAGGTACCACGTCGGCTCAGGCCTTACACACCTTCACCCTTGACTCGGGTGCTTCCCGCTCCTTCTTTCGAGACTGCACCACGCTTACGCCGCTTAGTCGGCCGGTTGCGGTCTCCCTGGCGGACCCCTCTAGGGGTCCTGTCCTTGCTAGCTTCTCCAGTGTCTTACTGTGTCCGGCAGCCCCCTGTGGCACCCTGTCAGGTCTCTACCTCCCCTTGTTCTCTACGAACTTGGTGAGTGGTGCTGATCTACAGGATGGGGGGGTTGACTAGTTCACTCCTGCGAGTCAGCGGGTGACCCACTGTACGTGTGCTCGCACGGGCCAACACTTGGCCACGTTTACCTGTCGGCCGGGGTCGAGCCTGTACACACTAACTACTGAGTCTCCTCCGGTTGCTGAGTCTGGTCAGGTAGCTGCGTCAAGTCAAGTGTTTGCTGCAGCGTCCAGGTCTGAACCTGAGTCTGCTCCCTGCCCGTGTCGTCTCCTGTCCCACCAGACTCTCCGTTGGCACCACCGCCTTGGTCAACCCTCCCTGCCTTGTCTCCGAGGCATGGCCTCCAGTGTCCTTGTCTCTGGTCTCCCCCGATCCCTCCCTCCCCTCCCTCCAGGGCCTGCCCCTACGTGCGTTCCCTGCGGCGAGGGGCGGCAGCGCGCCGCCCCTCACTCCTCCGAGTTTCCTCCGACAGAGGCTCCCCTGCAAACTCTTCACAAGGACGTGTGGGGCCCTGCCCGCGTCCGTGGCCAGGGTCACGAGCGTTACTTCGTGCTGGTGGTTGACGACTACTCGCGATACACCACGGTGTTCCCCTTGCGCAAAAAGGGTGACTTCACTGAGGTGTTGATCGACTGGATCCGCGCGGCTCGTCTCCAGCTCAGAGAGAGTTTCGGCTCGGACTTTCCTGTCCTGCGTCTGCACTCTGACAGAGGCTGGGAGTTTTCCTCCCCCCGTTTGGGAGCCTTCTGTCATGCACAGGGCATCCGCCAGACCTTCACGCTTCCGGCCTCTCCACAGCAAAATGGGATTGCTGAGCGCCGCATTGGCATGGTCATGGACGTCGCTCGTACGTCCATGATCCATGCGGCTGCTCCCCATTTTCTGTGGCCGTTTGCGGTTCAGTACGCAGCGCATCAGCTCAACCTTCAGCCCCAGGTCTCCTTGCCTGAGACCTCCCCCACCTTGCGGTGGACGGGGAAGGTTGGAGCTGCTGGAGCTGCTGGAGCTGGAGCAGCAGGGGGTGTTGGCGCTGGAGGTGCTGCTGGCGCTGGTGCTTCTGAGGGTGTTGGAGTTGGCGCTGTTGAAGCTGGAGGTGCTGCTCGTGCTGGTGCTGCCGCTGGGGGTACTGGTGCTGTCCCTGCTGGTTCTGGAGGCGCTGCGCGGCTGCGGCTGTACTTCATTCCGCTCCTTGAGCAGATTCTTGGTCTCCCGCCCTCTACTGGTCCTGCTCCTCCCTTAGAGTGTCCACAGCCTGTCCAGTCGCGGTCACAGTTACAGCCCGCCTCCCCTCTTCCTGCTCCTACTCCCTACACTGGTCCTACTTGAGGTCTTGCTGAGCGTCGTGAGCATGCGTCTCGTCCTGCGTCGCCTGTTCGCACTGCTCGCGCTAGTCGTCGTGTTCCGCGTCCGCGTCCTCCTGCGGTTCCAAGCACACACCAGATAGCACTGCGTCCTTCCACTGCTCCCCTTTGTGTCCCGTTGCCGTCTCCTCCAGAGTCCTCTCTTCTTGTCCTTCCTGACCTTGAGTCTGACTCTCTTCGTGCTGCCAGTCCTACTGTCACGCGTCTCCTGGCCACTGTTGTCACTGACCCTTCCTTTGAGTCCACTGCTGCGTCTGCCTTGGTTGCTGAGCTTGTCGACTTTGCTGCTCGCTGTCGTCTAGACTACGCCTCTAGTCTTGTTGCTGAGTTTGAGTCTGTCTGTCCTCCGTCCGTTGGGGGTGAGTGTGCTCTTAGCACGGACGTCCTTGAGGACAGGCAGGAGGAGTTCCAGTGTTTTGCTGCTGCTTTGCCTCACCTCGTATCCACGCTGATTGCCTCTGAGGGAGACCCGGATGCACCAGACATCCCGACTCCTCGATCGTACGCTGAGGCGATAGAGGGTCCCTACTCCTCACAGTGGCAGTCAGCCATGGACGCACAGATGGCTTCCTAGAAGTCCACATGCACCTACGTCGACGAGGTTCCCCCACCTGGGGCGAACATCGTCAGTGGAATGTGGACTTTCAGGGTGAAGCGGCCGCCAGGTTCTCCGCCTTTCTTCAAGGAGCGTTACGTGGCTCGAGGCTTCTGTCAGCGGGCAGGGAGTTGACTATTTTCAAACCTTCTCTCCCACTCTTCGGGTGCTGCTGCACATAGCCGCTCAGCGCGACTACGAGCTTCACTCTCTTGACTTCAGCACAGCTTTCCTGCAGGGCAGCCTGCACGAGGAGATCTGGCTGCGCCGCCCACCTGGCTTCACTAGGTCGTTTCCTCCTGGTACCCAGTGTTGACTCCGTTGGCCAGTCTACGGTCTCCACCAGGCGCCCTGTGAGTGGCACGACACACTGAGGACTACACTTGCGGCTCTTGGGTTTGCTCCTTCTACAGCCGACCCGTCGCTGTTTCTGCGCACCGACACCTCTTTGCCGCCGTTCTACATCCTCGTGTACGTCGACGACTTGGTCTTTGCCACTGCTGACACTGCTGGACTCGCCCACGTGAAGTCCGAGCTGCAGAAGAGACACACGTGCACAGACCTGGGTGAACTGCGCAGCTACCTTGGCTTGCAGATCACCCGGGACAGAGCACAGCGCACCATTACCCTGACTCAGTCACACATGGTGCAGCAGGTCCTTCAGCGCTTCGACTTCACGTACTCCTCGCCTCAGGCCACTCCTCTGTCTACTCGCCACTCGCTCTCAGCTCTGCCTTCGGATGAGTCCGTAGAGCCGAGTGGCCCGTACCCAGAGCTTGTTGGCTGCCTCATGTACCTGATGACTTGCACACGACCTGACCTTGCATACCCTCTTAGCATCTTGGCACGTTATGTTGCTCCTGGGAGACACCGACCAGAGCACATGGCTGCAGCGAAGAGGGTGTTGCGCTACTTGTGCAGTACGTCGGGCATAGGGCTAGTGCTTGGAGGGCGACGTCGAGGGGTCCTAACAGGTCACGTAGACGCTTCTTGGGCTGACGAGCAGGCTACGCAGCGGTCGTCACAGGGTTACACCTTCAACCTTGGCTCCGGCTCTGTTTCGTGGCGGTCTACCCGCTTGTCTTCTGTTCTCGGCTCCAGCTGTGAGGCTGAGATCTACGCAGGGGCCATGGCTGCACAGGAGCTACGCTGGCTCACCTACCTGCTGACTGACCTAGGAGAGCCGCCTCGTTCTCCTCCACTTATGAACGTAGACAACAAGGCCATGGTGGCCTTGTGTCGGGAGCACAGACTGGAGCACACAACAAAGCACATTGCTCTTCGCTACTTTCTTGCTCGTGAGCTGCAGCACTGTGGTCAGCTGCGCCTTGCTTACGTGGCCTCTGAGGCCAACACTGCTGATATCTTTACCAAGGAACTTCCGCCTTGTGATCATCAGCGCTTCTGTATGATGCTAAGTCTTGTGCCTACTTGGCCTCACTTGCTCACTTCTTGACCTTGCTTGTATAGCTATATATATGATCTTGCATGTGAACTGGCCTTATGGCCTTTGAACTTGTGCTCGGAATGTGTGGTGACGTTGTGATCCACCCTGAGCTTGCTTTGCTTTGCTTGACTGGTCTTGTGGCCTCTTGTTCTCCCCCACTTTGCCTATGGGGGTGTGTCAAACTTATATGCTATAGTCTGTGTAGGCTGTAGTGGGGTAGACAATATGGGGTACAACACTTTTAGCATATAAAGATATCAGCAGTGTTGGCCTCAGAGGCCACGTAAGCAAGGTGCAGCTGACCACGCTGCTGCAGCTCACGAGCAAGGAAGTAACGAAGAGCAATGTGCTTCATTCTGTGCTCCAATCTGTGCTCCCGACACAAGGCCAGCATGGCCTTGTTGTCTACGTACAGAACTGGAGCAGAACGAGGCGGCTCTCCCAGGTCGGTCAGCAGGTAGGTGAGCCAGCGTAGCTCCTGTGCAGCCATGGCCCCCACGTAGATCTCAGCCTCACAACTGGAGCCGAGAACAGAAGACGAGCGGGTAGACCGCCACGAAACAGAGCCGAAACCAAGGCTGAAGGTGTAACCCTGTGACGACCGCTGCGTAGCCTGGTCGTCAGCCCAAGAAGCGTCTCCGTGACCGGTGAGGACCACTGAACGCCGCCCTGCAAGCATTAGCCCAATGCCTGACGTACTGCACAAGTAGCGCAACACCCTCTTTGCTGCAGCCATGTGCTCTGGTCAGTGTCTCCCAGGAGCAACATAGGGTGCAAAGATGCTAAGAAGGTATGCAAGGTCAGGTCGAGTGCAGGTCATCAAGTACATGAGGCAGCCAACAAGCTCTGGGTACGGGCCACTTGGCTCTACGGACTCATCCGAAGGCAGAGCTGAGAGCAAGTGGCGAGTAGACAGAGGAGTGGCCTGAGGCGAGGAGTACGTGAAGTAGAAGCGCTGAAGGACCTGCTGCACCATGTGTGACTGAGTCAGGGTAATGGTGCGCTGTGCTCTGTCCCGGGTGATCTGCAAGCCAAGGTAGCTGTGGAGTTCACCCAGGTCTGTGCACGTGTGTCTCTTCTGCAGCTCGGACTTCACGTCGGCGAGTCTAGCAGTGTCACCAGTAGCAAAGACCAAGTCATCGACGTACACGAGGATGTTGAACGGCGGCAAAGAGGTGTCGGTGTGCAGAAACAGCGACGGGTCGGCAGTAGAAGGAGCAAACCCAAGAGCCGCAAGTGTAGTCCTCAGTGTGTCGTGCTACTCACGGGGCGCCTGGCGGAAACCGTAGACTGGCCGCCGGAGGCTCCACTGGGTACCAGGAGGAAACGACCCAGTGAAGCCAGGTAGGCGGCGCAGCCAGATCCCCTCGTGCAGGCCGCCCTGCAAGAAAGCTGTGCTGAAGTCAAGAGAGTGAAGCTCGTAGTCGCGCAGAGCGGCTATGTGCAGCAGCACCCGAAGAGTGGTCATCTTCGGGGTGGGAGAGAAGGTCTGAAAATAGTCAACTCTCTGCCCCTGACTGAAGCCTCGAGTTACATAACGCGCCTTGAAGAGAGGCGGAGAACCCGGCGGCCGCTTCACCCTGAAAATCCACATGCCACTGACGATGTTCGCCCCAGGTGGGGGAACCTCGTCGACGTAGGTGCGTGTGGACTTCCAGGAAGCCATCTGTACGTCCATGGCTGACTGCCACTGTCAGGAGTAGGGACCCTTGATCGCCTCAGCGTACGATCGAGGAGTCGGGATGTCTGGTGCATCCGTGTCTCCCTCAGGGGCAATCAGCATGGACACGAGATGAGGCAAAGCAGCAGCAAAACACTGGAACTCCTCCTACTTGTCCTCAACGACGTCCGTGCTAAGAGCACACTCACCCCCGACGGACGGAGGACAGACACACTCAGACTCAGCAACAAGACTAGCGGCGTAGTCTACACGGCAACGAGCAGCAAAGTCGACAAGCTCAGCAACTAAGGCA
The DNA here is from genome assembly GCA_948144175.1 of Closterium sp. NIES-65. NCBI lineage: Eukaryota > Viridiplantae > Streptophyta > Zygnematophyceae > Desmidiales > Closteriaceae > Closterium > Closterium sp. NIES-65. Next base: position 11,430 of record CANXME010002061.1, on the reverse strand, counting down.
GACGCAGCAGTGGACTCGAAGGAAGGGTCAGTGACAACAGTAGCCAGGAGACGCGTGACAGTAGGACTGGCAGCACGAAGAGAGTCAGACTCTGGGTCAGCAAGAACAGGAAGAGAGGACCCTGGAGGAGACGACAACGGGACACGCAGAGGAGGAGTGGAAGGACGCAGTGCCATCTGGTGTGTGCCTGGGACCGCACGAGGACGCGGATGCGGAACACGACTACTAGTGCGAGCAGCACGAACAGGCGACGCAGGACGAGACGCAGGCTCACGTCGCTCACCAAGACCTCCACTAGGACCAGTGTAGGGAGAAAGGAGCTGGCAAGGGGGAGGCGGGCTGTAACTGTGACTGCGACTGGACAGGCTGTGGACACTCTAGGGGAGGAGCAGGACCAGTAGAAGGCGGGAGACCAAGAACCTGCACAAGGAGCGGAACGAAGTACGGCCGCGGCCGCTCAGCGCCTCCAGAAACAAAAGGGACAGCACCAGTACCCCCAATAGCAGCACTAGAGCCAGCAGTACCTCTAGCTCCAGCAGCGCCAACTCCAGCACCCTCAGAAGTACCAGCGCCAGCAGCAACTCCAGCGCCAACACCCCCAGCAGCTCCAGTACCTCCAGCAGCACCCACAGCACCTCCAAGAGGACCAACTCCAGCAGCCCCAGCAGCACCCCCAGTCTCAGCAGCTCCAGTTCCGCCAGTACGAGCACCTCCAGGACCAGTGGCTCCAATACCTCCAGCTCCGACCCCAGAGTCAGCAGCAACAGTAGCACCTCCAGCTCCAGCAGCACGGCTCCAGCGCCATGCAAACCACTCGCGCAGCTCCTGTGGAGAGGGTAGCTCCCGCCGAGACGAAGCACCCAAAGGACCCCCAGACCCAGCACCGCCAGAGGCCACACGAGCAGACCCAGCACCCCCAGGCTCTGCACCCCTAGGCTCAGCACCCCCAGGCTCCGCACCCCTAGGCTCCGCACCCCCAGGCTCAGCACCCCCAGGCTCAGCACCCTTAGACTCAGCACCCCCAGGCTCAGCACCCCTAGCAGCACTAGAGTCAACACCTACCTTGACAGGCCCGACTGCGTCTACCTGGGACTCACCTGACGGGGCAGGACCCTGAGGGGGGAGAGGGTCTACCGGGGGGGGACCTGGCGCAAGGAAGAGCGGCGGCGGGGGGAGGAGCGCAGTGCGGTAGGGGAAGAGACGGTAGTAAGGAACCGACTTGTCAAAGGTGACGTCCTGGGAAGACAGAACACGGCGCCAGGTGGGGTGGTAAAACTGCCAACCAGGCGTGTCAGGGGGGAAGCCAAGGAAGACGCAGGGAACAGCACGGGTGGACAGCATGTCCGCAGACAAGTCGCGGACAAACGCCCGAGATCCCCAGACACGAAACGCAGACGCATCGCCAACCTTCCCCGTCCACCGCAAGGTGGGGGAGGTCTCTGGCAAGGAGACCCGGGGCTGAAGGTTGATCTGATGCGCTGCGTACCAAACCGCAAATAGCCACAGAAAATGGAGAGCAGCCGCATGGATCATGGACGTATGTGCGACGTCCATGACCATGCCAATGCGGCGCTCAGCAATCCCATTTTGCTATGGAGAGGCCAGAAACGTGAAGGTCTGGCGGATGCCCTATGCACGATAGAAGGCTCCCAGAAGGCCAGAGGAAAACTTCCCGCCTCTGTCAGAGTGCATACGCAGAACAGGAAAGTCCGAGCCGAAACTCTCTCTGAGCTGGAGACGAGCTGCGCGGATCGAGTCGATCAACACCTCAGTGACGTCACCCTTGCTATGCAAGGGGAACACCGTGGTGTAACGCGAGTAGTCGTCAACCACCAACAGGAAGTAACGCTCGTGACCCTGGCCACGGACGCGGGCGGGGCCCCACACGTCTATATAAAGAGTCTGCAGCGGAGCCTCTGTCGGAGGAAACTCAGAGGAGTGAGGAGCTGCGCGCTGCCGCCCCTCGACGTAGGGAACGCAGGTAGGGTCCGGCCCGAGAGGAAGGGGAGGAAGGGACCGGGGGAGACCAGAGACAAGGACACGGGAGGCCATGCCTCGGAGATGAGGCAGGGAGGGGTGACCAAGACGGTGGTGCCAGGGGAGAGTCCGGTGGGACAGGAGACGACACGAGCAGGGAGCAGACTCAGGACCAGACCTGGACGCTGCAGCAAACACTTGACCCGACGCAGCTACCTGACCAGACTCAGCAACCGGAGAAGACTCAGTAGTCAGTGTGTACAGGCTCGACCCCGGCTGACGGGTAAACGTGGCCAAGTGTCGGCCCGTCCGAGCACACGTATAGTGGGTCACCCGTTGACTCGCAGGAGTGAACTGGTCAACCCCCCCATCCAGTAGATCAGAACCACTCACCAAGTTCGTAGAGAACGAGGGGAGGTAGAGACCTGACAGGGTGCCAGAGGGTGCCGCCGGACACGGTAAGACAGTGGAGAAGCTAGCAAGGACAGCACCCCCAGAGGGGTCCGCCAGGGAGACCGCATCTGGCTGACTAAGCGGCGTAAGCGTGGTGCGGTCTCGAAAGAAGGAGCGGGAAGCACCCGAGTCAAGGGTGAAGGTGTGTATGGCCTGAGCCGACGTGGTACCCGAGAGAGCAGACGCACCAGTACCTAGGGCAGCAGACGCACTAGCACCTAGAGTAGCAGCCTCACGAGCACCTAGAGCAGCAGCCTCAATGCCCGGGTTAGGCGGAACACGCAGGTAACAGTCACCCTCATCACTATTAGACACAACATTCATGGCAGCAAGAATGGCATCATAATCCAGATCAAAGATAGCAACCCCCGATCTAAGCATCTCGCCCCAGCGGGGGATCTTAGTGGCGTCAGGGAACTGTAGACACCAAGCGTCCGTCAGGCAGCCGAAGCAGCGCTGGGTGGTGTGCGGGCCACCGCACGGCTCACCAGTGCGGTTGCCGGTACGCAGGACGTAGGCACAAGGACCAGCACCCCCACCCCGCTGACGCGCAGTGTACCACTCACGAAGCTGCTGGGGGGGCGGGTTCTCACGAGTGCGCTGCTGCTGCTGGCGCTGACCACCACTGAAGCTGCTCCGCTGCGCAAAGCCACCCCGACCAGCTCCACCTCCGCCGCCGCCACCTCCGCCACCGCCGCCATCACCTCCTCCTCTGCTCCCACCGCCACCGCCGCCTTCGCCTCCACCGCCGCCACCGAAGCCCCCACCCCCGCCACCACTCCCACCGCCACCCCCACTCCCTCCGCCGCCTCCACCGCCACCTCCACCGCCCCCGCCAGCCCCTCCAACGCCCTTGCCCCCCTTGCCCTGCCGGTGCGGCGTCGCCCGCTAGGGGCAGACGCAGCGCCGACCGACTCGGTGCCAACGAAGTCGACGGCAGCAGCAGAGGCAACAGAGGGCAAAAGGGGGGAGGGGGAGCACCCTTCAAAAAAGGGGGCACGAGTGTCACCATGAGAGGCTCCTACAACGACTACTCTTCTCACCTGCCAGGAGGCGCTCCTTGAGGAGGTCAACGGTGAGGGTGGTGGGGCAAATAGAGAGGAAGTGGTCCTTGACTGAGCGAAGGGAGTCAGGGAGCCGGGTGACTATGTAGTAGAGGGTGATGTACATGGGGGGGGGGGTTCTTGGCGCAGAACTCAGCACGAAGCGCAGCGCGGTAGCGGGTGTCACCAGTGCGAAGGTGCGTAATGAGGTCAGCGACTGTGGGAAAGGCGGCGAGGTCAGGGAACAGGTACGGCAGCATGAGGCGGCTAAGGGCAGCAGTAGCAGGGGAAGAGTAGCGTGCGACTACAGCGTCGTACAAGGTCCTAGCACTTTTGTACTGACTGAAGTGCGCGCGCTTAGAGGACGGCAAGTGACTACGTACAGCAAGATGGGCAGCAGCATTGCGTGTGGCCCACTGTGAGCGAATTGTGCTGTCAGCATCGGCAGCAGGGGCAGCAGAGGCGCCAGACGTGAGATCGAACAGTGAGAGACCGTCTTTCCTATCGCACTGTAGGAAAAGCTGTAGATCATCGACCCAAACCTCAAAGTCAACAGCCCAACCCTCAGCATCAAAGACGAGAACGCTAGGGGTAGCCATGACCGCTGTGGCAGCAGGCTAGGGGCAGCAGCAGCAGTGGCAACAGTAGGGGCGCGGCTCGGCGGTGCTCTTACCAAGGCAGGTGGGTAGAGGTCCGCAAGTGGTGGGGGCAGGGCCGAGGCGCGCCGGTAGGGACGGGGCCGCTATAGGGCAGCAGAGGACTGCCGCTCCTCTCTGCAGGGCAGGGCCGGGACGGCGGTGGCGGCCCCTGCTGTCGGCGGTGGCGGTGGCTGCAGTCGGCTGCTGCGGCGGCTGCGGCCCCGGCAGTGGCGGCAGCGGCTGCTGCTGTCGACGACTGCGGCGGCTGCACCCCCAGCTGTGGCGGCGGCGGCTGCTGCTGTCGGCGGCTGCGGCGGCCGTGGCCCTGGCTGTGGCGGCAGCGGCTGCTGCTGTCGGCGGCTGCTGCTGTCGGCGGCTGCGGCGGCTGCGGCCCCCGGCAGTGGCGGCGGCGGCTGCTGCTGTCGGCGGCACCGGCGGTGGCGGCTCCCGCTGCAGGTGTGGTGACGGGTGCTGCTGCAGGGGCGGCGAAGGCGGGGCGGCAGGTCCGTGAGGGAGCCGAGAAGGGGCCGCGGAGGAGCCGAGAAGGGGCCGCTAAGGGCGGTGAAGGGGCCGCGAAGGGGCCGTGAGGGGCCGCGAAGGGTGGCGTCGGGGCCGAGAAGGGGCCGTGAGGGGCCGCGAAGGGCGGCGACGGGGCCGAGACGGGGCCGTGAGGGGCCGCGAAGGGCGGCGTCGGGGGCGGAGAACGGGCCGCGAGGGGCCGCGAAGGGAGGCGACGGGGTCGTGAAGGGCGGTGACACGGCCACGAAGGGCGGCGACGGGGCCGTGAAGAGGCCGCGAGGGGCCGCGAAGGGGCCACGAGGGGCGGGAAGGGGCCGCGAAGGGCCGTGAGAGGGGCCGCGAAGGCCGGCGGAGGGGCCGCGAGGGAGCCGCGAAGGGGCCGCGAAGGGCCGTAAGAGGGGTCGCGAGGGGCCTTAAGGGGGGGGCGCGACGGGTCGCTAAGGGCAGGCACACGGGGCGCGACTCGGGCAGGAGCGAAGCGCGCTCCGGGCATGAAAAAAAAAAAAACTGATCGTGGTGGGCCCTAGGAAACGTTCCCACTAGGGAACCTGCTCTATACCATGTGAAAGAACGAGGAAGTGAATGCACTGGGAAACAGGTGGGTACAAGTAGGAAAACCTAAAAGTGTTGTACCCCATATTGTCTACCCCACTACAGCCTACACAGACTATAGCATACAAGTTTGACACTTTCTGGCCTTGTGGACTTTTCGACGGGCACCAATAACACGGGGATTCTTGGAGCCGCTACATAGCCTGTCGTTCCGGTCGCGGGCTTCACCAGAGAAGGGGGTTCGGCCGATGCGTCCGCTGGGCGCATATGCGTTGGTGGTTGCAGGCGTCTGTGCAGATGATGGAGATACAAAGCGTGGCGAGCTTCCAGCAGCCATCTCAACCCTCTGATCGCCTTCTGATGGGGCCGAAAATGTCGCTGCCGCCAGTATACCGTGGTCATCGCCGTCTGAACGCTTTTCACAAGCGTCTCCAGGTTGGACCTAGACGCATCCTTTACAGCCTTTGCCAATCCCGAAGATAGTTGTCCACCATCGATTTTTGCAACAGCAGTCGCAAGTTGTTCAAACGATTCTATTGTGCGGGTCGCGAAACCATCCACAGTGTTTTGTAGAGTATCCAAATGACCCATGAAATTGGCATGGAAATGCTGCAAGAAAGTGTCTTTTTGGACTTGTTCAATCCTTGACAGAATCTCCAACATCATATCCTTCAGTCCGCACGCCTCTTGCCGATCAGATCCCGACCCCTGAGCCTCTCGACGGTCACCAAAAGGGTTAGCAGGTTGAGTGTTCGGTACCTGCCGACCGACGATAGGCTCAACATTCTTGGTTCCGGCTTCTTTGCCTTCATCTGCAGCAGACGTCTCCGCAGAAACCCCTCGTTTCGACGAGCCATTCCCTTCCATCACCAGCATCCTCGGTAGCACTTCCCCGACCTCTGGATGTCCGTCTAGTCGCACCTTAGAGACGCCTTGCTCTTTAAAGCTTCGGTATACATTTGAAAGGAGGGGTTCAAAAACTTTTGAAATTTGAAAAGTTGCCCCAAGCCTGTGAGGCGCACTCCCTAACCCCGAAACCCCGCCAACAAATGTATACTTCAGCTTTAAGTTCAGCTTCACTTGTTGCAGGGCTACTGAGATGCCATCCTTTTCGGCGCATCATCTTTCGCGATCGATTACTCTCACTGTCTTCGCCACTATCATCACTCGTCTCGTCTGTGTCAGAACTGTCTGTACCGCTGCTCTCGTCCTCGCTGTCGTCGGACCGCGTGACATCAACGCTTGAACTGGCATCAACTTTTTCTTTGGCCATGTCCACCAGAGTCCCTAGCCACGTTTGCGGGCTAGACGGTTCGCTACACACGAACTGGATAAGCTTGTCACACCGTTGTCGCATCACGGCCGTCCAGTTGCTGAAAACTTGAAGACTTTGTCACGAACGAAGTACTCCTGTTCCGCGTTCGTTAATACGGCGTTCATAAGCCTCTCCTTAGCGTGAAAAAACAGTAGACAGTTAGCAATTATGTCAAATCGACGGCATGCTCTAGCAATCACTCACCCAAGTTTCTGTTGGAATGCTGCGTAGATTAGCGTGGAACAGTTCCCGGATCTTCAAATGGACTCCAGGTTCCGACCTCACCATTTCTTCAAACTCGTAAGACATCTTTTGTTTGAACCACCAGCGGTATTCAACGTCTATCGTCATTCTTCGACAAGTAACAACATGACGGAAAGCACAACACTCACATGATAGCCTCTGCCGCAGAAGCACAGTCCGGTCCATCACTCGGCTCTGTGTAATGTAAAAACCATGTGCAACATTTGCCGACGTCCTCATGAATCACCATCATAAGACTGAAGTTCGAACGCGCAGAGTGTTCCAATCTGCGGATAGAGGCGATGCTAGCGGTCGCAACGAGGCGGCAACACAATCAAACAACACGGAAACTTACATGGTATGTACTGGTAGGATTATGCAGGTCTTGGTGATAATGCCCAATGCTGCTGCAGAACCCCTACTCATCTCCACGTGCACCAAGCTTGAAGGCAGCAACAACAAGTTCTCTGACGTCACCTTGCCGAATTTGTTGTTGCCAATGTGGCTGCAATAGAAGGTTGTTAGTGTGGAGTGCATGGTTGATAAATAGCAAAATGTCGAGCCTACTTTTGTGATGACGAGGTAGACAAGCGTTTCGTTGAACTCGTGATCCGCGATCAGCCTATTGTAGTCTGCAACCGTAAAGTCTACATCCTTGACGGTGGATAACGCAAGTTTCTGAGACCCCATGGTAGTCAACTCGAATCAGCGCTTCAAAAACCAGTATAGTTGTTCCAAATGGCTAAGCTGATCTGAACGGAGAATGATTTCAAATAGCAATTGATATGCCTAAGCTGGAAAACTACCCACACTGCTCATCTTCTGAACATGCGACTGGGGTGTGTTTAAAATAATGCGGGCAGGAGCTTTTGTTCGAGACAGTTAGGCATAACTGTAACATCCGTAACTTCGCGCTATGATATGGTGCGAAAATGTCCGGTTCAGATCTTGACATGTTCCTATTCCCTCGTAATAAAAACCGTCTCCAACAAGTTAATGCTTTGCATATGTATAGATCTTGCATCACGTGTCTTGTGCAAAGGCCGCCAACCTCGTAGAGTTCTCAAGTTGTAAACCTCGTGGAGTGCAAATGTTGCAAACCTCGTCCATCCCCCAGCCGGGACGAATGCAATTGTCGCACGACACCGTAAACCACGCATTTTGCAGGTGTACCATTTTGTGCTGCGGTTCATACGGGCCTGTGGATCCACTTAATAGACAGCAGTTGCCAACACACGATTGCTTCCCGCCTAAAATTAGGCGCGAAACATGACATGACAGCCACGTGTCAGAATTTCCGTAATGCATTGCACCAAACCCTGTTTGGGTGCACGAAGATTGGCTAACACATCACACATATCTCACATAACCACGTACGCGACAAGGAGAGTGCACTCCAGACCCCACACATGTCTGTGTGTAGGCCGTGTTGTATAAAAGCTAATACTTGACATCCCCCTTTGGTTAGTACCAGGAAACCGCGTCCGACATTGCCCCCGTGCTAATGGACAACCTAAAAGAAGTCGTGGCTAGCAGCTTATCTGCGGAGCTGTCTAGAGACGAGTACGAACGCTTCAAGACGCACAATTCAGAGTGGACAGAGAACATGCTTAACTGGGCCTTACTGTAAGATGTGACGGGTTTGGGGTGCCATAGTTTGATAATCATCCGACATACTGAGACATTTGGTGTTTCTCCGACATACAGCCTAATATGGTGTTTCATTGACTCATTACAGAGAGATTGCAAGGTTAAACCTGCCATCACCGAAGCGGACAAAATCACTTTGTTAACGACCACGGTTATCGAAGGCGCGAGATCAAATAATCCGCTGCAACCGACTGAGCACATTTCGTGATTCAGGTCCGCTCTTGCAAACATTCATCGTTGTCCCTTTGTGGTCCAGGTAAGTGCACGTTTGCGCGTGTTTTGCCCCCTAAGCATACTACTGAGCCCTACTGAGGCCAAACACGTTATATGTGTAGAATTCGCGATGACCCTGGGGCTCGTATTAGCCTTCTCCTCCTGCTAAGGTCTAATGATCTCTCTGCCGAGGGTACATCGGAATACCACACCCGGATCGTTCATTTCGACCCTAAAAGTTTGATCCCGACTCACCCAGCACACGGTTTTGTTAGAGAAGTGTCTGGGTACTTGTTCTCCGCAGCTGTCCTTTTCATTGTGGTTTAGATGTTGGCAGTCTCGGCTGAACTGTATTAGCCGTTCTTGCAAGTGGTTTAAAGAACAGCTCATGGTCGAGTATGCCCGCAATGATGCCCAGACTAAACAGTTTGTCCTCGGGAATTTTTGGAAACTACTTTGTCAACAGGCAGCCAGTCTGACAATGGAGAGAGGCTCGGTGGGTGTTCTACCTTGCAACATCTCGTATTGTGGAAAGAGTTTTTAGTAGGGTCTTATGAAATGCTTGCATTGCAGTTGACCCAGACTTTGGGACGAAGAGAAGTTTGCTCTGGACTCCAGAACGCACATCTTTGGAGAAAACTCACTGACAGTTGGGATGCTCTGCGAAGTCTCCCATCCGACCCACCTTCCTTAAGATGGGAAGAGGAAATCTCACGAAGGACGAAGTACTTCAAAGGCTTCTAGCCAGGTGTCGAGATAAGTTCGAGCCGCAAAGCGAGTGACAGAACTGAGAAGGCAACCGAGGAGGTCGAGTGGCCGCCCGTGGTGACAGAAGTGGAAAATCTTGGTTGTGATTTGCAAATAGTACGAGAAGGAACTGTGCCGATTCTAACGACGTTTGAAGGGAATGCTTCAGGACCAGATTATATGACCTACGGAACATGGATCGTTGACCTGTGAACATTTATCCGAAACCTTTCGGAAGTCAACAGGGAATCAACAGAGTGCATTCAGGCTGCTGTACTGGGTGACCGTCGAGAACACCGAGGCTATTGGGAGGACGGGGTGGGAGATGGACATCGGGTTGCAGACTCAGGGTGCCACTCATGGTGGTACCGCACCTACAAACGCAACCTCACCGAACCCAGATGATGAAGGCCAGCGACGACTCCCGGCTTTCGGACGATACATCTAGAACCATGGTCGAGACAACATCCAGCTCCAACCACGCGAGACCAGATGTATGGAATGGGCCAGTTGCTGGTGACTATGCGGATGCAAAAATGCATCTACGTGAAATAATTGGTCGACCCCCAGTATCGTTGAGACGGATCTTGAGATGGCTGGCAAAAGCCGGGATGTAGGTGCTCAGAACCAACATTGATTGATATCATACAGCGATTGGCTGCAGTCTTGAGAAGCGTTGCTCATGCTTCCGCAGAGCAGAATGCCCGGTACAGCTCGAACATGAGAGACATGCAGCGGATTGTGGACCGGATTGATCAGGTCGAGCCCTATTTCATGCATCAACAGGTCATCATGGACGAGAGGTTCAAGGAGTTCTTCTGTGAACATGTCGCTGAACGCAAGACGATTGTCGAAGCTAGAGATGATATGAAGTCGAACACGAGCGAAATAAAATGTGTGCTGGCAAATGCGGCTACCAATGCGTTTGGAAAGCAGTATGAACATGTGTTGCATTCGATGAAAGAGACCATCATGGAGTCTGTCGACAAGGCACTGGCTAGGGCCGCACTCGAGTCACGGCTGAAGGTGATACTACCTAGCGACTACATGGAGTCTATGAGAAGGTCTGTCCAGGGTGGCTTCGAAGATACACTGGCCGCTGTGAGGATGGCTTCCACCCGCAACAAAGAGGCAGTTGTGAATATCGAGGAGGAAGTGTGTGCGGCTGTCCTCAAAGTGTTGGCTGCACAGAGAGAGGTGCTATGTGTCTAAAGTTAGAAGAAGAAAAGAGGATTGAACTAGCAAGAATGAGGATACAAATAGCAACCCTAGAAGGGTTGTACTCGCTATAGAGCACCCCACTACAGGCTAGGAAATAAGATAATATTCTGACACACCCCCATAGCCAAAGTGGGTGTTAATCAGCAGAGCAGGCAAAGCAAAACAAGCTCAGGGTGGATCACAATGTCACCACACATTCGAGCACAAGTTCAGAAGAAATAGTTTAGAGTGTACAATTATAAGCAAAGCTAGTGGTAGTCACAACGGGCAAGTGGGAGGAGGAGGGAGGGAGAGTGAGGGGAGAGGAGACAGGAGCGAGGCGACGGCTGAAGTTGCAGACACACGGGCAACAGAGGCAGACTGGCACAGCGGCTACCGGACAGCGCCCGGACTACAGGAGTAACAGGCCCCGCGGCTCAAATAGCGGCGGACGGGCAACGGACCCCACGGGCGGCTGGCACAGCGGCTACGACTGGGTACCGGGACAGCGCCCCGGACTACAGGTGCTGCTGACGACAAACTGGCAACCTCCGCTCATCCTCCACACACAGTCCCACCCCCCTGATACACACCACTGCTACACCACTAGCTCTACTCCCACGCACCCCCTTAAACCCTAAACCCAGTCTCCCACACAACCACCCCTCAGCGACAGCTGCAGCAGTGGGAGGACGAAGGAGGAGGAGGAGAAAGGGGGAAGGCACACCGACCACCCCCATACCCGCCACCCACAGCTCGCCTCCCGTCGTCCGTCGTGGCGACCTGAGGGGGCCGCTTGCGGCCCCCGAAGGAGCGCGACGGGCGACGGGAATGGGGGGGAGGGGAGAAAAAAGGGGGGGGGGGGGGGGGGGGGGGGGAC